>VZTF01007742.1:552976-889352 GCA_013397755.1 Cnemophilus loriae | reverse complement strand
TTTTTTTTTTGCTGTTTGCATGTACTGTCTTTCAATAGACATTATGAGTTTTCATCTTATCTATTATATATCATGACAGATATTAAGGATTAACATAACTATTTTGTTACTTTTTAAGTATTTGTGGTATGGTATAATTTATGAAAATCCATCTGCTGTGCCCACAAGTGTAGATCCAATGCTCACATTTGAGCTTTGTTTCAAACTCTATGAAGCCATTCAAGAAACAGAGGGCAAGTGTGAAAGTTTCTAGGTCATTGTCCTGATACAGAAGCTGCTCAGATTTCCAAACCTCAGCTATGGTTTTTAATTGGATGCTTACTGGGCCAGTGTAAATAAACATTTGTCTTAAGTTAGGGAACTGCATGTGAGGTAAGTGGATGAGTAGATAAAATGCTATTTTCCAGCACCTTCAGAAAACACAAAGGCTAAGACTTCATTACATGTTACATAGGAGATCAGAACCTCCCTCCAAGTTTCTCTAAGGTTTTACCCCACCTCATAAGGCTTAGGTATTTGAGTTTCTCTGATTCGTTCTTTATCTAAAAGGAGAATAATAGAGGTGCCTTTTGTAATCTTGCAGAGAAAGCACAGAAATCTTGAGGTGTGGCCCCAATTACTGTTATGGACTTTAGTAAAGAAAAGAGCTGGATAGAGAAGTCATGGATGAGTCAACTGTTAAAATTGTTTGTTAAATGCAAGTGGCCAGATGGTTTATTATCATTCATGCTTAGTATTGATCTCAAAAAGTTGTCTCAATCTGTGAGAGATGTATTGAATTTTTTGCTTGACTTCTTTTCTTTCTCTGATTTCCTTTAAACTAAATGTCAACCATATAAACTTTTGTTCCCTTCAGGCCTGTCATAATTTTGCTCATTTTTTTTGTCAGATGATTTCTAAGGAGATTTGCAATACCGAACACAAGAGCAATATTTTTATATTGCATTACAAGTATCTTCAACTTGGTATTGTCGAGACATAGCTAGATTCTGAAATCTGTGCTGAGACAAATGGAGTCTCTTTGCTCTGTTGTGGCAGCACCAAGAGGGAAGTAGCAAAGAAAACATCTTCCATAGTCAACTCTTTATCTCCTCCCTAAGATATCTCTCGTATGTGCAGTTGTTTGGTGAGTAGTGTGCAAGGCTACATACTCGTTCCAAGTATCTGAATATCATCCTATTTAATTTATTGCAGATCAGAGTTCTAGAAGGAACAAGGTAAGAAGCTAGTGAAAGATCTTGAATTTCTCTTCTGTCTCACTAACAGAAGGCTGTAACAGAAAGCTGTAACAGAAATCTATAACAGAAAGTGCTTTTGGGTCTGTTTTTCTTGCATCAAGATTTTAAATTATTCAGGTCTCTTGAAATAAGGTTTAGGACCAGGTGGGAAAGAAAGAAGACTACACTGCTAGAGGATTTCAACAAAGAGATGTTTTCTGCCTTCAGCCCCAAGCTTATGCTGTTTTAGCTCTCAATCTCAAAATATAGCAGCCATGTGAAAAGTCTCCTGGTTTCATCTTTGGAGGGGGAAGAGCAACAATGCAGCTATTTGAGATAACAATCCTAACAGTACTTCCAAAAAGCCATGTGCACTCCCACTGTTTAGAAAATCTCTGCAGGGTGTCAGAAGTCATGAGTACTTGTAGTCCATCTCCAAGCTAGCACATGAATCATTGTATCCTAACAATTGTCAGGCTTCTTTGCCCGTATGTGGATGAAAACTATGTACAAGAGTCCCTTTCTCTCCCCTTCCACATGATCCTGCTGTTGTGACAGCTTCTTGCTCAGGCTGAGCAGCACTGATCCTGCCTGTAAGGCATAAAGACATGCGTATTGCACACATGCATGTCTTTATGCCTTAAAGGCAGAATCAATGAATAATTTTCAAGAGACTAATTTTCTATCTAACCCTGTTTGAATACTTGTTGTATAATAGTAAACAATTATAATTTGACAGCTGTATTGGATTGTGTTATACAAATGCCTGTTTAGTTAGAGGAGGAGATCAATAAATAAATTGATGATTTTGTTTTCCTCATAAGAAATGGATATTTTTAAGTAATTTAAATTGCTTATGAAAAAAATGATGCAACAAACAAATACATTCAAGACCATAGCCGAGGTAAGAGGCTCTGAGGACTGGTTATTAAAAATCGTTAATTTAAAAAGCAGCTAGTTTCTAAAGCTAAAGCACATTGTTGCTGTACAGAGAGATCCTTTATTTCAACTAGATCTGTTAAATGTTAGAATTGTCCAAATAAACTTTATCCAAACTTCTGTTAGCCATGCCAAACATTAATTTTAGAAAATATTTGTTATGGAGTTATTTAGTGATAATTTATCTTAATTGGAGGTGAGGTGGGGGGACTGTAAATTAGATGTTTTAATGTACTAGGTTTCCTGTGGTACTTCTGACTTGTGTTTTATTATTATTTGTTAACATATACACTCTCAATTCTTTTTCTTAGATGCACCTTTTACTGTAAATACTTTCTTCATTTATTGTGATTAATTTTTCTCCATTCTAACTAAGAGATTGGCTCAGCTATATTGTTCCTTATGCTTTGGATATTAATTTCGCACACAGCTGGAAATAAGTGCTTTTGGGAATCTTTAGCTAAAAAGGCATTAAATCTAAGGCCGTAAATTTAAGACATTGAAATATTAAGTCTAATATTAAGACTTTAGAAAAAGGAAATGAGGTCTGATTTTGTTCCCACCCAAGAAGTGAAATTGACTTGCATTTTCAGGGCTAAAGATTAAAGTCAAATAGCACTGTGACTAGATTCAAACTGTGCACTTAGTAGATCGGACTTTGGAATTGCTGCTGCATCAGCAGGGCTATCTTAAACAACAGGGATATTGGGAGCAATAGATAAGCAGTACAAGCTCAAATGCTGAATATCATGAACACAGGAAGGTTGGACTTGTTGTTTAGGCGAAGTAAAGCATGGTGACGAACGTGGTGGCATCCTAGTGAGAGGCATGGCTCTATCACAAAATTCAGACAAAGACCTGCAAGTAGAACCAGAAGTGGCAGGGAGCGTTCCTTATCTTGATAAACTGACAGTGTTTTTTGGGACATGACAAAAATGTTACCATTTTGATATTTGAAACCATCTCTGGTCATACAGATGACTGCCTCTTTGCAGCAGCAGAGCCAAGAGACTTTATTCAACTTGCTGCAGCACTTAGGCTCACACTTAACACCAGATTTAGCTGCAGGATTATGCACATCATCTCACCTCATCTTTACTCAGAACTGTCTTGTAAAAAAATATATTGATGCATCCTAAATCTATAGAAAGTTATAGGATGGAAAAAAGCAAGGAAGAGGTTATGCATTCATTATATCTTCCATACCAGGCGCAGAAATGGTGTTTCTTCAGTTGCCTGAGGTACCTTATTTTGAAGATCTGAAGCTAGTTGTTTTCCTTCATACCGCTATACCACTCATGCCACTTCTCAGGAAATCAGATGAACTTTTCTTGCAGGATCCCAGATGATCCCCAGCTCACTGTCCTCAGGGTAGGCTATTGGCACAGCACCTGCAAGGGGGAGTGGGAGGGTGTATGACTAATTCTCCTTTTCCACTGCTGGAAATACTTTTTCTCAGCAGGGCGTATAAAAACTGAAAACAAGTCCAATTAAAGTAGACTCTACCAATAAACAGAGAACACACAGCAACAGTTGAGTGATTATGTAGGGCAAAACAGTGTGGTAGCCAACTGACTGCCATATGCTCTACTAAATTTAGATCATATATCGTACACACAGGTAGGTGGTATGTACTGCAGTCAGCTACCTTGGACTTGTTTGCTGTCTTATTGATTAGGTGCTCAGGTCTGAGCTGTTGCAAATTCTTTTACTTCTCAGTGCATACTGTCAAATAAGCTGCCTGGGGAGCTCATAGCTACAGTTCAGTTAAAAAAAAGAAAGTATTTTAAATTGTTACTTTTCTCAGTGTTCATTTATTCAGTTCTTCTTTTCCACTGCCTACTGCTTTTGGAGCATACTCATGAGCAGAGCAATATGCATTTAAATTGTTATTGCTTCAGTGTTGCAAGAGCTGTGTCTATCAGCTGAAGTGAATCACTAACACTACTTTATGATTTAAGTTACAGCTATTTTTCATACAATTAAAAAGTATGCATGGCGTAAATATATGACTGACCAGATTTACGCTCTCTCATTCATGCTGGGGAAAAAAAACACAGAACCATCATCATTCACGTATGCATTCAATACTTTGCATGACAGGCTTTTCAAATGTTATGACTATAAAGCAATAATCACTCCAGGGCAAGATTAGTTTGGTTTTTTTCCCAGCAGGTTCATAACAACAATAACAACAATAATAAAACCACATTGATAAATAACTGAATGGCACAGAGAATTTAAAACACTTCTGAGAGTGGCCTCCAATTTTTTTTTTTTTTTTAATTTTACTACTTTTCAACTACTGCTGCTAAATTTTGGATATTTTTGTTATCCCTCCATGTTTTCAGAACACTTAGGGTGCATTCAGCATATATGTGATTATAAGAAAATACAATACAAGTTGCAGTGTTGGTACAACTTGTTATGAGGCTATTCCCTTCACTATTAGATACTCTTGATTTTGCCAAACTCTCCCCCTGTCACTTTAAGCTGAGTTATTGTACTTTTTAAGAAATACTTCAGATAAAACTATTCGGCCATTTCTGAGAATAACATTACAAGAACAACTTGTTATTTGGCCAATTTTAAGTAAAATCAAGTAAAATTTGATAACTGTTGTGTTCCAGCACATCGTTCTAGAGGCTTTAAATCAAGGGCTTCATATTTTGCAAAGAAACTTTATTTGTTTTCTATTTCTTTCGGTGTTCAGAAACAGGAAATCATGAGTAAATTATAAGCATTGGAAAGATTTCTGTACTGAAAGATGTAGATTTTCATACGTCTACACACTTATAATGCATAGTGGAAATTCTAAATTGACTGTAGCATCTGCAGCTGATAAGAAATACACAGTTCTGACAGCTGTAGACTGAAATGGGTCAGGAACACATGCCAACAACCTGGCAATAATTCTGTAATGCAGGAAGGAGAAATAAAGCTGCCGTGAAGGTGGGAAGGGAGGGAGGATAGCTGGAACTGCAGAGGATGAAAGAGTCAGTTTTAAGGAGAACCAGAGAACAGACAGAAACGAGGTGTCTGGAAGGATGAGACTGACGTTGGATCTTGCATCCCCTAGCACAGGTGTAACCACCTGTGCCACTGGCTAAGGCAGAGATACTGTGGGAAAATTATCAGCTATGCATGTAATTACAAAGCATGTGAGAATGCATGCACCAGGGCCTGTCAGCCAAATTTAATTCTGCCATATCCCATATTACACATTCCTAACTAGCAGGAGACATCATTTGACTAACGTAACCTTAATTCATAATTATAGAAAAAAATTTATATGTATATATAGCAACATCTTATTGTCCATTGCAGAGTAGTAAAGGAGCTTATTGATTATTTTAAAAGAGAATTTTCATGGAAATGCTTGAGAGGA
Source organism: Cnemophilus loriae (assembly GCA_013397755.1). NCBI lineage: Eukaryota > Metazoa > Chordata > Aves > Passeriformes > Corvidae > Cnemophilus > Cnemophilus loriae. The sequence goes on along the minus strand of VZTF01007742.1, from coordinate 883,808 downwards.
CTGTGTGTCTTCTGCAATAAAAAAGACTGTATTAATTTTATCAACAAAGCCACGTGAGATACCAACTTAGATTTAGACGTAATATAGAGGCAGACTACATAATAAGAATTTTTTTTGTGAAATAAAACAGCTGGACCTACACTAAATAAAGAGTGGAGTATGAAAGATGTCTAGCAGCATTATACACACAAAAGGCCTGGGTTTCCAAAGGGATAAAGCTTCTATTTGTCTCTATTTTAGCAGAAGATCCTAGCAGCACAGCAAGCAGCCTTTCACGGCTTACAGCTGTGCACTTTAATGCCACCTAATTCTGTTCTTCTGCACAACTCTCAAATTCATAGACTATCCACCTGGCAGAAGTAAGCTAAACATTGGTTTGCAAGAGTCCTGAAATTTCTCTGAATTACAAGTGCAGCAAATCCACACCAGTCTGGCAGAGAACCGCCTGCAATGGTTCTATATCAAGCTGTACTGTATCCCACTGCAGTCAGGACAAATGCTGCATCCAGGAAGACCCTCTGTTAATGCTTTTTCCACCACTCAAGTTAAAATGAATCCTCACTGTCTGGCCATGGAACAGGCAATTAGAACAACCTCCTTTGGTATGGCCAACAATTTTCTGAAAGCTCAGTATGACTGTTTGCTCTGGTAGGCCGTTATAGGGAACAGTTTAACTAGAGAAATAGGCAATGCCGTAGGTTTCTGTGTAATAAATTTTTAAAAAAACCCAAAATATAGAAAAATTATAAGAAAAAGATATTTGGAGACAGAAGTTGCCACAAATGTGATCTACAAATTTTACAATCTTAGTGGGCAAAGTGAAGAGTTAAGTAGAATGAGAGAATTGTAAAGATGAAGCTCAGTGGTAAAACCAAGAAAATAACATACTGGAGGCTGCATATTTGCAACCCTAAAGCATCAAAAACAACCATAATTTAGAATGATCAAATTCTCTGAGGGGTCAGTGAGAGATGTTCCTCCACAAGGAACATCAGGGAGCTTCAAGGAGACCTTACAAATGGAGACCTTACATTGTTATGTCTTCTTGGCCCTTGGACTATACCAGCAAATCCATTCTCCTCTGGCTTTTTTTGCTTACCTCTCTACTTCTTTTCAGCAAATAATAAAATATCCTTTATGACTGTATTAGAGGTAGAGTTGTTACAGTTACAGTATTGTGCTTTGGTAGAGTCTGTTTTCCTTGAAGAGTTTCAGACAAAATCAAATATTTGTTTTCTATGGGATTTTGTGTGGCAACTGAAGGCAGCATTTGTCTTCACATTTAAATGTGAAAATTGGTTCTAAAATCACATCTGCACCGGAAGCATTATTTAGTTACTGAGTAGTGAATGTTATTAATATGCCTTCACAAACCCTGAAGCATGCTGCGGCTCTTTTTCACTTTTGAAAGGATAGGAGGGGTGTGACTGGAGAGGCAGATTAAAAGTGTGTACTGTCTAGCCCAGTTATAATGAGCTATCCTTTATTTTTTTACCTCTGTGGATGGCAGATTTAATATTTTAGTGATGTTCTAAAACAATTGGACTTACTTCTTATATTCTCCTATTGTCCTATTTCCCTTCTCACCTTTTTTACTACTTTCAGCATTTTTCTCCTTTTCTCTACAAATTATATCACAAATCTACAATGTACCTTCTACAGCTTCAATTTAATCACAGGTCAGACAGAAGACTATTGACTTTTCTGCTGTATCACAGTTCAAGATGTACACTCTAATAAGTCTGGAAACTTTGTGTTGGGTGATGGTTCCCACCTCTAGTGATTTTATGGAACTTCTTCCTGCAGTCATTCCAATGTAGGGAAAAGGTTCTCTCTGATCTACTGGTGTCTCTGCTTGGAGAAGGTCTGTCAGCCAGCTTGTGTTTTACATTTTTTGTAATTGCTTTGTGTTAGTCCCAGGCTCTGATTTTGAAATGTTTAGATCTGTAGACGTAGAAAAGTCTGTAAAAATTTTCATGGAAGAGGAAAAAGGTCCCAAGAAAGTATTGTGGATGACAACCTCATTCTGTTGTGAATACTTCCTTGAAGATGAGAGAAGTCATTATGGAATTTGTACTTCTTCTTTTTTTCCCGCTCCTTGGAGCTCTAAGGCAATATAGTACTTCAATCAGCAGTGCCTAGTAACATACCAAGAAAGAGGAGTAATTCTAAAGCCAGGTATAGCCGATATTTCTACACGAAAAAAACTGTCTGAAGAACTTCTCTCAGCTTTGCTTTTAGCTTTACAAAGGCTAGGGAAGATTTGTTTCTGTCATGAATGAGTGTTTTAAGATCTCTTGAAGAATCACCAGCAAAGGTATCAGTAAAAATGGGTCTAATATAAAAGCAACAGCACGAGAAAGTTCACTGGCAAGGTTCACTCTACTACTTACTAGATGGTTAAGGCATACTGAGGAAAAGCAAACAAAAATCCAGAGTCAATCCATCCAAACCAGAAAAAATGCCAAACAGCACTTAACTTCAACTGAATAGCACCTCAACTTACCAGCATTTAATTTACTCAACATATAACTTATGTTTCACAATTTAGCAAAGGATTCATATAGGATTTACTATACCGTGAGAGTTCCTTACTTGCAGGCCTAACTTGCTTATGAGTCTGAAGTCATTAAGAATCTAGGAGAGCAGCATTCCTAGTACATTCACCACAGCGTATACACACTTGCTTGCACACAGATATAGTCTGTGCAAGGTGAAAACTTCACCTCGAAGGTAGTGAAATACTCATTTCAGATGTCTTTGCATCTTCTCAGCAGGCGAAGGGTAGAGCCTTGAGGAACGGGGATATCAGGCCGTGATCCATCGTTGTTTGGCAATCTCCGAATACAACAAACCTGAGAGCTGCGGGCTTTGAGAGGCCCCACTCAGAGAGGCTCTGCTGGTCGCTGCTGCTGCCGTCCAGGAGAGCTCAAAGGGCCTCGCTTTGGACCCCTGTTTATAGGATCATTGTTTCATCATATGTTTCATCCCGGACGCACTTCAGGCGAGAAACATCCTTTGAAAGTTTGAGAACAAAAGCATTATCCCACTTGGGTTGTTATTCAGGCAAAAAATACTTTCCAAAGCAGTTCATTAAAAAAAAAGCAGGAGCTTGTTAGACAGCACCTGTTCCTGGGAGCAGACAATATTTCTGATAAGAGCAAGAGGAGCTCACCCCGGGTGTTGTTCATCAAGGCTGACGCCTAATGAGCATTTCTGAGGTCATAGTGCAGCCTGGGGTGGGGAGGATGCACCGCCACAGTTTTGTTTCTTTACTTTTTAATAAAAATTGAAAGACTTTCACTGTGTTTGATGTTTGATAATAGTAAAATGTCTTTTTCTCTTCTTTATAAGAAAATATGAATATTATGTATTATAAACTGAAATTCTGCTTTTAATATGACTATATATTGAATTTCCTCAAATCATAAAATTCATAAGTGTGGGTTATGAGTTTTGGTTTTGAGCTTTCTATACCAGTTTTAAAAGAGTCAAACTTGATTATAAATTCTTGTTAAAGTATCAGGAAAATAAGTTTATCGTACATACTGACAATCATAGTTGTAACGGCATTCCAGACAGCTCTTTCATTTACTTCTGTCTCCGAGATTTTGAAAAGCTTCACTTTTCAAGGTGTGAGGAGGAAGTTTCAATCAATCAATCAATCAAAGTCTTTCTGCAAGGTATCAGCTGGGGATAAACAACTTTATTTGCCCCTAGTATGATAAAGATGATCAGAAATCACTTCTGATTGACCCTGATTTTAATCAGGCCAAATAAAAACTTGCTTGATTTTTTTTGAATGACTGATGTCATTCAAAATAAAAAGGTGCTGAAATCAATGCACTAACTGCCAAAGCTAGAAGAGCAGAAATGTGGTAAGCTATGTTCTTTAATGTGGTTTCCCCAGCTGGATCAACGTGTTCGGATAAAACATTCTGCAATAAGCCAATGTTTCACAGTGTACTTTGTGGTATGTGCCGAGTTCAGGTTGATTTAATAGAGCTTTGATTCCACCTAGGAATGTGGACTATTTTTAAGAAAAGAATTTCAAATTCATCTTTAAGATCCCAGTGTCACTGAGGTAAGTGAAATAATGCCAGTGCTAAAACTGTAAATGATAACAGAAAACTCCAAAAGTCACCTTTTATGGACTCCTCTGAGATGAATGGGTTTTAGTAAGCCAATCACCAAAACATCCTGCTTAGTTCCTTATACAATACTGACTGTACTTGTAAGATTCCCTTAGACAAAGAATCAGTGAAACCTGGGCACCTTTTAACCATCTTACACATTTACCGCATTCAAAAAGTTAACTACTTATCAGTTTAAGTAATTTTAAATATTAAAAATCTAACCTCAATTGACTCCTAGTTTCAGACAAAACATGAATTACAATCTAAAAATAAAATGAGCATAATATCCCAATTTAAAGAAAGAAAAAATCAAAACCCAGCTGCGCTTCCCTCACTGTTGCCTTGGCATGCAGTAGAAACGTTCTTGCACTTTATTAAGAAATACTTGTCATAAAGTGTTCAATAAATACTTTGTTCTAACTGCCTGTTTTAGAGGGCATATCGCTGCAAGTTTGTCTGGGCTAGACAGATAACTAAAGCTTGATGAAGTAATTATGAAAGCTTTTTTCCCACAGGTGAAGAACCTCAAAAGTCCATAAGTGTCTAGATTTTATGTAATCCAGGATTGCACTAATGGTCCTGCTATAAACTCAGTCTGCAAAACTAATAAAGTGCAGGAGGCAGGCAATCCTTGAATCCTGATTAACCAGCAACTCCTCAAAAACTGTTTCTCAATTCTTTGGTAGTAAAATGGAAATAATTAAATGTGAGATGTGTAGATGATGAAACAATGAATTCAGCAAGGAGCCAGAGAAGACCCTGCCTGCATCTCCTGGGCAATTACCTGTGCTTCAGCAAAGTATTGCAAGAGCTTCCTCTGCCAGAAGGGATGTATTTCATGTTGCTGAACCACCAAGAGTGTGTTCAGCTGGGACAAACTCACAGGAGAAGCATGTAGAAAGATGGAAATACTGAAAGAAGATCTGTTTGTCTGCTACTGCAAGTACAGTGTGAACAAAGAACAAAGGATTTTTGCCTTTTGAAAAATGCACAAAAAAATGATTATTTTTAGACCAAATTCATACAGTCTATACCAGCACAGATCTCTCAAGTTTGCAGGTGTTTATTAGGTTATATAAATAGTCAGCTCATTTAGAGGGTCAGTGCTCTCTATCTCTTTCAATTGCTTCCTCAAAGATAGCACCATCACCTACCTTTATCCAGACTTAAAGTCAGATCTCTGGCTTACTCTATGGCTGTACAGCATTTAAAAACAACAACAGCAACAATAGCAACAAACAAACAAACAAAAAACCCACAGACCACTAGGTCAATATATTTGCCTGCTTGCTATGGGAAGCTTGATCTGTCCTGGACACTGATTTACACAGAGTTTGTAGGAGGACGTGAGGACAGAATTAAAAAGCGTTTGAGAAGTATGTTTTACTCTGAGGACTGGGTTTATAAAGAGAGGCTGAGAATAGAAAGAAAAGCTTTAGAGGGAAAACTGTCAGAAAAGTAGGCAAAGCAGTAGACACTGTGATAACATTACACAATGCTGATGGGAAGCCAACAAGCAGCGCTTGAGGAGAGTTAGCAAGCATGGTGCTGTATGAGGTATCTAAGGGAGATGTTCAGAAGTGAGTTTTTATTTTGGACATTTTGTTGGAAGTGGAATTCAGCTTCTGAGAGAGCCTTGGCTTAGGTTTCTGAGATGTGCAGTTGTGAGAACTGAGTCTGCATTTATAAGTTGTAGAGTTTTCCAATATTCCAGCATAGATTTTCAGTTGAAAATATTCAATATATTTTAGGAATACCCTATTTTCTGGAGATCTGCTTTGAAACAGAAGTAAAACAGAGCTAAATTAAAATTATAGATCTCCATTGTTTTGGGAATGAACGGTTATTTTCTGCCAAATGTCTCTGAAAAGCAAACCTTGATGTTTATTTTTTTGTTCCCAAAACAAAGTGAGTTGCTACAATACATTATGTAGAGCTGTAAGTCATCTCCACAAGCCCAATTATTTATAACTATTTTTATTTTCTGTTTCAAATACAAAGTCATTGAATAGAAGACAGTGATCTATTACAGAAATATTTTGGTGGGTAGCATGAACAGTGGTAAATATATGGGAGCCATTGTGACAAGGATAACATACCATAAATCCATTTTAAATGAATATAGATGAACAGCACGTATTCTCTTGTGCTGTGGAATGTTCATTCAGCCAGCTCAGAAAACTGGTCATAATTCAAAAATATTTAAGGTTTTTGTTTAAAAGTTTATGACTGCCTTCATGTCAACCATTCCCAAGGCCCTTGACCTTAGGAGACTAGATATAGACACTCAAAAATATCTAGCACAATTATTATTTAAGAAAAAGTGAGGGAAAAGTGAGGCGAGAGAAGTGATGTGCTGTTATTGAGACTCATGAGTGACCTCATTGTTTCCTGACATTGTCTTGTCTGATAACAGAGGGCTTCTGTACATTCCCCACAGCCCATTGCAGCCCTGGGGAGCAGCTGTGGATGCATGGTAAGCAGTGCTAGGACTGATTTAGTCAATGTCACCCTGTCATGGTTTTGGCCAGGACAGAGTTAATTTTCTCGCAGTTGCCGTGAGGTCAGCAGAGCCAGGAGCCACATGTGTGTGTCCAGGTTTATTACTCTGTAGCACGCACGTCATTGTTTGGAGCCGTGGCTTCGGGTGGAAGAAAAATGTGCACGACGCAGAACCGCAGCCATTTTGTTCCTTTTCCGAGGTAGCAAAGTGATGAACAGAGCTGGTGGGGTGGCGCACATTAGGAAAGGAGTGATCAGTGCGGTGCAGGCCATGTGGCCAGAGCAGTCCATCTCAGAGGGTTTGTGTATCATTGCCTCTGGTTTTCAGGGAAAAACAAGCACTGTCTGCAGTGACGAGCACCATTTTCTCTTGTGTCTCGGGAGGGGACGTGTCGCTGGCCATGGTTACATCTGGTCAGTCAGACTTCCATAAGCATTTTTGGCATATAATCACCCTCTTTCATACACTTGTTAATAGTATTGTTGCTGTTATTGCTTGTTTTCCTTATCTTGTTTCTGGTGTTCCAGTAAATTTTTTTCTTAACCCATAATCTCCAACTTTTTGTCCTTTTCGTTCTTTTCTCCCTGGACAGAGTGGGGGAAAGGGATGTGGTTGCTTGGAGCTTAATTTCCAGCTGGTTACAAATCACAACACACCCCTTGAAGAAAAGTCCACTATGGCAACCAAACAACCAGTTGCTGCAGTTTATTTTGCTAGGGAATGGATGCTTTTGTGGTAGAGGAAGGACTGTAATTTCAGAGGAGTTGAAATATGTCCCTGTGGCAACCCGAGGTAGGGATCCAGCCTAGGGGTTTAGGCTGGCTGCAACATAGGCCGTAGAAACTTCCTCATGGATAGCTACTGTCCTGCAGAAGAAAGGCTGGGTCATCCTCAGATGAAGGCAGGGGTTTACCTCCGGTCTTGTATCAATCTGGAAAGTCCTGTCAGCAGCTGAAGAGCAACCCTGGACACAGGCATACCCAGAACCCAGCTCAAATCCCACTGTCATGCAAGAGGCAGGAGGCACCTGGGAGAGGCACCCTGGTTGCACTGGAGAGGGTAGTCAGGACCACAAGTTCACAAAGGACTTGGCCCATTTACCCCGGGGTATCACTCAGTGTGGCAAAGAGATGGTTTGTTTGAGGAGAATAATATAAACTGATTTGATCTTGGAAGGTTGATTTTAAAAATAGTCCCCTAAGAACACCAATATGGACAGCCTGTCTTAAACCTGGGCTTCATATCTGGAGCTCGGGAAAATTATGAAGCAGCCATCCAAACACACAAGGCATGCAACAGAGAGGTACAAATAAATATATATATGCTGGAAATAGAAGGTGTGCAGAGTAGTGGAGCTCTGACTTTGTCTGCTAAGAGAGTATATGAATAAACTTATGATACTTCATGCGGCCAGATATTATCCATCCCTCATTTCAGTGAGGTTTACTGCTTATTTTTAGTCCAGCCAATGTCCATCTACAAGATTTTATGATAATTTCCACACTAGTCTGAAACTGACAATTCAGCCTGATATATATCAAACCAAACCCTTGTGGATCATTTCTGCCTTTATTCTCTCCCAAAGTCATCACTTACATTCAGAAATGAGAAAGATTGCTTATGCAGATCTCTTCTGTACACTGTCCTGAAGATTTTAAGAGCTGTTTTTCAGAACAAGCTGCATGCCATGTTGCAAATGCTGATATTGAAGAGTCAGCACCTCCTGCCTCCTATTACCTCTGTGCTTATTCCCAAGACTTTTACTTCCATTAACAACATGAAGATGCCTTTGAAAATCGAGTGCACTCTCATCAAGTTCATTCCCAACTGAAGCCCTTGCAAGCTATGTTTAAGAGCTGCTGACGAGGTGTTCTGTCCCTGCTCCCCAGTTTTAGGCTGCCCTCTATAATGAAGAAATATTCCTTTAAAATCACCATAATGGTGTAATCTGGAGTCCTCAGCTCTCCTGGTAGTGGGGCCAGCTTTAAAAGCTATAGGTGGCTTGCATGCTGTAGCCGCTGCAGCCCTGCTAATAAAAGGGTGTATGTACCTCTGAGTCTAACTTTGTCTCGACTGTGCATGTGAGCGGTACTGGAATTAAACCAGTGCTAATAAAAGCGAGACAAATGGATAAATAAAAAGGTATTTGCCATAGTTGCATATATATAGGACACAGAGAAAGAGAGAAGGATAACTGCTGTCTTGATCTCAATACAGTTCAAAACAGTGGACTGAATGCTGCTTGGTGAGCTCTTCTCAGATGTGCATTAGCAACGTAACACTGGAAAAATGGTTCACACTTGCCCACTGTGAAGGGACTGGTAAGCTGCACAGTCTGTGTTCAGGTCTCACTTCTGGAACCACAGAAACATCATGTGGGCACATCCCTCCTCATGCCATTACACAGCTGCCACACCCATGACTTCCCATTGCAGTTAACAGGGAAATGTGTATGAAAGGTCATATAAAGCAAAATAAGCAGTCATTCCAATTCAGCTGTCACTTTTCCTCACGGTATTGAGGAATCTGTTCTTCAGTGGTCCTTCTGAAAGCAAGCAGATAGTTTTATAGACAAAATGTGATACAGTGAAAAATTTGAGTCCTAAGCATTTGAGTCATTTGGGAAAAGAAAAGATTAGTAGCTTTTTTTCCCCTTCTGATTTTTAAGCCTACAACTTTTTATTTCTGATTAAGACTTGCTAAACCCAAGAACGCTATGTTCATTTCCTCTTCTCATCCTCCACTGCAAAGAGGTAAATGTAGTTTGGGTTGCACCTGTAGATTTTAGGAAAGGGTGTATATTAACACCTACCAGTAGGAAACTTGCAGTGAGAATGACTCTGAAAAAGAAAAAAAAAAGGGTAAAAATCGCTTTGGAGTTTTCACATTTCTCATAGCGTCTTTTGCCTTTGAATTACCATAAATGCCTAATTTTATTAGTTTTTAAAAATGCCTTTTAAATCTGCTTACAACTAGGTGACTTCTGCTGCCTGAGACGCTAAATAAACTGCAAAAAGACTTAAAGGCTATTTGTTTTCAAACATCTTGTTTCTCTCTTTTGAGAGCTACTTCATCTCCAGCTGCAGCTACTTCAAAGACAGACAAGCATTTGAGAAATAGGCTGTAGCTGAACTCAGGAATACTTCTTGTAGCTTACATGCTGAACAAAGCATGATTTGGGGTTACAAGCCCTTCAAATGTCTTTCTAGTGAAGGCTACTTAATTATTGCTTTAAAACAAACAACCTACTTAAATCTGATGAGTCCCTGTTTTATGCATTTTCAGCTCCTGTGAAGTATTTTAGTGTATAACTATGACTAGTTAATTACCCTGTTAAGTCTTTGACCAATGCCTTTCTCTTCTATCTTGTAAAAACCCCACCCTGAATCTTTATTTGCTTTCATAGAGGTCATTAATGTCTGTCACAAGGTCTATGTCACACTTCTTGCTGGCAAATGAAATATTCTTGTTCTCAGTATGCTATTTCCTTATTTCTTAAAGCACAATTTCAATATAGGAAATGAAAGGCCTAGGTGTTGCCTTGTTTTTTATCCTAGGCACTAATTTCTTAGTTCTCTAGTGAGATGGTCTACATTTCCACTCCTAGGAGGAGGGAATGAATGGTGATCATTTAAAATGAGATTGCATTCTCAAGTGATGCTGAACAAAGAGAAGAATTTTTTTTTTTATTCCTATAACAAGTGGGACAATGTTGAAATATGTTAAACAATTAGGGTTCTTTTTATTTTTTAGATCAATTTGAGCTGCAAATTCTGGCTATTCTGAAAGCACTGCACAATATTAACAAAGAGAAATTTTCCAAGGAATAACTCCGAGATTTCAGATTTTATAATTAAGATAATTAAAATAATTGTTAGTGTTCCTAACATAGTATTCTTATGCATTAAAAATGCTTTCTGCTTTTAAGCGAAATGCTATGACATGACTGACTGCCTTCTATGAATAGATAAAATAGGTATATAAGTCATTTTAATAGTTGTTTAATATGTTGGAAGTATTTAATTGCGGTGCCATTATTTGCCACCAGTGCATTTGGAAAGCCTAATCTGAGTGTTTCTAGTGATCAACACCGGAAGTGGAAAACAACTGAGAGTCAAAAATTAATAAAGTGATGTTTATATCTGTAACAAATATTGTAATAGGTATAAACTCTATTATTTAGTTTTTTTACATTTCTTTTTAGTCTAGACAATTACTGACTATTAAAATCAGAGGTTTTATTCCCCCTTTGTGTTTTGAAAGGACAAGATAAAAAATGAAGGTACAAAGAAATGTTTTGTTTGCAGGTGCAAGCTCTTAACTAAATACAAGTGAAGACAGTGGGAGATTGTGAGTAGAAATGATCACTCTGTAAAACCTCTACGCTGGCTTTCATGTGCAGACCTTAAAGCTGTCATGGCTGAAGTCTGCAGGCAGAAAAGGAAGAGAACTAGCATGGTAGCACTGCTGAAACTCCTGTCTTCTAGACATTTTCTCCTTGGAGTTGTGCTGGAATAATGGCCAGGTGCTTGAATTCAATGTACAGTGCATGAAAAAATTAAAAAGAGCTGATGAAATGTCTTGCCCCTAGTGACAAGACCGGCTGCGCTTAATCAGTAGGGCAGAACCGAGAATAAAGTATTTTGAATCGCACGCTTTTCTAGGGATTCTTTGATTTTCTTTAGTTTTATCAGTTTCCGTCAGAATTTATAATCTATCAGGTTTTACTGGAAATTGGTATTTTCATTTTCATACCTTGATATATGATGTTGCAGTGCTTTCAAGATGTTTTGTGTATTTAAAGAAGAATTATTTTTAAATATTGCTTTTTAAACCTAGCATATGGTTTCCATATAAATATTAAAAGATTCTCAGAGTTTTCCAAAAGACTATCATTGCCAAAAGATACTTCTCCCAACTTTCCCCCCAGTATTGACACAGCTGTATTGATGAAGCTACTGGAGTTACCATGTAATTAAATACTGCATATACACCTGGGATTTTTTCCAGTTTCTTCAGTTGTGCTACATAAGATGCTGCTTTTGCTGAATTTAGAAAATAGTAATTAGTAGAAGACATGGTCCTTTTCCCTTTTTTTGCTTTACAAGTAGATGTGACATTGTTGGAAACTTACCTTTTTTATTTCTTCTCTAATTCTGTTAAACACAACCAAACATTGGGGCAGTTACTGTCACCGCTTCCAACAGGAAATAAAGATACCTACATACTATGACGTATTTTTCCTGCTGTCATGTATAAAGACAGATGCCATGTTCAGGATGATGTAAAGGAAAAATCTAAGAATATTTTTTTCTGTGTAATTACCATTAGATAAATACGGACATTAAAATCACAGAACCTGAACAGTGTGTGACTCACTTTTCACACGATGCCAGATTGACTTCTAAACAAGTAATTAATTTCATTTCTTTCAGAACAGACTTAGCAATACACTTATAGGCCATTTTATACACACAAAGATCTCCTAGGTCAGCTGAAAGCTTAAAATACTTACTCTACAATGCTAAATCCAAAATAAACTGTTCCCAGCTAAGTGGTTACAGCTCAAATGTGGACCTCTGGTTTAGAGTCCGGTAATGTTGTCTGGTTAACCTGTGTGCTTCTGCTGGTAGAGTTTCAGTTAAAGAACATTTATCTCCAGTATGAAGAGGAAAAGCCATCAAGACGGCCACATCTTTGCCTAAAATAAATACAGATGTGTCAACCACAAAGTATGTTTTGTACAAGTAGAGGAACATGTAATTCCTTTAGCCCTGTCCTCAGTAGTAAACCACACAATGTCACTTTCAGCTGAGGGAAATGCCTGTGATTTTAAGGAATGCTGAAAGTACTCTGAGTCTTCTGATCCCTCTAAAAAATGCAGTTAGAGGGAGCTTGAAAGTAAAGAATTCCGCCACAAGATATTCTTTAGTTTATGAAAATGTGTTTTGCTGTATTACTGTTACTATGGAGATAGGGGTGGCCTGAAGAGAAATCTCCTCTTGAATTTCAAAAGTTGACATTTTACTACTTTAGCAGCTCCTGGGTGCCTTAAGATATATAGCACTGTACAGTGTCTTCCTACAAAGGGCCTTTTGTGTTGTGCAGAGTCAAGGTAAGCATGAAAGAGCCTCTGCTTGCTTTTGGGCTCTGTGGCTCTGGAAGATGGAGATTAGGTGTACATAACTCGAGGCAAATAGCGATGGAAAGTCTGCCAGACTGCTTCCTAGAGGTTTTCAGATTTGGGGGGAGGGTGAGTTTGACTTTAGATAGCTCGAGTATTGAGGATCCAATCTCTGGACAACCCATTCCGTAAAACTCATTGGTAGGAATTCTTCCCAGATCATTCAACCCAGTATTTGCACCGTCAATTTCAGAATGTACACAAGTTGAAGCTCTTTTACTGTTAAAGAAAAATAAAAATCATCTTATTTCTTCATGTGTATCCTTCAACTATGAGGAAGCACTTCTCTCATATTGAAATCCATCTATCAAAATGTTGAATCTTTCAAACCACTCCAGATACAACTTTTAATATTTTTCTTTTTATAGACGAGAGTCCACTCTCATCCAATCATAAAAAGCCTGCAGAGGTACAGATGTTAACATTCCAGTTCCTGATGAAAAGGTATATTCCCAAGCAAAGATGAGGAACTCCAGCTACAGACACTGCACAACCATGAGTTTAAGACTGATAGAATTACAGTGTTATATGTCAAAGTTTAATATAACTTGTTCCCTCTTCATACTTCATGCAGCTCATTGCTGAATCAGAATTGAAAGAGACTCAAGCGTATGAGTTCTGTATATGACATTCTGAATTAAAAAAAAAAGGTTTCAATACGATGTTTATATTAGTGCTCATGTCATCCTCTACTGTCTCTGTCTCTATATCTTCCTTCCAGAAAGAATTACCCAGTCTTCCCAGAGCGTTCCTGATGTGTACTGCCTGATAACCAGTTCTTGCATTCAAAGACACCTGCATACGAGTGACGCAGAAGTTTGTCAACTTTCTCTTCATGGGGGTAGCAGGTCTCATGGCAGATATATCGCATTCCTGTGTCTATCAGCTGCTGAGCTATCATTGATACCTGTAAGCATCTATATTTGCTTGCCAGTGGTATGCCCATGTCTGGAGGTCTCATGCAGTTTCGGAAGCAACACCTGATTGCGTGCAATTACTGCTGGGTCTGAAACCCTGAGTTGCTGGGGCTGAACTGCCTTATTTCTATAACATGTGTAGGAACATTTGATTTTAAACCTGTTTTCCTTTCACACTACTTCTCTTCCTTTCCCATGTTCAAAATTATTTGAAAACTAAAACTAAAACTAAACTAAACTGAAAACTAAACTAAAACTATCTGAATTATAACCTGCACATAGGAGTTTCTTAGGTGCTTCCCAACACATAGGGATACTTTATCCCAGCCCCAAGGCCTTCCTGCAAGCTCCAGGCCAGTTCTAGCTTCTGCATCTACACTGAGGGAGACCCCTTGACCCAGGTGCTGCATCACAAATTTGCTCTACGTATTTTTTATGAGGAGTACTCCCATTCTTTTGTCTCCTTTAGGAGAGGAGAGTCCCATGTCTGCACTTGCTGACAGTTTGCTTTGCTTACCCAGAAGAGCGTGCTCAGAGCCATGACTGAGACAGCCAGTTCTGCAGAGAGAGAGATTTGAGTGACTACTTCTCCTTGGCAGTGCATGCATCGGCCTTCTCTCAATGCAGTACAAAGGGGTGGAAACTGAGTAGAAATATGCTCAAGCGTTTTGTCAGGAAAAGCCTTGAAATCTTTACTGCTATAGCAGATGGGATTTGTAGGCATATTGACTGGAGAAATCAATGGATAACTAAAATTGAGTTTTTAAGTATACCCTGAGTTTGAGATAACAGGCTTGGAACTGTTGGCCACAAGTTGTATGAGGTTCTGCACCTGTTTCCAGTGTCCAGATTCTGTCAAGTTCTACTTTGATGTCTTTGTCAAAGCTCCATTTAATAGGTTAAAACAACCTCTGTTATTCTGGATGCCTCTACAGAAGAGGAAAGCAATGGAACAATAGCCATTCTTCTTGTATCTGATCTTTCAGACCTGAGGTCTACTTCAGAAGAATCTCTGCTGGAGGCTGGGTGCTACACCCCGTGTGAGCTTCACATACTGTCCTTGCCATCCTTTATGTACCATCTTTTCCAAGGCATAGCTACAGCTAGGGAGAAGGAAGGGAGATTCATCCCGAGTTGTTTTGCTTTCTCTAGCCCTGTTCCGTTTCACCCACTGACCCAGCTCACTGGATACTTTAGGTTCTGAAGAGTATTTTACCTAGAACCTCATCAGGACATGTCATATTCATATCTTCCGGTTGAAGGTTGTAAGGACTTTCTTAGTTGCAATGGGGCTATTGTGAATATGCCATTTCCATGCCACTCTGTGACCTGTGCTGTAACTAGCTATTTCCTATCAGTAGGAAGCTTCCTAGTGTGACTTTTACCCTGCAGAAACTAACTAGGGAAATCTTACTGACCTCATTATTTTGTGAATGAGTGATGGGATGAGCTGCAGAGATTGGAAAATGTTAACGTGCACTGACACCCGGGAACTGTATTCAGCAAGATGTAATCCTGACACCTGCAATAAGACAGGGAAAATAATTTGTCATTTTGCACCTACATGCAGTAAGAATATGAGAGGTAGTTTGATGCCTAAAGATGATACTGAGTATCCTAATGAATGTATAATCTTGAGTCATGATCTTACAAATCAGACAGAATAAAGCAACAGCTTATCCTGAATGTACATATATTCTGCATATCCTTTGGAAATGAAGGAAAACCACTATAACTCTGAACAGTTAATGTTTTTTAACTCTACCCCTCCATTTGCCACATTCTCCTTATGCCTAAAAGCTACCTGATTGCAGAGTCATCAGTCAGAGGGTTCTAATAAGTAGCACAACTAGTCAAGGGACTGTTTTGAAACACAGCCTCCCAAAAAAGGGAGAAGAAACAATAATCTTTTAAGGAGTAGTATAGGATTTGCATTAAGTGAACAGGGGAAATTTCCTTACATGCTACAGGCCTCTGAAGATCCACTGCCTCAGCCCACTTACTGACACTTCGCCCACAACAATCAAGCTTGTGCTTCAGCTTTTTGGTTTCCTGCCACAAAGCATGTGTGTAAAAATGACTCGCAGATAGGACTCCCCCAGAGAGCAAGCAATCTGCATAGCCTCCTTGCTCTGCTGGTTTTGAAAAGAAAAAGGTGCTTGCAAGCAAAGCCAGGTACCATTCCTTGGCTCCTAGGAAAGCACTGCTGTACTAAGAACACCAAGAAAATGGCACCTCTTTGAATAAGAATGCAAGGACATATGCACTGGGTCAAACCAAACCTTCACCTAACTCAGCATCCAACTGCATCCAAAAATGGAGATGAGGGAAGACTGACACATGCAGCATTCAAGAATTGTTTGATTATCGCCCTGGAAAAACTTGATCTGACTCTGAATCTGACCTTGCTTTGAGAAGCTGGCAGAAACAACCTCCAGAAGGCTTTTTCAACCTAAATTATTTCATTACTCCAATCAGTGGAGCCTTTTCTACCACTGAACTGACCACAGCCTCTAAGAATTTACAGCTCCTGCTACAGCTTTGGGAAGTACCACCTCCTGTACTTCACTGGAAGAATAAATCCCCATGCTATTACACACTGTTATACAGTCCAATACAAGAGCTTTATTTCAGTTTTGTGTACCAAACACTAAAACTTTATTAGTTAAAACTAAATATCACATTCAGCACCATTACAGGGGTGATGTTGCATAGAAGAAAAATGACACTTCTTATATGAGGTCTTGTTTTAAACAGTTAAATAGCTTTGTTAGATTTTTTTCCAATCACACTGCTACAAAGAAAGTTTAATAAGGCACAAGACAAAAAAATTGTCTTTTACTGCTCAGTCCGTAATATAAAATTCTGAAGTTGATCTATGTAAATCAGTTCTCTGTTCTTGTCAGCTTTGCCAAATCTGCCTTTTCTCACATGGGTTTGGCACAGTTGAATGCAATGAAGCTCAAAAGTAAAAGGTCTTTAACCTTCTCAAATATGTATTTACTATCTTTGTAATAGAAATATGGAATCAGCAACAACTGGTGACCGAAATACATAACTTGAAAAGCCACTGTTGCATTTTCCATTCCACAGCCATCTTTTGATGTATCTTGAAATCATACAGTGAATGTCTTCAACAAAAATAAAACTAAGTTTCTTGTTTCCTGAAATGATGAGAGAATAATAAAATGGTGCAGATTCTGGAAGCTTTTTTCCAGGCAAAAGAGCCTGATAAAAAGCTGGTGATGGAGAGGTCGTGTCTAGAACCACTGTGAATCAGAACTGACCCTGCAAGAGCCAGGCTTTTGTCAGGTGTACTCTTGGGTTTACAGAGAGAGCTCTTCAAAGGTACACAGCATTTAAACAGCTGAACAGGATGTTCTTGTTAAAAGGGGAGAGAAGCAAAGTGCAAGAGTGTTGAAGGCCAGAATTAATGGTTCTGTTGTCCATGGTGAACAGTTTTTCAACTGGTTGTGCACAGGAATTGTCCCACTGCCTTTGCTTGCCCACTTGGGATGCATGCTGCTGCTCCCATTAACCCTACCAGGGAGCTGGCCATAGACTTACTGCTTCTGTAATATTGGAAATATCACTTGAAGAGACGGTGGGAAGAAATGCAGCAAATATCCTCTTCTTCCACTGCAGAAGATGCTGTAATTGAGAGTTTAAAACCAGCTCTCCTTCAAGACCTTCACCTCTCTCTATGAACAGAAGTGACTCATAAGTAAATATTCTTATCTGCTTTGAATTGCTTAGTTGAGGTTCATCCTTTGAACTTCTTACTCAAATTCAGGTAAATTAACTCACAAGGCGAATCAAACTGAACACTTTGTAGACCACATAAAATTGTGTGAAAACACTTCAGCGGTGAAAACAAAATATTTGCAGGGGGTGAGGGGAAGGGTGAATCGAAATGGGCTTGACCCACATAAATATTGATTATTATTTGTTTGTCTGGCTGAAATAAAACTAAAAAATTAAGCACGGTCAATTTTTGAAGATCTGTTTCTTAACCTGAAAGAATATCGTGCAATAATATCTGCTTTTAAGCAATTAAAAGGAATCATATTTTGAAGACGGTGAATTAAAAAGAGGGTATGGGTCTGGTTTTTGTTTTTTGGTGGGGTTTTTTTGTTTTAATTTGTTTGTTTGGTTTTTGTTTTTGTTTTTGTTTGTTTGGGTTTTTTAACACATTTAATATGTAACTCTGTGTTCTGTTCCCAGCTGCCTATCCTGGGAAAAGAGCTCTGAATTTTTCTGTTGAAAAATTTGAAGAGGGTCATCACATATTCAACACAAATATAATTTTAACATGGTCTTCCTTTAAATTCCCCTGGTACAAAAAGAGTTAATTGTCCTTCAATAATTTGCTTGCACAATTTATGAAGCATTTAAAAGAGAAAAAAAGGACCATGTCTGCATGGTTAGGAACTCCAAGGTAAGAGGCTCAAAGTCATGTTCACCTCTCAATATATGAATATAATCCAAGGTACTCCCATCTTTCATCAAAAGTCTCTCTATCACTTGTTCATAAATCACGTTTACTAGTATTACTTAGGTTTTTCATTTTAATGCTTCCTTTTTTTTCAGGAAAACACTGGATTTCTAAATATTTGGAATAACCTAAGCACATTTTTTAATAAATTAATTTTCAAAACTATTTTGCCTGTCCCTAGGTAGTAATAACACAACTTGATCAATTTTATGTTAATAAAAGCTGTATTTGAACTGATCATAAGCTACGGGCAGAATCTGCCTGTGAACGTTTACTCTATCTTGTCTTGTAAAAATTGAATGCTGAAATAATAATGACTTCTGGGAAACCTTTGTGCAGCAACTGGCAGTGCTAAAGAGAGAAAAAGCACGTAACAAATTTTGACCTCAGGACTGTCTTTTGAATTGTGTTTTCATTAACTTCAGATACCAGGAGATTCTGGCACTGCTGAGAGAAAGAACCCTGTATTACCATTACGTCAAATAGTGGTCAAAAAACTGTGCAAAAGCAGACTGTCTTGTCTTTCTCTTGTCCACTTCTGTCTTTGTGAGCATTTTTTTTCCACTCCTTGTTTTTTACCTTCAGGTTAGAAGATGGCTTTTCTATTCCTTTGGTAAAATAAGGTTTAGGAGCTGCTCTTTCATCTAAAATATCATTATTTGTGACATTTCAACAACAAGTAGAATGTTTGTGGCTATTTGTAAATACAGAATCAAGAACTTGGGTACGAAATTTTTGCTCCAAATTGTGACTCAGTCGTTTATTATTCCCAACATTATGTCTCAAATGTATGTGTCCCCCAGCTGTCATATCATGCTCATGTACCATCATTAGGTGACCTTGCAAATTCTGAGTCTTGTTCAAGGCCCAGAAAAATAAATGAGGAAACTTTCTCTTTATTTCCAACCCATAAAGTGTGGAGAGAAAGCTGAAGCTTTGCTAAAGAGGTGAAACACTCACGCTTTTAAAATCAGTTGCAAAACTCTCTTGAACTGCTGTGCATCTGGGATTTCCTTGAGACCTTAAATGCCTGCTTTGAGATGGTGGAATTTCATCACATATGCCTTGTGATTGTACCCAAGTTCCACGTTACTCACCTATGCCTAATCAGGATATCAGTATTTTTGCATCAGAGAATGCAGGTTCATCAAAACCAAAATGTGTTAAACACTTGGAATTTTTTCCCCAAAAAGAGTTCTCTAGTTTTGAGAATGCTTTGGCTGTCTTGATTTCGGATGACAAAAATGTTATTTCTTTTGAATTTAAGACTAAATTTAATCTTTTCATAAATAAGTTTACAGTCTTAATTTTAATATTTAATCTAAATTTCCATTTTTAGTCTTATTTTAAATATCATCTATATGACAATGCCTTGCTGCTGTCAACAGCAAGCACA
Source organism: Cnemophilus loriae (assembly GCA_013397755.1). Classification (NCBI taxonomy): domain Eukaryota; kingdom Metazoa; phylum Chordata; class Aves; order Passeriformes; family Corvidae; genus Cnemophilus; species Cnemophilus loriae. The sequence continues at coordinate 864,177 of VZTF01007742.1, read as the reverse complement.
CCAGTGCTTTCAAATCACTTATTTTATTTACTCTCCCTGGAAATACTAAGGCATTGCTAACCTCAATGTGGTTGGACAGAAATTCCATTTTTGGGCCGATGCTAGTTTGTGCAGACAAGTTTTCAGTGAGATCCAAAGAGAAGACTGAAATGTCACAGGGCAGGAGAGACAACCAGACTACATTTGCATGTTTGGAGCTGCTGTTTTTGTAACACCTCAGTATAATATGATGAGCATGTGATAAAGTGCCAGTGCCCTGAGAGCACCAGTAGACCACCACCACTGCCACTCCCTACCCTGTCCATGGCCCACTACCATGGGGGCCATCCCAGACCCCTATCAGTCCACAACCCATTGATGTCACAGCAGGGCAGTGTCCAGCCCCCACAGCCCTGCCACAGGACCCTGTGCCACTGCCATCCCCACAGCACTGACGTAAAACACAAGGCAGGGTAAGCAGAGAGAAACGTAATGAGAGAGAGAGAATGGAAACAAATATCTGACTGCTCCCATTTGAAGGACAGGAGGGAGGAAGAGAGAGAGAGAAATCACGAAGTCTGCACTAGCAACCAGCCAGGTTTCTAAGAGGAAAATAAATAAGACCACTAGCACGCTGCTGAATTCATGCTACCAACATCACTCAGTCTATGTAATTGTGCTTTTGATAAGTAAATAATCAATGCTGCAATGTAGATGTTTATGGAACATAGTGTCCAAAGACATATCACCCAGCAAAGTATGATTTTCAGACACTTCTTATTAGATTTCCAGCAATTTTAATTTAAAAAACGCACCTTATTTTAATATTCTTGTAAAACTTGAATATCCAGTTAGTGGGAATGATTACTGCCCACCTTATTTTAAAGTGATTTCAAAGTCATGCCTTCCACCCATGCATTTTAAATACAATTTATGGCCCAATTTGTCACGTGAAACATAGAGGGAATAATTGTCTTAGGAGAAAAAAAAATGGTTATACAGTTTTTTAATTGGTGGGGAGAGGGTGTAAGAGTTGCGTCACGACGGTTAAAACCTTAATGACTAACATGGCGGAAATGGCATTAATTAAGGGCATTGTGCATGAAGCTGAGAGAATATACCAATTAAGAAATTATGGAACATATTCCAGACTTTGTTTTCCAGTAAGAACAAAAAATTACATTTGATTTAAGATGCTCACCATTTCTAGCACAATTATATGAAGCTCAGAGCTCATTTGTTCACCAAGTCAGAAAAAAATGTGACACAACAGAGAACAATGCCTCTAAAACTTTGGCAGAAGAGACTTTAGTTCACTTTAAAACCTAACCGTGGTCTCACTGTTACTTGCTGTAAAATGTCAATCACCACACAGAAAACGACATCAAACACCAGAAAGCAAAGATTTCACATTGCCTTGGCAAGATGCACAGGCAAGAGAATCTGAAATATAAAATACATTTGTCTGAATTACAGTAAAACTTCGATAGCTTGTTTTGCATACAAAATATTTGAAAGTGAGGAACATATTTTAAACAGCTGTACCTAAAATTGTCTGCATCTTCCCACTTTAAAATTCCCAAGACTTTCAGCTGTCAAGATGAAAGTCCATTTGTCCAAAGAGGAGAAAAAAGTTACCGTGCAAAGATGAATCAACATGCATGATGTTGATTTTCAAGACTACTCTTACGGCAAAATCTATTCCCCCCTTCATTTAAAAAAGTCAACAAATAAACAAAATCAAGGAAACACTGATCCGATTTGTGCACATCCTTAGCAAACTGTGGTAAAAAGTTAAGATTTGTCAGGAAAATAGAATTCAGGAAATGAGAGGTGCTTTATAGATTCTTAGGGAAAGTTAGTTTCAGTTTAGCAGGGCGATGAGCATTTTAAAAGTGGAGTTTATTAATATTTTTATAACAACATTTTTGCAGCAGTCCAAGGATGTAAATAGAGCACTTTGCAATGCACAAAGAAATTGAGCCTAGAATTTTGATTCAAGCTACAGCCTAATAGAAGTCACTTTTTATGTAATGCAGGCTTTTAGGACAGAGGTTTTCAATTGCATTATTTCATGTTCTAGTTATTTTACCAGATACTACAGTACTGTATAACAATTTAAATTCATTGATTGTGCATTTTGATGCAGTTCAAATTTATAGTAAATTATCATGGTGCAATGCAGAGAACAATTATACATGACCCTTAGAATTCAGGTATGGAAAAGTAGTGTAAACTCTTTCTACTAACTTTGCCCGTCAATGGAATATTGTTCCCTAACAAATATTTGGAAGTGTTTTCTTCAGTTTTTTAACTCTTTTATATCATTTATGAAATAGTTTTAAAAACCTGACCTCATTTCTAGCCCCCAAATTATTCGTCTGAAAGTCTCCCCATCTTGATTCATCACTTCTGAAGGTGGTTTGCCTGGTTTGGGGTCCATGAGAGAGCAGCCATAGATAAACCAAAATCAGTTTTCAGTTTTGGAAGAAACACTATCCAGCACATTTTTACACTTGGTGTGAGATATCAGCTTTAATGAGTTCAATTAAAAAGCACCCATTGATTTAGAGGGAATATGAGATTCACCTTTTTTATGCAACTGTCAGCCGAGTTACGAAAATGCTCTTTTGTGTTGACTGAACTTCTTTATCCAATGTGTACCTCTCTGCCTTCAGTACATCCAGAAAAAAGGCACTGACCACAGTAGTTTTACCACTGCAATACTCACTTCGTTACAGCACCCCTTATATTTTTTACAAGATAAAAATTATTCCAAGAGATTATTTTTTAAAAACAAAGACTACACAGTAAGGAATATTTTATTGTAAACTCTCTTGTATATTACCAAGTGTTTTCTTCATTTCTGCCCTGGCATTTGGCCACCCTGATTCTTGTGCCACAAGTTATTGTCTCCGTCTATTTTCTGATCACAGGCATACCTGAGCCCCAGGATTGCAAATGCTGATGCAGGAAATTAGTTCCTGTAATTTTAGTGGAATTTCTTGCATTGTGCAAGTACTCAGATGTATTTTTTTTTTTTTCAGAGAACTGAGGTGTGTATCTCTAAAGTTTTCAACATAAACTTGGATAATTAAACTAATTCACTTCTTGGTCCTTAAAAGTTCATTCTCATATCTTTCTGCAATAATATTTATCAACCTTTCTAATTTGGGGGAATTTTTTTATTGCCTGAAAATTATTTTGTTGAGGTTGTTTAGGTCCACTTTTCTTTTTTTGAAAGCTACCAAAATATGGTGAAGGTCATGTAGTAAGTGACCAGTATGTTTGTGACTGAGCTGCATGTCACGTGGAGGAAAGGCATGAGAAGGGTAAAGTAATAGTGAATTCAAGAAACCCCACAAGGAGAGGTAGAAAGAAAGTGATTGATAAAAGCTGTTGCTTCTTGAATTCTGAAATGGTCCATCTGTGCAGCCCGAAGCATTGGAATGAGGTAAAGGGATATTTGGAAAGTTCACATAACTTATTTAAAACTAAAAATAGCAGATAATGGTAGAAATTAACCATTTCTTTGCACAGACACATCAAGCAAGTGACTTCTTAATAGAAATAAATGTGAGGCTTTGAAGAGAAAATAAGAAATTGATGCTAATCTCCGATGCAGTAATGTCAGAGTTCAGATATGCATAGAGCTACTAACCAACTGATTTTCTGAAATGAAACAGCGGATGAATTTCAGAGGTATTTATTTTCGAATTGAGTTGTCAGTTCACTGCCAATTCATAAAACCAACTCTGCTGTGATATCAACTCATCACAAAATAAGCTGACAGACTGTACCATATTTTTATAGTGAATCATTTAAACCATGAATCATTCATAGCTTTACACAGGTGCTGAAAACAGTGAAAACCTGCTGTCATGCTAGACAAGCCAGGCACATGCTTTCCACAAGTGATGGGTTCTTCTTTGCAGAACAGATCAGGTTTTAATCCTGTTAGGAAGAAAGAAAGATCAAGGAAGGAAAACAAAACAAAAAAAAAGGGGCTCTGTTCATCCCTTTCTTTTCCCCTTTTCTCCCCTCCATTTTTAATTATATTATCATGCCCATTCAAAATGCAAAGCGGAGAAAAAATGTTTTGTTTCTATGTTGCAATTGTTCCTGCTTTTGTTCCATTGACAGCCAGATATAATCCATGTTCCAAACGGAGCAACTCTTGATACAATGAATATGTTACAGTTCTCATTCTGAATCACCCCCAGAATGTCAGTCTGTTGACGTATGTATTTGCAGATGATTTGTTGTATCCACCAAAATAATCCAAGGAATCTGGGCATTAGTACAAAAGGCAGCAGAAAATTATAGGCTAGCCTTGTAGCTTCAGCAAAACATGCAGCAAGCCTGTCATGAGTCAGTCTGCAGATTGCTTTATTCCCTGTCTTAAATAAGAGTAGAGAAACAGATTGCAAATGAAAATTAAAATACCCACCTGAACTGATCTGAAAAAGTTGAGGGATGTACCTGGTTAGCATGCACTGCATTAAATGGCTGGTGATGTTCTGGGAATCACTGATTCCATGTCAGCATATCTGTAAAATGAGTTAATGAGCCAAGGGACAGGATGTAGACATTTCACACATGATTAGGCAGGGTCTCCTTGTAAAGGAGCGCTCACCCTATCCCTGGGGACATGTTCTGCCTGCCAGTTTCCCTGCCAATCTGTGACTGGCTCAGGCAGACGTAGGTCAAAAGGGGAAATGATTTAGGCCCCTCTTATACCATTGAGGAGTAAGACTTTGTGATAAGACTGGCAGCCTTCACCCTTAGGCACTTAACTCTCAAGTGCTTTGGCATCTGGCAAAATACTCCTGCAGTACCTATGCATTGCAGAAGAGTTATTTGCCACAGCAGTTCCCTTACTAAAGCTGTGACAGAGAGGAACAGTAGCAAAGGTGAAGGATCAGACCATTCCCCTCAGGAATGACTCAGCTTGGGATTCACAGCCCCAAATCTCTGTTGGAGCCCCGTGCCTGTGCCAAAACATTAAAGTAAGCTGTGGAATTCCCCTCTCTCTTTCTGTCCAGCGGAGCGCTCACTCATGGAGCTCCTGTAGGATGCGCGCGTTCATTTCCAGCTGTCTCATGACAATGTGTGGGGAGCCTTAAGACTGCCTCAGGGTATAAGGAGTAAGTAGGGCATGCTTCCAGCCTCTCATGTTAAAGTTATTCCTGTTTACTTGATATAGTTAATTATTCATTCAGACAGCAGAAAGGAAGTGGAAAGAGAGGGAGGGACAGTCTCTCTTCGCATGGAAGCTGAGTAATATTGACCAATATTAGCAATATTGACCAGAATGAAGGGGAGACCTGAGGCTCAGACACTGTCTGAGATTTTTGATCTCGAATATGAGAAGGGGTGGAACTGAACCTTTAATATTTGAGAGAATGGTGTTCTGTGGCTGGTGGTGATAGGGAAACTGTAATCCACCACCAAATGTTTTGTTTTGACTCACTCCATAAGATGTCTTCCAATAATGTGTCCTGCCTTGGACTATAAGAGACATAGGCTGGTAAATAACCTGCTAAACTGATGATCCAAACAGAGTAGTCAGAGGAGCTATGGAGCTACTCTGCATTAGTAAGGACAAGAAACTTCCAAGAATCCTCAGAACTAGCTGAACTTTGTGGGGAAAAAAAGCCCAAGAGGTGCCTGAGGTGTTTTGAAGTTAGACAGCAGCTGAGTTTCTGAGATCTGAATGTTGGACTTGAAAGCCTAAAGGCTTTAATGATCTAAAATGTTAATTAGCACATCTGTGTATCTGAATGGAAATGCCCTCTTTATTCCCTAGGCTCTTTCCAGATCTAACTCAGGATAATCATAGACTTGGAAAAGTGCCCTTTTTTCCTGCTGAAAGTAATATGTCCACTCTGCTCAAATCCAGTTTCTCCCAATGGAAACTGTGCATTGTGCATTGAGGACTTTTCTCTGATACAGAGTCTGCTTTGGGCTTCCAAAATACCATACTGATTATATGCTGGAGACTCTTTTGGTCTTTGGTTCTACTGTTGTGTGTTCAGATTGCCCATTTAGAAGTGGCCTATTGGGATTTGGCAGAGTAATTTAAGTAAGGGGTTTTTTACACATAGATTGACTTCATATCTTTAGTTAATTTGGATCATTTTCTTTGAATTTAAAGCCAATTTAAGTTAAAACTCTTTAAAGCTCTGAGCAGATACTCTTTAATTTAAAATATGTATTACTGAATTCAGATTAACTTTCCCTTAGAGTTCTTCTATACAAAACCATAAGAAAACTTTATTATTGGAGGGTAGCTGGGTCCATCTCTCTTTATCCTGGTTGGAGAAGTAAGAGATTAGAAGTGGACCATCATTTCAAAAGGGAAAGGTTTTGCTTTTTCATAGGTAATTTTCCTCCTTTTTACTTAGAATCATCTACTGCTAGAGGGTCATCCAGCAAAGGTAATTCTTGTCTAGTTCTAATAATAAATGCATGCATAATTTGTAGAATATGATTTTGTATGAACCTAGGGTTTCTCATGCATCAGAGAAATGATAGACATATGTTATTCAGTTTGCAGTGAGGAGCACTTCACTGAAAGGAGAAGGATGAACAAAACTTGCTGTAGTCTGATGTCGCCAAATGATTTAAATAGTAGATTAAAACATAGATACTATATATTACGATTCAGTAAGATGTTCTGTCAGATTTTTATTGGGAATATTAATTATTATTCCAAAACACCATTTTATCACAAATTTTTATATTAGCCAATTTGGGAAAAGAATGTTGTTTCAATGTGTCTGTAGGGATTCGCTATTTTGATGGACAATCAAAATTTCAGATGCATTACTGCAGACTGAAAGTCCTCAGATCTGATCATAACTGCACTTATCTGCACAGAGTTTTTTCACCTAATTAGATGTTGTCCCTACTGTCAATAGCCTGTGACCAAAGCAGAAGAAGAATAAGGACTTTTCATTACAGCAAAAGAGAAATTATGTGGTTTAGTCAATGTCACAAACACAACTAATGGCAGGGAAAGGAACTAAACCCAAAGCTAAACCTCCTAAGGCAATGGCGGGGATCATGGCCAACAACCTGATTTTGGAAATGGTTTGTATTTGAAAACGGCTTATAAACTAATCTTTGTCATTGTAAAGAACAGTTAAATAGGTTTCTGTGTACAATTAGCGTTACACTTGCCAAGAACATCTATTATCACTGATAACATTTTGAAGGTCCTCTTTTAAATTCCAGCCATATGTTTTAACTTGGTAATGAATTCCACAGTGAAGAAATATTGATTTGGGATTGCTTTAATTTGCATTGTTGCCCTCTTTAACTTGTGTAATATGAGCTTTCTCATTCAGATAGGTTTAGATATTTGTTTGGCTTTTTAATGCCTCCTTCTGCTACATAATCTGAATCCTGATATAGTACTAAACATCATTCTTGAAAGTGTCTGCAATAGTTCCCTAGTAGCAATTAGAAGATTTCTTCAGCAGTTAAAAGTGAGCAATTTTCCCCAAAGATAGGCAAACCGTGTAATTTTACATTATACCTGGCCTTCTCCTAGCAGTGTAAGCAGTCTAAGTGATCTCATTATCTAGCAGATTTGACTTGATGTCAGTGTGAACTGATAAAAGAGAATTAGGAAGGATATAATGGGAAGGCAGGAGGGAGATTTGCCCTTTGCAGGAGGGAAGCAGAACCGCCTGGAGCTCTGCTTAAGAATGGACAGTGAGACTGGTGGTAGATTGTGGGCTGGAAGTAGAAGGAAGACAACATGAGTGACATTATTGTGTGTTTCCCCTAAAGACACTCTGATCAGGAAGAAACAGATGAAGCCTTTTATAGACAACCGAAAGCTTCATGTTCTCGGGCCTTCATCTTCGTGGAGGACTGTAACCACCTTATTAACTGCTGCTATGTTTCTGAGCGCATTGGTAACAGCATCTTAACAGAGGTAATCAAGAAGTTGGTGAGGAGAGGTGCTCTGCTGGACCTAATGCCTATAAACAAGGAAAAATCATTTGCTGATATGAAGGCTTGGGGGCCGCTGTGGGTGTAGTGACCATGTGATAATGGAAATCAGGATCCTGAGGGAATGGTACAAGGCAAATAGCGAAACAACACTAACAGAATGAGCAGAACTAGTCTACTCAGGGACCTGCTTGGAAGACTCTCATGGGAGACAGTCCTGGAAGAGAAGGGATACAGGTGAGATGATTGTTTATCAAGGATCACCTCCTTTAAGCACAAGGATGGTCCATCCTGATGAGCAAAAATGAAAGGCCTGAATGAATGAGGAAGGAGCTCCTGGCTAAACTGACACATGAAAGAAGCACACAAAAGATGTTCTGCGGGATCAGGTCATTTAACAGGAATATATGGACACTGTCTGAGTGTACAGGAATGGGTTTCAGAAAGCTTTAGTCTGTATTGGTAAGATCTGCCATCAGGAATTCCAGGCCCCTGAAACCAGTGGAAAAGTTTGGAGCAAGGAAGACTTACCTTTGGTGGAGGAGTATCAGATTAGAGAGCATTTAAACAAATTGGACAGACCATGGAACCTGGGATGATACATACAGAGCTGGTGGATATCAAGGCAAGGCCACTCATCTTTGAAAGATCCTAGCAATCAGGAGATGTTTCCTAGGGCCGGAAGCAAGCAAATATCACTACTATCTTCAAAAAGAGAAAGAAGGAGGAACTGGAGAGTTACAGGCCAGCCAGCCTTACCCAGGTCTATGGAAGGTGAAAGAAAAAAGATTCAGAAAAATATTTCCACACATATTAAGGACAAGAGTGGTTGGGAGTGATTAGAATGGATTTACAAAGTGTAAATCATGCCTGACCAACCTGACAGTCTGCTATAATGAGATGACTGAGGAAGAGGGGATGAATGAGTCTAGTAGCAGTCACCTTTACATCCTCATCTGTTTTATGTGAGTACCAAAGAGCTGCATTTAGATCAGTGTAGGTATGGTCAGTGTAGGGTCAGCATTATTTTGTGTAAACCCAACCAAGGACAGTGGGAAAACTCTTTGATGGCTGCCGTTGAAACGCAATTACCTCAGATCCAAGAGACGCCTTATCCCTTGGATTTATCCTGCAGGTAGCTAGTTCACTTGTATTATACCAGACTAGTAAGAGGGTAGAAGAAAACTGAAAAAGTGTAAACCAAGAAACCAGGTACTAGTGCTGGGTTTAAGAAACAATGTATATCTCATTTATAAGATACTCTAAGAACCAGAGGGATGTTTCAGAAACATGAGAAGCTTGGGTGAGTCAAAACAGCCAGCACACAGTTTTTTCTGCCTGAAGTTTAACTGGAGGACCAGTTAGCAATGAAGGAATCCCCTGAGAAATGAAAGAGAAAAAGTGTGCTTTATTGAAAAGGTCACCTGCAAAAATTCTTGACCTCTTGGAAGTGTCTGACTTAATTTCAAATGAAATTGAGGATGTAGAGGAGAAGAAATGTGTGCTGACATTTATTATCTTGAATAGGCTTCCACAGTTCCTATCCTGGCTCCATTAGACTGAGGGGTTTCTGGAATTCACACAAAAGTGGTCTATCTGTTGGTTTCAAGTATCAGTAGTCTCTGAGCAATGAATTACAAACCCAGAAAGCTGGAGGGAACATTTAACATGAGAAGAAATTTCTAGTTGTGGAAAGAAGGAATGTCTTCCTTAAACCAACCGTAAGTCTATGTTGGAGGGAGCCTGTAGAGTCTGTGCCCTTGAAGTTTTTCTGAAAACAAAAGAAAACAAGAGCACTTCTGTGTGAACAGACCAAAGCAAGTTGCAGAATTTGTACACTGTACAAAGGGTGTCTCTAACACAGTCAGTGTGAGTGAATTCCTCCATTTATAATGGAAAAATAATTCATCGATTTAGTTCAGGAAAGCACATTTTGCCTGAGCTCAAACTCCAGAAGATTCTTATTCTGAGAAATTAAGAATTGCATTGTAATCTAGTTATCCTTTACTTTCACACTATTGGGAATTCTCATGAAAGTCAATCAAAGACTGTTTCTTGGCTGTGGTTTGATTATGTAATTTGAACTCCATCTCATACCTGAGAAGTTTTCAAAAGATCCTTGATTTAAAAGATCTGCATTGTTCACTAATTTTTCATGTTTTGATGGCAGTGCTTTCCTACATTGTGTCGCACTTTTACTTCCATCGCTTTACATTTGGTTTCTGGCTTTCACTTTTTCTTTCCCTTGCCTCCTGTAAAACATCATTTCAGGGAGGAATATTTGTTCCTTCCGTGCCTTTAGCAGAGTTAATAGACCGCAGTAATATATCTGTGTCTTGAGACTTATGTCAGCACAATGGTACACAGAAATTTGGTCTTTAAGATGTGGTCATATGATCTGTCCCTCTGAGTATGCACCGAGACTGACAGTCCTGGATCTCATCGAAGGTTCAACTGGTTGTCTGCTGTCTTGCCAAGAGAAAATAGAATAGGAAAATGGAAAAGAAAATACAGCATTACAAGACAAACTTCCCTTAGGATGCTGTCCACTAACTGCCCCTTCAACTGTAATGGTCCAAATGGAATTTTGTGAAAGCAAGTTATCTTGTTGCCAATATATTGAAACAAAACAATGTGAAAAAAACCCACAATGGTGTAAATGTTTAAGAGTTACTTTGCCAGTTTTGAAGTTTTCATGCTGTGCTATAAAGAAATATAAAAGAAGCATTTCCATCTAAAATCTAATTCAAAGATTAATTTGATCTTTTTTTCCTCATGAAATCACTGCAGTTGGGTGGTCTGTCATAGTTTTTACTTCTATTCCTGAAGGACTTCTTTTAAATAGCCAATTTCACAAGCATTTTACATTTGTCAGACCTAAATAAAACAATGTAATATGGGTGTGCAGTCATTTTATTCTGACCAGTCTCGATCATTTTTTCAGTGTCGTTACTAAGCAGCTTTGGAAAACATGCAAAAAGACAGAAATGGGGCAACAGTTTTGATTTTTTAATATAGCTTGTTCTTTATTTATGCTTTCATTGGAACACCCAGTTTTAAATGCCAAAAGGCAATCACACTACAGTTTCATTAGTTATTTGAGGTAGAATGGGACACTAAACAGATTAAACTTTTAAATTCATTTTTTTGTCCTTTCCCCAGTTTCTGCTGGATTACTTGTTGACTATTTTATGAATAATGATAACTGAATAATGATAGCAGTTTCGCCACAATGCATAGTCAAAGATGTCCCTCGTAGTTGAGGCTATTGGTGTTATTGGACTTCTGTTGGGATGCTCTGTATCCAGGAAGGCATGGAGCATGCTCTGATGGTGATAGAACAAGCCTGCTGTAAGACAGGCTTTGCCCCAGCGTTTGAGTGTGCTTATGGGACACCTCACAGTGAATCTGCCCCATTTTACTTGCCCATACCTGCTCTGCACAGAATCGTCTGTGTTTGAAGAGCACCTTGACATATTAGAAGTCCAATAAAAGTAATAGTTTTTGATGAATCCTTTCCCCCACTTTCCTGGAGCCTTGGAAAAATAATATATCAGTATAGAGAGGACTCTTCTATACTTGCAGATAGCTTCTGCCCTGACAACTGGTATGTGTGGCTCAGTAAGTATCTTATCTGGGAGCTCGTTTACAAACTCATGAAGTGAAAAATCCAGACATGAAGCCTAAAAAGCAGTAGATGTGCTTTGTTCTGCCACCAGATGAGGAACAACAGCAGCCAAGTGCTGGCTCCCAGATGCCCCAGCCTCATAGTCCCTTGCAGCAGCAGAAGACAAAGAAGACACAGTTTCACAGATCCCAGAGCTACTCTTCATTAAGGTCAAAGGAGTTTATCTTTCTGTCTCCAGACAAATCTGCTGCAACAAATTTTATTTACTCCTACTTCACAGACCTGGTGAGAATTGAGACCATGTCAATTAGTCTATTGAACTGGATCCTGCAGCACTTTATTGTGACTTTGCTGAAATGACCCTTCTCAGCAAGGGCTGCAGAACTGAGCCCTCTTAGTGATAGAAAAACTTATTTTTCGTGGGTATTTAAAAATGTGCTTAAAAGTTGTCTGGGAATGATTTATAGCACTGACTGGACCAAGTACATTTCAACACTAATGCATAAATCTTCTAACAAATAAGCTATCTACAGAGTTATAGGCAGAAATGGGTGTCTTCCTTCTCTTAAATGAATAAATGTTTGAAACAATGCCCATAGTAAAATCTTGCTCACGCTTTGATCTCATGTGAAGAAATTTTATAGTTTTTATTTTCCTTGACTTTGAAAACTGCATAGATATTCTTTAAAAAGACTAATGACAAAACTTGCTTACAAGATTCTGGGAATGAACATGTACTCTGAATTAGGGCAATGATGAAGAGTCATTTTAGTACAATAACATGAAACAAAGCATATTACAGTAAAGAAAACAATGTTATACTTGCAATCACTGACTGAATCTGATCTACTGTAAAGCTTCTGCATATTGCTGAAGTTTCTTTTTTTTCTGTGCCTGCTTTATTTGTCACTGACATTTTAGAAAAAAAAAAAAAATCCTGCATGTCCTCAGGGACTGCTGGTACTCTTAATATATTTGCATATAATTTATTTATTTATTATGAATCCTAAAATACGTATAGAGAAATTTTAGATGTATTCAAATATCCCACTCTTAGCACGAAACACATCTTTTGTTGATAGGTACAAAAAATACCCACATTTAATATAACTTTTCTGACTCCTTTTCCATAATTTGACTGATCCAGATATATTATAATGCATATTTGTACACTGGACATTGATCCTTTATGTGCTCCAGAGTGTGACTTTCAAGGCAATCAGTCATGCAAATCTAGTTATTTTCACCATTGCAGTTCTACATCTGAAATTATTTGTTATCTCTCACAAATTTAGCCCAAATTTCTATCTTTTTATCCAGGTTGTGTTTTTATGAAGCAATTAGTCTGGTGAATAAAATAAGTAGATAACCAAATGATTTTTAAAAAGTCTATCCATTTATACTATGCAACGTTTGTTAGGTAATCTTTATATAGCTAATTCTAGAGATTAAACGGTTGGTAATGAATTCATCTGCAAACTTGAATTATAATCCTACGTATTAGCAGTGCCTTAATAGGCACTGCAGCCAAGGAACAAAAGTGGGGAAATAACTATCTGTCAACATGATTTATTCTTCTGCCTCTATTAAGAAATGTATAGTATTGTCCCATTAAGAGACTAAACAGGGGACTATGAGCTTCTTTGTATATGCATCATTATCATCTGGGCTCATGTGATTCCTGCTTCAGTCATCTGATCTCAACATGCAGCTCAGAGGATTTCAGAAGGGCAGAAATCATACTTTTGTAAATACTAGAAACTGGGCCTGATTCTCCTTCACCTCTAGATCCAGCCAGAGAGCATGAAGTATAATTATAATTCTAGAGTGTGTAAAGTAAGTATGAAGTACTTGCAAGTGGGCATTATCACAATTTAAACAGCGATTGAGATCAGTTAATGCCTTAATATACATGTCTGTTATCATATGTTGTTGGCAGGTTTGGAAAATTATTATTTTCCTAAATCACTTGCATTTTTAGATATGGTGTCTTTTTGTCCCCTTTTCTTATTGCTGCCACAACAGGAAACCTCTGAGAATGCTCACTTGAGATCTAGTTCAAAAAATGGGGGAGCCTGGTTTTAAGCTCTCATAGAACATATTAATTGAGTTTTTACATCTTACTGACTCCCCTTTCTTTTCCAAAACCCATTTCTTCTCCATATCAATTTTTTTCATTTTCTTAATTGTTCTTTCCTTTATAAATCTTTTCGAAGAGATCTACAGCTGAATCCCTAATATATATATAGATATATAGATAGAAATTATATATAGCTAGAGATAGAGATATATATTTAGCAATAATGTTAAGCAATATAAAATTCATAAGGGTTATTTAGATAAGAATGTATATATTACACTCAGAATCACAAAATATTCCAAGTTGGAAGGGACTCACCAGGATCATCAAGTCCCGGTTCTAAGTGAATAACCCATACAGGAATTAAAACAACAACTTTGGTGTTATCACCACTTTGCTTATGTAGTCTTGTTATAGTATCATATTTAAACATATTTATCTAAGTATATTTATAAATCTGAAGCATATATCTTATTTTTAAGATAAATAACAAATTCAAACTCGGTATATGTAAGATCTTGATACATATATCTTTGCTATTGGATTCATCTTCAAGAGATTGATATTTGCCCAGAATCTACTCACTCTTATTGCTGATTATTGAATTCTTGTAATTAGAAACATTTATGAGTCTTTTGTAAACACCCGTCTAACACTCCTGGGCTCTCTCCTGCTTCCTTTGAGCTACACTCTGCAGCCTGCCCCCCATGCACTACGTCAGGATCAGTCCTGGACAATACTGGTTGTTGAGTCTTCAAAAATACTGATCTTCAGAAATGCAGCACAAACCTGTTTATTAACTAATCCAATGTCTTTCCTGCTTGACTACGTTTTATAAATAAACAGGCAGCAGCAGCTGCGTCTCCGATTTCCCAGTGTGATGATAGCAGTCCCCTCCTACACGTTAATGTAGACAAGTAGAGGAGAAATGAACCCAATTCTGCCACCATGTTGATAATCTGGCAAATTTTATACAGTTTATCCATTTTTGTTAGTACTGCTTTATTTTGGTGACGAACTCACCATGGTATAGTCATCTTCTCCACGTGACTTTTTTTTCTGAGAACAGTTGTAGAATCCAGTTGTAGAAAAAATGTTTAATACATTTTCCCTTCAATATCTTATCTTGTAGGCAGTCATCCTTTTTTTTCCCCTTTCTTTTTTTTTTTTTACCTTTGTCTTCTGGAGACTCCAAGAAGTATGTGCATTTAGATCTTTGAGTATTTGACTTGGAGTGGTAGAACCTTTCACCAAGGCTAAGGAGCGATGAGACTTTTGCAACCTAGCTCTGTCTTTCTCACTTCTGGAGGATGGATAGAATGCAGTTGCATTGGTCTTTTGACATACAATCATAGAATCATAGAATCACAGAATTGGTCAGAAGTAACTCTTAAAGATCATCTAGTCCACTACCCCCTGCAAAGACATCTTTTACTGTCCTAACATTTGCACCCTCCCTCCCCCACACAGGAGGTCATGCATTTAAATATAAGATATGCATTTTTTCTGAGCTACCATTGTGATCCATGTATCTTTCCAACCGTTCTTACTGTTTAATACTCAGGTACCCTCAGCAGATATCCATTTAGTGTCATAAGCCCAAGCTTTACCCACTTTTAGTTTGCCTTTGGGTTGCTGAGGGGTTTTTTTTCTGCAGAGCTAATATCACTGTTCCAGGTACCACCTTGGCTTGAGCACCTGTGTCCAACTTAAAATTAAAAAGTGTTCCATTTGTTTTCAGGCTGACAGTTCATTCATCTTCTGCTGCTACCTTGGCCACTACTGCAATGAAGAACAGATCTGAGCTAATGGCTCTGTAGTCATCCTCTTTGTCCTTGGTATCTATTCATATTCTGCTGGTACTTGCAGCTCCTGGCAACATGATAAAATCCAGTACACTTCTATCTTCTTCCAAAAACTATCAATTACAGTGATGGGTGTTGTTTGCTACAGGATGTACATGTTCATGTGCTGCCTTTTGGGGCTGCCAGCTTCCTGTTACCAGTTCTTTCACCGAAATATTTTAACTTCTGTTCAAGATTATCATCTGTACTCCATAAGAATCACCCTGGATAGTGATTTGACTTTTTTCAGTATCTATGAGTTGTTTTGTAAGAAATGAACAGTCCTTAGTTTCCACAAAGGCTTTTTGTGGTTTGACCAAGGTCGTACCCATGATCTGACCTTTTATCTCGAGTACCTTCAGTAGTGTAAGAAAAAACTGATTTCCCACCTCAGATCCATCAGAACCTCTTCAAATGTTCATCTTTGGTTGACTCTTTGAAAATGTGTCATTCTTATCAAAGGAATTCATGAAGCACGTTACAGTACAGTATGGTAATTGGCTCCTTTTACTGCCTTAAGGCACTTAAAACATTAAGTTTGTCGTAACTAAAGACACTTCCTGGCTGTTACTTCTTTTTGCCTAACACATGTTGCTTGCAGATAATGGTGTGCTTCAGCTGTATTTCACCTCTGGTAGGATTACAAACCACTCCCTTCTCCACATACTTTGTTTTATTCCCAGTGTCGCATAGTGGTCAACAATCACTCCTAGCCAGTAACTCCAACAACGGGCCGCTCTCTGGTGAGGGAGACCAACATATTAATTTTGAAACATATTTAAATTAAAAGCAGGAGACACCTGAAATTAAAGGAGAAGGTATAAGGAAAGCTGCGTCTGAAATGATAGAAAATACATGGAAAAATAAGAGAGAAAACATCAATGTTCCACTGTGAAACACTGTCATGGACTTGTATCTTGTTTACTGATTGCAGTTATGTAAGACAGCAAAACTAGAAAGGTAGAGCAAATGGTTATAATCATTCTGCTGACTATGGGGCAGCTTTTCCCACTTAAGAAACAAATTCTTGACAAAGATAGTAATTGCAAATTATACATGGTAGGGTGAGAGGAAAGGAAACAGGAATAGAATTTCTCTGAGCACTGAGGTTACACAATAAATTTTTTAGGCAGCAAATATAAACCAACAAAAGAAAATGCCTTTTCAAGTAAGATAAATTTTCAAGAATTCAGTGCCACTGGGAGCTCAGAAGATTTGACATATTCACAGAAAACAGGTTGGTTAACAGCTGTCTATTCAACATGATCATCTGGATGCAACCTTTGGTTAGGAGTGTTCTTCATCTACAGTTAGAAAAGTGCATCAGGGGAACTGTCTCTGAGCTATAATTATTTTATCACCAAACTATTTTTTTCTAAAGATCAGTGGTGCCTATGATCATGGAGATACTTAGTCTGAAGTTATATCCATGCAGACCAAAAAGCTGAGCACCTATCCCTTCACGTGCTGGCAGTCCAGCATTGTATAACTCTGGGTGAGATATGTGGGGTACCATCATAGCATTTTTTAATTACGAGAAAACTGTCCACCACACAAGAGATTACTGGCTGAACATCTGCAGCTGACTATGTATACAGTTTTATTAATCTGACTAAGGCATGAATAGAGACGAAAAATTAAAAACCAAAGCTATTTTAAATAGAAAACCTCTTTGTCAGTACTACCATGGATGAATACACTTTGTTTAATAAACTTACAGCATATAAGTAGACCAGGTTTGGATTGATAAAATTATTAGCAGCATCTTATATCTGAATGAAGGATTCTAATATTATGTTTTGATATAAATACTCTTTCAAATTCAAAAAGTAATGCATACTGAATTGTAGCATATAATCAAAATTTAATTGGGACAAATATATTCAGAATTAATTATTATGACAGTTTTGTTTTAATGCATACTTATGTTATAAATGGAATGGCTGTTTAATATTCACATTGTTATTATCTTTTGCTTTTCCCAGTAATAGGCTCTATTTAGCATAAGCAGGCATTTTCTTTTTCCAAATTCTGAAAAAGAAGCCGAGAGATTTTTCTTGCCTACTCAGGTTTATATATTGCAGAAACGACAGGGCTATATGCAGGGAAGATAGTGCTATAAGGATATTTGATGGGACATTACATAAATTTAGATTTGTAATTATCTAATCAACTCCAGCTACTGGTTTTGTTTATTTTGATTATGATATGGACAACTGACTGTCTTCCCAGTAAGCTCCAATCTAGCTGAGTGCTAAATCACTGGGTAAGCTTATAAACATGGCATATGTTTACAAGACACTTTGTGGCTCATATACCTACAGGAACGTCTCCATGTAGGCTCCAAGTCTGGCTGACCTCATATCCTGTTTGTACATACCCTGATCTGTACAGCAGTTTGTTAAATTAATTTGCTAAAGAAACCCTTTTATTGGTTTTCTTATTTTTAACCTATCTTTTCGAGGAAATATGAAAATGACAGTGACTTCTCCTGGGTCTTCTGCATCAGGGTAATTGCAGACTAAAGCAGACTCTGTGTTATTAACTTCTTCAGCATTTGCACCAGAGAGTACCCCTGTCAACACTTCTCCGAGCAGGGTGTTGGGGCCAGGGACACAAATCTTATTACAAGAGCAATAAGCAACTGATTTTCAATGTAATCTGCTGGAAGGGATATATTTTTACTTTAGGCAAATATGCTGTTTGCTATGGGTGCTTTGAAAACATCCAAGATAACACTGAAAAGGAGTTATCCAACCTCACTTTGCTGTTAAACAGAAAATACAGTCATCATTTCTACACATCCTGCATCAAGCAAAAGTTTTCATTTTGAACAGTAGGTCTTAAAGAAGTTTCCATCTTGTTTCAATGTTTTTACTCCATTAACTTCTCTTTTGGAACTTTTGGAACTGAAAATCTGTGGAGCTAGTTTCAAACTGACTTCAACACAGAGACAGCTGGATTTAGTTTAATATCAGCTCTTAAATGTTTAAATTACACTTCTGAGCTCTGACTCTCAAGTATATGGTGATGCCCAGCAGCACCTTATTTCCAAAGCCCCTAATTCAGCAAACACAGCTCCCACTGGACTTCTTTTCATGTTTCCCTTTCTCAACAGTACGGTCACCTTGCTTTTTCAGGCTCAGACAGACGTCAGACACAACACCCTGTCAGGCAGTTCTTTATAACCCGTGACGTGGTTGTTGTGACTCATGTGACTAATTTTTTAACATGAATAGGACCTGGGCATAAACTGTCAATAGTACAGTCTTTCAAAAGGGGCATTGAAAGTTAGCAGAAATTCCCTTCGAACTACATGAAGATTTTTTGACCACAAAGTGAACTACTCTCTGCTAAGCAAAGGGTGAGGTTGTTTACAAGTGGTATTCTAACCTAGAGTTAGTAAACTTCCCTTAAGGGTATTAAAAAAATATAATTCTTGCTCTTTGAGCATATTGGATTCATTAAAACAGCTTCTATTTTTAAGCCCTGAAGTATGAAAACATCTACCATCAAGTAGCTTCAGTTTGAATGATTCTGAAAAGCAAAGAAAGTGCTGGACTTGTGGAAAGAATGAAAGAAATGCTGGGAGTGGGTAAAAAGCAGGCTAATATGTTCCAGTTCCAACCCCCATGAAAAGCAAAGACCTCTCTAACTTATTTTTATTTTTTTGCTCAGAGGTGGAGGCAAGGAGAATTGGAAAACAAATGAAAAAAAGAATTCTAAAAGACAGGATACTTCAGACACTTGAGGTACTCAGGAAACACTTCCAGTTATCATAGGATACTGTATAACTAAGAAACGGCAGTGGCCTTTTACTGGGTGGTCAGTTCTCACCCTATCAATCCTGATGAGCTATACTTGCTGTAATCATATTCCTCTCTCTGTATTTCTTTTTTTCCAAATCCATTGGAGAGAAGTGCTTCTCTGAGCAAACAGGAGTGGTAAAAGCTTGAGCAAAAACCTGTAAAGAAGGAGCAAGGCGGGGACAGTGCTGTGCCAGAATTCTGCTTCTTACCCTAGAAATGAGCACCTCATTGCCTCTCATCTGCTACTCAGCATAGGGTACATGGAATATCTCAGAAAACTGAGTCTAGGAACAAGCTGTCACAAGGTCTAAACAAAAACACTTGCTGCTACCATGAAAAGGCCCTGGCAGTCTCACCCTATCCTATATCACATTCCTCGGATTCAAAGATGTTGTACCAGGCTGAAAACTTGGCAAAATACCTAAACTGTGCATGACATATTTTTATTTCATATGATTCGTTAGGTAGCTGCAAAATCACATTAAGTCCTACAGAATCTATTTTGCTCCATTTGTATCATGCTGCTTTTTAATCTACCTACAACTGCACAAAATGTTTTCTTGTACAGTATATATTTTAAAAGGTAGAGTCCTTATTGATTCACTTACTCTGACTGTCTGAATAAAGAATATCCCCAGAACACAATAAGATGCAGCACAACATGGTACATAAGCCAGCTATTACAGACACTTGCCCTTAACTTAATTAGCAGACTGGCCTGGTTGCTTCTTTTCTATCTTTCCAAAGATAAAGGCTTGGTTCACGAAGAGGATGATTAGATATGCCATGTGCAAAATGTCATCTGCAGAATCAGTGTTGAAAAGATGCGGCCCTTGCCAAAGGCAAAACAGAAATGAATATTTAACTCTTTCCCTCCGAAATTAATAGAAAAGAGGAAAAGAGAATAGACATAAAATATAAATCCTGCTCACTGATTACAATGATGTTAGAATTCCTGCACCAGTAAACTAAAGAGGCAACAGGAAGTAATGTGCAGAAAGAACTTCAAAAGACTAAAGAAATACAAAAGTTTTGACAAAACATACAGTCACCAAAAGGAGAAAGTCCAACAAAATACAGATGACCGGAGCATAACAAAGCTAACAGTTTCTGTAAAATATCCTTAAAGTCTGTGAAACCCAATGGTCCTTGATAATAGAAAGGGCAACAGTGAGTGTTAGGTCGAGAAAACCAGCAGCTGAAAGTGCTGCAGGATGCCAGACAGAAATCCAAATCAATAAAACCACAGAGTAATGTGTAGTTGTAGACAACTCATTATATGTAAAGTGGTCTGCATATCAGAGTGTGCTTTGGGATGAAAGGAATTAAAGTGTTTTGAAGTAACAAAAGAATGTGGAATCCATTTTCTTTAGGCAAGAAAAGTCACATAAGCCAGTAAACATGAAAAAACCCCTTGAGAAAGTATCTGACTGAAATGGCTAACTGACCCAGTACTACTCTTCCTTGACATGTAGAAAGTTTCTGAATTATTCTCTAATCATCCTATATGTTTCAGGGTCTGGGCACCTGCTGGGCATGTGTCTTCTGGCAGGGAAGCAGAGGTGGCTGCTGTTGTCCTCACGAAACTTTAAAGCATCAGCATGTCTCAGTGGAAAAATAAATGTGCTCATGCTAAGTTATGATAGAACAAGTCACAAAGCCAACTGGCACAAAAACATTCTGATGGCAGCTAGGGAGCCAGGCAAGCTGAGATATGATCAGCCCTTGTTGAAAATTCAGTCTGAAAGTCCTAGTGGTTACAATGTCAAAGAAAAATATTTTCAAACCTAGCTAATGTCTCTTCTATCTCGTGATCACTTATGACAAATAAATTTGGACAATGAAAATGGTTACATGACAGAGTCTGGACTCTTCTGGAGGGAATAAAGCTCAGTATGAAGTTTGGAAAAGCAATGAGGTTCTTTGTTTTAGGAGAGCATGGGTAGTAACAGCATCAAGTGCTTGAAGGTGTTTCTGGAACTCCAGTTACTGTACTCTGTTGATAATTTTAATATTTGTACTAAGGGTTGCTGTTTGTCCAAGGAACCATGATTATTCTGCCTTTTCTCTTATAACATAAGGAACAAAACTTACACAGATTTCTACATCAAATCTAAAAATCAGGCTGTATAACATAGTGCTACCTGGATAGCCCTCGATTTTTAGGATCTTGATTTGAAGGCATCAAATCATGAAGAACTGCTTTCTCTTGCTTGAATATAACATAAGCCACGAGTAGTTTGGGAAGGCAGAGAAAGGACAAGGGCAAGGGCAGAGAGAGGGAAAGAACATGGGATCAAGTGATAAAATTCAGCTGTTAAGAGAAGAGTGTGGGTAGTCGAAAGGGTCATAATCTCAAAGTTGTTTTCCTTGCTAAATAAATATCTGCTGCAGATCAAAACCTGGCAAATGTATGTGCTGGAACAAAGAGGTAGCCAGGGAAGCAAGAAGATGCTGGATGCTACAGCAAGAATTAGCTAGACACAACAGGATGAAATTAAACTGATGAATGAAGGAACACTGTGAAGCTGCAGAAGCCGTTTAAATCTGTTGCTTTAGACACTTAAGATTGCATGATGTCTAATAGTCCTTACAGAAAGGGAAAAGAACATGGACTAGGTGAATTAGTAAATTTCTTTTCTGTGAAGTGCTGTCACAGTTTTTAGGTGATTGTCCTGTCTCAATTTGACTCTATTCCTCCAGCTTTTCGCTTTGGAAGTCTGTGAAATACCATATACTCCTTGCCCAGAGCAGCTGACAACTAACAAACAAAGAATTTCTGTCAAATGACAACCATATTAAGCCCAACCCTGTTATATAGCATCCAAAAAACTGGTTATGGGAATCACTGTATTTCAGCAACATGCTAGGAAGACTTTTCTAAAGAAAATTTTCAATAAATATTCCCTGTCCATTCAACATATCTTCTGAATATGCAATGAAAATATCCCTTATAAAGACCAATAATTTTCACAGCAGAAAAAGCTTGTTAGACTGTAAGATGGGCAGCTAGAGGTGTGATTTCTCACCTATCATTTGACATCCATTTCATACACTCACAAAAAACTCAAGAGGTTGTGGAGAAACTTGTGTCTACAGAAATGCCACTTTGACTTCACTCCAAAGGCACACTGCATATATTGTATTGTCCTCCTTAAACAAAAACTAACCATTATGTTGTCATAACAGCAATTGAGTTTCAGTAAGGAACATGAACAAAATGCTCGTGGTGGACTTGCTTAGCTGTCACATTAATAGCTTGCCTTAAAAAAAATAGCAAGACGAATCCTTGGCCCGTATTCCAAACACTTGATGAAAAGACTCCTGTTGACTTCACTGGGCTTTAGATTATACCCACTGCCATCAAGACAAAAAACTGCAGGCAATTAAAGTTCTGGATGGATTGAAAAACTAGATTTATAATCCCTCTAAGGGCATATCTGGAGGAAATTAGTATGCAATCTATCGTTATACACAAGCAACCTCACATTTAAATTCAGGATCTGAAATGTTGGTAAAAATGTAATTTATTAGGGGACTTTTTAACTCTCATTATCTCTATTTAGTTCTGAAGTCAACTATTTTCTAAAGTAAATCTGAACTTTATATAAAAAACTGAATGGGCTGTTTTTCACAAATAAGCTTCCATGCAGATGCAGAATAAACGATAACCCACAGTAGATATCCTGCAGTACAGGAGTGAAAGCAAGAACCCTTAACAGCCTGTGGTCATCAGCAAAATATTTTTTTTTATTTCAGCCTTCTGGAGGGCATAAATTTTGGTTGATTTGCGAAATGTTGTCAGAAGAGAATTTAACTACCAGGAAATTATTCATAGTACTGCCAAGTACAATATATGCAATGGTTTGTCAAATTAAATAGACAAATTGCAGAGAGAGAGGAGTCTGAATCCAGGACATCCCATACCATCACATTCAACATGGGCAGTTGTGGGGAACTGGATGCGAAACCATAAAATGCTGCCGATCTGCAGAACAGGGAATTATTCATGCTGTAAATAGGCCACCTTATAAAAATGAAAGTATATTATAAACGAGACTTTATTTTTAGCGTAAAAGAGATACTGCCCATAAAAAAGGGGGAAAGTGAGAACTAGTTTCTGCCAAATCTGCCACAGAAGAGGGTTGGATGAATGAATCTATTTGCATGCTTCAAAACACCAAAGGGAACAGCCACCAAAATGTTAAAAGTAGTTTCTACAGTCAGTTATGCAAGCATGTGTCAGACTGCTGAACAGACAACAGTTAACTATGTAGAAAAATCTTCAAAATCACATATTTAGCAAAATAACTTCTCACTGCCAAGTTTGCACAGTGAGTTGTTTCAGTTGTTTTGTGGCATAGAGCAACATCCTTTTTTTAACCTGTAACAAAATATATTTCCAGCATCTGGATTACAGTGTCCAGTGTGTGACATTTCCATATGTCCAGGTCCATGGAGGTGGTAGCACCGATTAGATCAGCCCTCTGACCCTGAAGACATAGGTTTTGACAATCTCTGGATCAGAGATCTCTTTTGAGAAAGAGAGGAGTGGAAGCACTGCTGCTCGTTCTTCCGCAAAGAAAAGTCACACCTGTAATCCTGGGGCGACTGAACTGAAGCTAAAAGGAGATGATGTCTGAAGGTGTTGCTACAGCTCTGCTATTTTTACCCAGCACATGGGACAGACTGGCTGTGCAAGGGAACAGGTTACCTCAAGATTCTGCTTGCTTCCAGGCCCTTGGGAGCAGGACTACACAAATGTCTGAAATTTCTGTTTGTTGACTGAGCAACGACAAGAAATTGCATTAGGCTGAACTGAATCATTTAGGGTTCTTTAATTCTTTCTTGTGATGTTTCTTTTATACTCCTTTTCTCCTAATCTATTGATCAGTCTCAGAACTAAAATTTGTGGGTTATTTTTCAACTTTTCCAGCTCTCCTTTCCTCTCTCCCGCCTCTTTTTTTTTTTTTTTTTCCTGAAATTATGGCTTGATTTGTCACAAATCATTTCAGTACTCTCCAAATCACATTTCAGATGAACTGACTATTCAAAAATGTTGCACAATTCTACCCAGTGGGAATAATTTGTCACCAGGCTTCCCAGAAAGGATGCTGCTTCATACTCATTTGGAGAAGCTTGAAGTCAGAAAATGGCACTGTTCTCCCAATGTTGAGAGTTTGATGGGTTTTTAAGGCTACAACTGGGAAGGTTTTATTCTCCGTGGAAACACACACCAGAAATAGTAAACTGAAAGATTTATTAAACACTTATGGACTTCATATTTCTGAAAAATGATTATAGATCACTGAACATATTGTTAAGTGATGCATGAGAATAATGACCATTAACCACTTAAACTAACGATTTCTGCAGTTATCATGCAAAGTCATAATATATGAATATGCAAAGTAAGCATTTAATTTTACATATTTTTGCCAAAAAAAAACAACCCAGAAACAAACCAAACTTGTTTTTTGCACTTTGATTCGTGCTCTTGTGGTCTGAATCTAAGGATATTCATTATTTCTGTGACTTGTGCCTATTTGATAACATGGAAAATTCTTTCGGCTAAAATGCAGAACTGTTCTTACTTCACTGCTAAGGGATGAAATACAATCGGGTGTTCCTTCACACACCACAGACCTGTGTTATCTCTGGTCATTTCTCAGAACATAGACTTTTCTAATCCTGCCTATTTATTTCTCCTGTGAATCTACCCTTTTACATTCCTTCAAATCAAACTTTCTAGCCCAAACATTTTGGTCATCATACTGTGGGGCTTGACTCTTTGAAGTCTTCATAACATCTCCCAGTAGATAACAAATGAAGACAAAAGCAGAAACAGGCATTGAAAGCCAAGTCTTCACACCTCACACCTGTATTTCTTACTGCAAGAGGCACTGCCCTTCAGATGATGTGTTCCATTACTACCACTGCTAAGCAAAGAAATTTAGAATTGACCAGATGATTTTCAATCCCTATATTTGCAAAAACTAATAGTTATTTAAGATTTTACAGGGGAATCTCATTGAGACAGCAACTGTAAATTATACAGGCACTCATCTAGAGAAGACAACTTCATTCTTTACACATGTTTATAATTGAAACATGGTCCAGCTTTTCCAAATCTCTGCTGAGCGACTCACAAAAACAGTTCCATGCATGGTGCATGCCACATTCTCCCAGAGCTAACATTCTGTCACTTGGAGTCATTTGCACCCACACAGCACTGGCACTTTCTGAAATCAGCCCTCCCTTTTCCAATCAAGCCTTCAAAGCCCTCTTGCTCTGCCATTGTGCTGTTCCCATTTTGCATTTATATCTTGCATTTTGCATATTATGTGTTCTGGGAGGCTGACCTGAAGACAAAGCAGTTCAGAGGCCAAACAGGTAAAAACCTGCCTTTAGAGGCAGCAGGTAAAAACCCCTGGTGAGCAACTTTCTAGTGCTTGATGCGAACAAGTTTTTGGTGATGCAGTAACTTCAGACCATAGGAAGTAAGGGCATATGAAGTGGAAAGGAAGAGGCTGTTAGCTGAACCCAGGCTCTTAAAGCAGCTCTTTGCTGATACTGGTTGTACTTTTGTGAAGTTAAGGATGGAAGTGTGCAGATGGCTGGACTGGTAGCCCAGTTGTCAAGGAATACATTTAGTGCAGGTAGTTCAGTGTGCGAGCTGCAGGTTGAGCTCTGGGCAAGGGCAGGAGCCCCAGCCCAAGCCTGAAGAAAGAGGGCAGGAACTGCCAACCCTTTGCAGAACAATGGGCTCAGGTACCTGCGGCCAGGTGACCACACACTGAGAGACACAGCAGGAGCTGACGACCCCCAGCCTTTTCCACGCTTAGACTGTAAGAAAATGAAAGCACAGGGGTTCTTCTCCTCAGAGACACCCAGATCTGGCTGTTATTTTGTTATTTAGATGTCTATTTATTGCACTATGATTAAATTATTGTAAGCATCTGGACATCTGAGGCTCTGCTATGAGAAACCTGGGGTCAAGCCTGTAAGGAAACCTGGTCTGACTGTGTGAGTGTGGAGTGTGTAGCTGTGAAGGGGCTTCAGTCCCAGCTCAGCTGATGCAAGAGTGACTGCCAGAGTGGCTCCTGGATGGCTGGACAGGGAAGTTTCCCTAACACAAAGAAGAGTTTACTCTGAGATGCTACATTTAATGGTAGGAATAAAATAAGGAATGTATTCCACACAGACCACTTGTAAACAATGTGCACAACTTTCCACATAAGATTTGTGATTAACATATGCATTAAGGGGTGGGTACGCTGTTGTGAAACTTTTATCGTGCTTCATGTGGGGATCTTAGCATACTCCGTCGGGAGGTTTTTTAATTTTGCACATTTGGAGATTAAAATAAAGCATCTGAATATTCAGTGAATGCAAGCATTTTAATGAATTGTTTAATGAATTAGTGAAGGCAGCCATTTTAATGAATCACTCAAGACTGGAACCCCTGAATGCAAAGATATTTTCAATGAATTTTTAATAAATAACAATGAGGATGCCAAGTTAAATTCTGTGAACAGTAGAAAAGAGAAGGATTAAACACACAACTGTGACCAGTAAAAAGTATTATTAAACAGAGATGATAATTTAGCAGTTAAAACCTTAAACTCAAATAAAACAGAAAAGGTCTATACAGGCTGTTTTACAGTGCTCCATGACGTTATCCATCATGCTTTCCAGGGAGTCTCTTTACCCTTTCATTACCTTCCTCAGCTGTGTCTGCGCCAACTCTACCGTGGTTTTATCTTTCTCTCTTTTTCTTTGTCTCTCTTTTCTTCATTCCCTTCTTCCTCCTTCATTGCTCCCTTAGGGTGCATATAGTGTTTTGTTCTCAAGGCTGTGCTACTGAAAGGAGTTCGTCACTGCAGGAGCACTCCAGTAGACAGTCCTTACTTTAGAGAATGAAACACTTTAGATGTGTCCTCTAACAATGAAAACATTGAATACTGGTCCAGCTGAGAAATTATGTAGTGATCTCATTTGCCAGAATGGTGTTTTCAGATCTCGGAACAGGGTGAAGGAGAATAACAGGCTCTGTGGATAGTGCCAAGTGAACTGCTTTGCCATGCAATCCATGCATCAAATTAAAGCATTCTTTTGGGATTTTTTTTCTAAAAAGAAGACACTCACAGATCAACATAACGGATGCTGCAAAATAGCTAGAATTTTGCAGTAACCAAAATATCTTTCTCTGCTGGAAACATTTCTGTTGTGTGACTTGGCTGGTCTACCATATAACGCTTCATGTTGGTTAAAAGCTCAGAAGACTTTTTTTTTCCCCTCTTCTGTAACTACTGCAACAGTGAAAAGGGTGCTTCCTTTAAATTTAATACTTTATCCCCACAGTGTCACCATTTTGGCTGAGGATAACTTGGGGATTTTGTAGGTAGGAAGAGGAAGGACATAGAAGAAAAAAGGGAAAATATGGGGAGCAGTAATCAAGCGGACACAGCAGGGAACATTGATATGGGGTATGGATGTAGTAATGCAAAGAACTGGGAAGCCAACTTTAGTATGGCTCCTGGATGTACACCAGATAATATCAAAGGAATATGCAGATAAAAGGGTTTGCTTCCTCTCAGTTTGAGGCAACAGAGAGGACATTAATGTCTCACATACACTAAGCACTCTCCTACCAGCGCTTTCCTGCATGCAACCTGTGCTTTAAGAAACAAATGGTAGGGAAAGAAAGTCAAGAAGATAAAAAGAAGCAAAGAAGCACAATCTGAAATGGCAGACACCTGATAGCACAGCACCAAGATATTAATGCCTCTCTACCTACACTAGTACTTGCAGACAAGTCTCCTCCCAAGCAGGGCTTCTCTTGCAACTCAGACAAGACCTGCTGGTAGATCTGTTAGATCCCCTGATGTTGCAGTGCTCCAGTCAGGTCCTGGATTTTGCTTACAAGTTCTGTCTGCCCAATGTAGTGAATGGCTACCACAGAGGTGTGCGCGGAAAGAACCAAATGCAATTCTTCAGCAAGGTGATGTCACACAAGTGCACAGTCCATCTACTTATAGTAGATATCTATTTAGTGAAGTGTCCTTGCATCTGTATGAGTCAGCAGTGCCCTGGCAGCCAGGAGGGCCAACCCTGTCCTGGGGTGCATCAGGCACAGCATCGCCAGCCGGGCAAGAGAGAGGATTCTTCTGCTCTGCTCTGCACTGGGGCAGCCTCACCCTGAAACCTGTGTGCATTTTTGGGCACCACAATATGGGAAATACATAAAGCTCTTAGACAGTATCCAAAGGGAGGGCCATGAGGATGGTGAAGGGCCTTGAGTGGAAGCTAAATGAATTATTTCAGTCTGCCATTGTTGTTCCCACATGGCAGGTATACCTACGTTCTCCTTTTAGGAAAATCATGACAATGACTTCTCATGTTTTCTTTCCATCATGGCTGCAAGGATTCAAAGAAAGTTAGGCACTCAGAAGCAGATGCTACATTCATATTCTCAAACATTATACAAGTGTTTTTCAAATAATTTTTCTCTGGTCTCTTATTACAGGTACTTTGTAACACTCCATTTGGAAATCACAGTTTTTCAATTCCTTATTTACCTGTTACAGTTTTTGTCCATTCTTAAAAAAGTCATCTTATTAAAAACCTGGAATCCACTTACTTTTTACTTAGTACTTCTTCAAACCTAAAAGTCAGAAGACCTATAAGCAAACAAGGCTCTATTTTTAAGTGCTTAATTACCACACACTTATTTGCCCGCTTTTACAGCAATTGAGAGGCTATAAAGAGATTGTTCCATAAATTTGAAGCTAAGTGCAATTACTACAATGTTTCAAAGAGATGGCACATGGACAACACACGGACAACAAATGTAAAACTAAAATTGGGGAAAAAAACCAAAACACTGCCACCCTCTAAATAAGTATAATTTTCTGATAGCTATTGAAATAAAGGAAAAAATATTATCTGGTTTAAATGAAAACAAAATAGAGTATGATCTTTCTAACAGTGGTAAAAGGGACTGGGTCAAACTCCGTTACTTAACATCTAATGGCATTTCCACACCTAGCTAAAATTTTTATTTGGGCTGCAGAATCACAGGGTTTTAGACATATAATTAAAATCCCTTCCAGCAGACTGAAGAGCTACTACCATGGCTCACATTCCTGCTTCTGTTTCAGCTGTTACCTTGACTGGCCTCCATCCCATAATCTACTCTTTCTTCACATCCTTGCTGCTTTGCTGTAACAACAACCCCAAGAAGAAGTGAGAGATACGCACTGAATCTTCTTATGGTTACCTCTCCTTCAAGTACTAAGGATTTGCTTTGGAAGACAACATGAGGTACTATTATTATTTATTTGATTTGGAGAGCTAAAGAAGTTAGTTATCTCCACTTCTGAGACTGGAAACATCTTCCCATAAAATCACCAGGTTATATAAATCTTGATTAGTTGTATCTTCCACATGGGCCATTCACTTGGTGGGACCCTTCCAACTCAGAATCTTCTGTGACTCTGTGATTCATCTCTCCTCAGTAAAGCACTGAATTTTAATGAAACACACTTGTTCTACAAAATGAGGTTAATTGTAGTAGAAATGAAACCCTTTCTGGAGAAAGGAAGAGAGAGGTCATGAAGCCCAGTGAAAAAATATGCAGAGTCCCAGAAAAGCACACATTAATCACAACATCGCTAGCAAGGAATTCATGCCACTAACTGCAGAGTAGCTGTTCACACTGGTAAATAAAAGATTCCTTCAGAGGCAGCGTGGATCAAGAAGCGCTTGCTCTATCAACGTCCTTCCAGCGTGTCAGTGTGTCACTGAGATCACGGGATCTGCCCAGTCTCACTATTAGCAATGCAGGTTTCTCCAGTCTGGGAGCCAAACTTCATTTCTCTAGCGTCACACAGAAAGTGAAGTCACACAACTTTTAGTGAGATTTAAGGTTCTAAATGGTTACCTGCCTTTCTGTTATAGGAGGGACTTGCTGATGAAGCTGCCATTTGATGTCACAACACCACGGAATCCATTCCTGGGAACACAAGGGGCTCCACACTTAAACTCAGGAGGCTAAATTGCATTAGAATATTCACAGGAATTTGCAAACTTAAGCAGTTTCTTCTCCCCTCTTTATGCTTCCTCTTGCGTATCTTTCCACTGTTTGTCTTAAAATTATCATGATAGATCTAAGAAAGGATTTTCCAGTGAAGTTGAGTTTTTTTCCTGTGTGATACTGTCTTTTCCTGAAAGGATTTATTTTTTCTTAAGTTGTGCTAGTTTTGATACAACTTTATAAAAAAATTATTTAGATGGTGTTTTTTTTATCTCCAGGAAGATGGTCCTGGTCAAAATGAGAGAAGGAATTCAGCAATTTCAAAGACATGCCAACAGCGAGGGTACAGACTCTGATTCTGGAATAGTATGATTCAAGTGCATCCTCTGAATAAGACTAAAGATTTGATCTCAGCTCTTCTGTATCATAAAGTAATGTATAACCCTTACAGAAGAATACTAACACCTAGTACAGTGCTATTCAGATCATCTTTTGGGAATTTTTTTCCCCCGGCAAAAAGTAAAGAGTAAAAGGTAAACAAATCCTAGGGCTGCAGAATCGGACTGAAATCCAGTGGTCATAAATTTTTAAGGGTGCTGAAGACCATGGCATTTATCTTCCCTAGGTCTAGAAACAAATAAAAAATACCTACATCTTAGATAGATGACTAGAAATCTTTTATAGTCACCTGCAAGGAACATGTACTTCAAGGTTTCAGTATATCACTATAATGATAATAATATCATGAATTACACTGACTGTAGAAGTTGTCTTTCACCTGGCATCCTTTCCTTTTTCTATTGCATATTATGCTGCTTTTTCTTTTCTTATTTCCTCTCTCTTCCTCCAGAGGTTCTTTTTCCCTTTAAATCTATTTTCCAATTAGCTTTTTGCATTACTGGGTAGCAATCTTAAGGTATTCCTTCAATTTCCGTGAGTTCATTTTGTTGAAATCCAACTTGCAATGCAATTCACTTTCCAGCTTTTTGAAGAATGCTTCCACTGCTTCTGGCTCTTCACATTTCCTTGTGATGTTTCCTGCTCTAATAATTAATATGAGAGGCAACAAAGCGCTGTGGTTACTCATGGGGCTTTTTTCTCCTCCTGTGGAAAGAAGGGTGTCATATAAGGCAGTTTTTCTTCTCTGTCACTCTTTTGGTTACAGATATAAAATTTCTTACACTTCATCCTCTCTGCATTATTGGATGTTCATTGATTTGACTCCTCTACTGCTTTTTTAGGAAGTAAAATGTTTTGCTGAGATATTCAAAACCTTGCAGCTAGGGAGCTGGAATTACTATGGATCTTGGCATTGGGTATCTATGGGCTTTTCCAGTTTATTTCTTTCAGTAATCACCTAAATTTAGTATGGTTTATAACTTTTCTATAGAAGAAAAATCAACAGAGATTCCAAGTTCCCTTCTTCTCCTGATGGAAATGCAAAGGTTGTCTCTTGAAGTTGCATGGATTATTAATTTTACTCTTTATGTTGTTGTTTCTATGAGATGTTTTAGTTCACTATTGTTTTATTTGCTCCTGAAGAAATTTTAAATTTGGTTAACATTACTCCTGAGCTGAGGCCAGTCAGAATGGTGTTTCTGTGAATCACAGAAATATACAGAGAGATTAGAAATCACTGATAAATCTTTAGGAAAGCTAGGCCTGGCTTCTCCCTCTTTCACCCAAGTGTCTGTGATGGACAACATTTGGCCACGCTTTTTCTCCATATCTAAGTGGCCTGCAATTTCTGAGACAGAGATAGAAGATTTGTTTTAACAGCCTTCATTGGATTGTATTTCCAAGGGTTTCACCAATCACAAAAAACTTTTGGGCTACATAGCATCTGCAATGATTTTGACAAAGACTTCTTACATATGAGTAAGTATCGCCATTCGTAGGCTCTCACTCTGACAACTGATCTTTGTATTTGATATCTCCCCAGGTTTTGTATGGAGATAGTATAAATAATCTTTTCTTAGCCATATTCTCTGACCTGTTTATGCCTTCTTAGGCAGGTTGTGCACTAACAATGTGTGTGCTATGTCTCTT
This sequence comes from Cnemophilus loriae, assembly GCA_013397755.1. Taxonomy (NCBI): domain Eukaryota; kingdom Metazoa; phylum Chordata; class Aves; order Passeriformes; family Corvidae; genus Cnemophilus; species Cnemophilus loriae. The sequence goes on along the minus strand of VZTF01007742.1, from coordinate 831,785 downwards.
TTTTAAGCTGTAAACCTCCTTCCTTGCTCCTGCAGAAGTTTCTTCATTTTTTCTTTGTCCACACATTTGTCCATATCCTTGTTACTTTTCCCTCTACTAGTTTTACTTTTTTGATGAGGAAAAACAGAACTGCACATAATATTCAAACACAAAGAGATATAATACTCTCTAGCCTTTTCATGTGCTTCTTGCTGCCTATTTTTTTTCCTTAAAAAATAAAAAAATCATAGAATTATTTATGATGGAAAAGACCCTCAAGATCATCTAATCAAACTGCTAACCCAGACCCATCAAGTCCAGCACTACACCATGCCCCTAAGTGCCACAAACCCAGAAAGGAAATGGAAGTGGTTAGTACACTGAGATGGGAGTTTTGCAATGATTTCCCAGACAATTAATTTAATATGCAAAACACATTAGAAGGATCACAATCAACCAGACAGTTTTTCAGGAGGATGGGGTGCTGTCCCAGGAAGTATGGCGAGGGGAGGAATGATCTGAGTAAGTTTAGTAAATTGGGATTTTGTCGCAGTCTGGGCACAAGATCCAAAATGGCCTTGCACACAAGAAAGAAATAGCCCATCAAAGGCTGTTGTCCCTATGCACAGTAAAAAGANATATATATATATATGTAGGTATATGTATCTGTGCTTTATATAAACACAGCTGTTACTTCAGAAGTGCAAGCAGCACTTCTGAAAGCAGATTTGTCCTGCATTTTTTCCCTTCAAGGCCACCAAAACAACTACCAGGGCTCTTATGCCTTTTCGGGCCAGTCATTTGCAGCTCTGTCCACATTGTTGCAGACCAGTGGGACCACATGTCCCCTACAGACACACACACACACTGGAAGCTTTGACTGAATCCAAATTAAAACCCGTAGTAGATGCTGGGGCACAGCTACGTGGTTGCTTACCTAATTTGTGACTACAGGACAGAGTGTACTAAAACTCCTTTGACTTTAAAGAAGAAATTCCATATACGGTTAGAAATGGAAATAAATATAACTATGTGGAATAGTAACTGACAAAGATGGATGAGCCATTAGTTCCATGCAAGAGAAGACAGCACGGTTGGTTTGGGTCTTTTTAGCATAATATAGCTGGGAAGTTTCCACATACACCTGCAAGCGTGTGATTCACATATAAATTTTTATGTGCTCTTAAATTATTTTCCAAAAAAAAAAAAATAAAGAACATATGGACAGTAAAATACATGCTGTAGTTCAGCAACAATTTTGGAGGACACGCAATCCTGGAACAACAATATGAGGCAGCCCCAGGAAAATCTCTGGACTCAAGGTCAATGCAGTCAAAAGCAGTCAAAGGAGTTGGGTCAGTATCATCAGTCCCATCTGGCATGAGAGCGATGCAGCTGTTTTGTGAGATGGAGGCCACAATACTCTCCCACAACGAGGCTGGGAGGTGAAGAGGATGTTAAACCATCAAAGGAACACCCTCAGTTCTTGTGTCCTGGGCATACAACTTTGTTGAGCAAAACCATATCAGTTTTGAAGGCAATGGTAATGCTGCCCAGAGGCCGATCCTGCACAGCTTCTGCTGTGCCTTTCGTGGGCTATGGCTGGCAGGGAAGATGCTGTCTTCATCAGCATCTGTGCTAATGAGGTTTTGTCTGATCGGATTAAAAGAATTTAGCCTTCACTTTACACCACTGCTGTCCTTTCACCCACTGCAGAAGAATGGTCTGGAGAAGTTGGTCTTTCAGCAGCAAGGAAAAAGGAGTACCTGTAGGGCTTAGCAATGGACATGTACAGTGAGCCTGGAGAACAAGATCTAAAGTGGTATTATTTGTCTTTACTAAAAGATTTGATAGAAGGGACTCAATTTTCTGAGGTTTTTAACACTGTACTTTAAAGCCAAATCCTAATGTCCTCGAAGTTGAGCTGCCTTTTCAGCTACATCAGATTTATGCTGGCATAAAACTCTCTTGGTTTCAGGGAAGCTAATCTCAGTTTATTCCATGTGCTGTAAATCAAAGTCTATATAGAAAAAAAACAGCTCTAAGACAGGTTAATGGGAACGTGACCCAAGTAGGGGCCAAGAACAGTGACCATTAGTGTGTAATGAAAAAAAACGACATTCATATTCAAGAATACTTGCCAAAAGCCTACACCTTTTACACTCAGTCTTTAATCTCACCAGAATGCCTTGATTTATGTTTCTGTCCATTTCTACACTGTTGCTAATATTTCCATGTCTCTCTGTATATGAAATTTCTAGACAATCTCCTTTTTCTTCCTCTTCCATCCTGCCTGTCCTAGAGACAGATATCCTACATGAGATCACAGTTACAGTATTCTTCCATGTGGTCCAATCCTGAAAAGTTATTTCCAAGTTTTTTCTGTGGTTATTCTTTTTTAGAGGATGTTACAGGAGCGATGTGTTGACATTGGAGAAAAAGTGACACATCCAAGCAGACAAGGGTGATCTTTAATGCAACATGGAAAGAATTACAGATGGAAGATCATAGCCATAAAGTTTTAAAGATGAAGCTGCAGCTGGGTAACCTGACTGAATGAATCACTGAAAAGTTTTTATACCTGTTTAAATTTTGATAAAGAGGAATAGTTTCAAAGGACTTGACAGTGGAGATTTTGAACTCAAAAATAAAAGCCCACAAAATCCATTTCCTTGGAATGAAGTGTGATTTTGCTGAAATGTCACATTTTCCTCTCACAAGAGAAGGAGAATTTTCACAAATTAGAGAAATTTCAAAACCATATTCTTAGCTACAATTGAAAGGTAAGCAATAAAATATAGTTTTGGTAAGAGAAGAAGAAAATTCTTTTCTACAAGTCTAGTGAAAAACTGTTGTATCATTAATATTTTGTTAGTGGAGAAGTGAGTTATGGTTATGGCTCAACAAACTTCAGCACAAATTATGCCAGAAATATCACATGGAGGAAAATCCTTCATTCCCCCTAAACTCCCACCTTCTATTGAGAGCTGTAATTACAAAGTTCTTATTGAGCAGTATTATAGAGTCACCCACTTGCCTTGCTCTGCTTAAGGGTTTGTCAATGCTTGCATTATAAACCTCTCCTTTTAGGGGCTCACATGACTGTAAAATTTTGCACTGGATTGAAATTTGGCATAAGATCATAGTAAAAAAGCATGTTTTTTCCCATAATTAGTTTTTCTTCAAATTTGATCATTGGAAAAAAACAGAAACTGCAAAAATTAAAATAAAAGCTATTTCAAAACATAACCTTTCATATGTTTTTGTTTGCTTTTATCCCCATTGCTGTAAAAAAAAATAAAAAAGAAAAAAAGAAAAAGAAAAGAAAAACTAACAGGTAGGTTAACATTCCAGATGCAGTTTAGCACTTAAAGAGCAAAGACATTCAACATTAAAGCTGGAATCACAGTGGTCTCTTAGCAGTGGGTGATCTGTCATTCCGCGTGGACTGACTACAAAGGTGCGAGTTAAGTATGGAGTTACAGCCTTAATTCTGAATTTCCTTACCTTGGTGAGTTTAAGACAGATGCTTAATGCTCTTTAAATGTAGTGGCTTATATACTTTTACTTCAAATGTAGTTTTTGGACATCATGCCCAGAACTGTTTTGGAAGTCTTTCCCCAAAGGTAGGAAAATGAAATTATGTTGTCATTTCCCACTGCTCCCTCAAAGGAGAGTATTTGTTTGCTGTTCTGGATTGCTGTTTTGGGTTACTCTTCTGATTTTTTTTCCCCCTCACTCCCCCATTAAATGTACATACAAGCTGGGTTTTTTTGTCCCTGCTAGTGAAGACATGAGGTATTGATATCACTTTCAGTAATCCAAGGAGAGATTAAAGAATTATATGATACTGTACATATTTTTTCTTGCATGAACATTTTAAAGATTTACTTAAGGGTATTTTAGAAGCTGTGGAGAAAAAGGGAAGGGAAGGGAAGGGAAGGGAAGGGAAGGAGCATAAGAACAATCATAAGGACAAATAACTTAGAGTCTAATCCAAATTGTGTTAAATTCAATCAGGAAACTGATTTAAAGTCTACAAGGACAAGTAGCAGAAGATGTAGCCTCCAGCTACCAAGGGTGGAAGTATATGCTAAAATCTTAGCAACCAAATAGAAGAAATTATATCAGCATCTAGCACCTTTGAAGCTATCTGTCCTTTACCCTTCCTTATCCACCATACAAGTCTTTGTACAATCAAGGCATGAGTGACTTCGTTATTTGTCTTTGGGCACACTGACACAGTCATATTAGCTTGTAGTGAGTCCTTTGGAGAGAGCTAGTACCTCCTCCTACACTTGGTACATCTGTTCAATCATGACAATTTCTACTGCAGATAATTTTTTCATACATTTTTTCAAATGCTTTTTTAAAATCCTTTTTCTAGGCTAAGATGTTCCCCCTGCTTTCAAGTCCAGAGGGTAAATATTGGAACATTTGAGCAAAATCCCTTTAACCACTTTTACATCATTGACAAAGTCTGCTGAAGCCAATGGAAAGATGCCCACTGACTTCAAAATTCTTTGGATCACACTCTTGCTGTTTTAACTCAGATATTTTTCACCACCATGGGCTATAAATTATCCAGGAGGATATTTTGCTAGCACAAAATTTGTAATCACCACAGGCAGGAGCTTTTCCCAGTAGCTACACTTTTGGACCTACCCTCCTTTAGTTCTCTTTAACACCAATGTCATTTATACATCTATATAGGTCTTATACATCTCATACATTTAAGAACCAAGATAGGGAATCTAAGGATACGTGTTTCTTTCAGACAGGCCCCACCTCTGCTGTAAAATAAAGAACATTATCTTGCAATCAGTGATTCATATAGAATATGACTATAAAAATTTTAGTCAACTGACAGGTCATGCAGAATGTCCTCATATTAGCAGTTATCTCAATGCTGCAATGGTTTCAGAAAAGGGAGAAGTTAGGGCTACAAAGGGAAGAGAACTCGGGGCACTTGTGTATGTCTCTTTAGCCAGGAGCACATTAAAAATCTTGGAGGAAAACTATGTGTTCGTCGCTGCTAAAATAGATGAAAACAGGATACAAGGGAATTCAGAGATCTATCCTGAGATAACACGCACCACGACTCGTAAAAGTTGGCAAAATCTTTTCAGCAATTATTTAATTCACTGCAAAAAAATGGTGTGTTGGCCCAGTAAATGAGTTTGAATTGAATTCTTTGAATAGTTCTTTAAAACTGTACTTTAAAAGTACATATATATTTAGAAGACTAGATAAAATCAGAGAGGAGGAGAAGGAAGAAGCAGGGGATTTACTTTCTGATCCACACTTTGCTTTAGCAGAATAAATACAAACTTGTGTCACCAGACAGTAGATTTTTCTTTCATATATTGCCCTTCTCAGGATAATTCAATGAATTTGGCAGTATACTGCTATGGGAATCATTGTATAGTCTAAGGGTTCATGCATCCCAAGGAGACCTCTAGCCCATAATCCAGAAAAATATTTTATGATAGAAAGCTAAATGGAAGTCTATCACTGTAGAACACTTTCTAACACTATCAGAGAGGGTTTTTTCCATCTGCAAAGTCCATCAGACAAAAGCCTGATCCCCTGGCTTTGGGATGGGTGAAGAACCTCAGACCACGTGTGACCTTGCATCCTTTTTTTGACTATGTCCAAAAGACAATTTAAACTTTTCCAAACTGAGCTGAAAATATGAGGTTAAGTCTTCCCTTTTTCACATGTTTACAAAAAAACAAAAAGAAAAAAAAAGAAACTCTCACTGGAACCTTACACATTTTTAAAAATTATTTCTGCTCAGTCTAATTACTGTTTATCTCTGTTCTAAAGAGAGAGGTTACGGTGAGAGCTTTCCCACAGACATGAAGGCTCAACAGATCAACTGTTCAAATACTAAAGAGGTACCTGTTAAAAATGCAGTGCTGCATTTAAAAAAAAAAAGTCAGGTACATTGTCTGAAAAACAAGGCTGAAAGTCACAGAGTCATCAAGAACAGTGTAGATCATCTTCTCCAACCTTGTTGCTCACAGCAGGCTGATTTGTTGGGATCTGTCTCAGACTTTCACCTTGCAACACAGAAGTTTCATTAAGTCCAGTCATATCCAGAACTGCATTGGACTAACTGGGAGGAAAGCTGCAATTAAAAACAGATTTATTTAGATCGTAAGGAAGAAGTACTGAATGGACAAGGTAAGTGCAAAACTGCAGGATCTTCTTTCTGTAATTTCTGCATTTATTTCACTCAAACTATGCTAGATAACACACATGGCTGTTGTGGAAGAAAAAAAAGGCAAGTCATTTACCGTATTGACTGAAATATGCTTTCTTAGGCATAAAAAGTATGTTTGCTGACAATACTAAATTAGGAATTGTTGACTCTCTCTAAGGCAGAGAGCTCTTGCAGAGAGACCTCAACAAAGTAGAGAGATGGACAATCACCAAATGCATTAAGTTTAACAAAAACAAGGGCTGGATTCTGCACCTGGGACAGGACAACCCAGGATGTATGGACAGGCTGGGGAATGAGTTGCTGGAAAGCAGTGCCACGGAAAGGCACCTGGGGGTTCTGGTTGATGGAAAGTTGAACATAAGCCAGCAGTGTCCTGGCAGCCAGGAGCGAAAACNTTAGAGAGATGGACAATCACCAAATGCATTAAGTTTAACAAAAACAAGGGCTGGATTCTGCACCTGGGACAGGACAACCCAGGATGTATGGACAGGCTGGGGAATGAGTTGCTGGAAAGCAGTGCCATGGAAAGGCACTGGCGGTTCTGGTTGATGGANGTGTCCAAAGGAGGGCAACGAAGATAGTAAAGGGCCTTGAGTGGAAGCTGTATGAGGAATGGCTGAGGTCACTTGGACTGTTCAGCCTGGAGAAGAGGAGACTGAGGAGAGACCTCATTGTGGTCGACAACATCCTCATAACGGGAAGAGGAGGGGCAGGCACTGATCTTTTCTCTGTGGTGACAAGTGGCAGGACCTGAGGGAATGGCCTGAAATTGTGTGAGGGGAGTTTTAGACTGGATATTAGGAAAAAGTTCTTCACCCAGAGGGTGGCTGGGCACTGGAACAGGCTCCTCAGGGAAGTGGTTACAGCACCATCCTGACAGAGTTCAAGAAGTGTTTGGACAATGCTCTCAGGCACATGGTGTGACTCTTGGGGTGTCCTGTGCAGGGCCAGGAGTTGGATTTCAATGATCCTTATGGGTCCCTTCCAACTTGGGATAGCCTATGATTCTGTTCTGGGAGTACTCAGATGCTTTCAGCTACCTGCTAATGTAGTTGTGAGAGTGCTTTTACCATACCAACTGGAGTTAGTCATTGTAGTGATTCCTAAGGACAAGCTGCAAAATATTTGTATCTCCTGAGCCAACCCATATCTAATTTACTGAGAAATTTCTTGATTCACTTGCTGAGCAGAAGAAAAGGAAAAAAAACCCCAAAACACATAGGAAGCATTTTGTTTTCTTTTTGTGCTTCTTTCCAAACCAGAGAGAAAATATGAGATAAATTCTTTTAGAAACACTGTCTCACAATCAGATTTCATTTTAAGAATTGAGACCCTAATAGGAAAATATTTGCAACAAATAGACGAGATAAAGCAGTGAAAGACCCTGAAAGCAAAAGAATAAAAAGTGATACTATATATTTTCTTAACAGGTGTTAGACAGAGATAAGAGTAGAAGGAATAAAACTGAAATTAAATAGTTCTTGTGTCTGTGATTGCAAATGGTCAAGAAATTAGTCAATTTGTAAATAATTTTCGGTCTGTCGTATGTGAAATACCACATGGAGGTATTTTCAGTAGCAGGAAGACCGAAAAAGTAGCCTCACAGGTTGTGGAGGCCTGGCTTTATTTCAGACATTAGAGTGCATCTGCCAGATGTTGAACCTGCCTGAGGTGTCTGGAGGGCAGAAGAGTGAAGCTGTCTCCTCACCTGGTCTATCTGCACTGCAGCCGGAGTAACCTCACTGGAGCTGCGCTGATTTAGAGCAGCTGAGAATCTGGCCTTCTGTGGGAATGATTCGTTCTAATTGAATGCTTTTCTGAAAATATCAGTTAAGACTAAGTCAGAAAAAGAGTGAGAGGAAAAGAAGGAAAGAAGGAAGTCTCTTTCCTACAGTAGGAAGGGAAAACCATAGTCTTTAGACTGTATCTTTAAAAAAAAAAAAAAAGTTTTAGTGTTTTGCACAGCTTGAGAGCTTAAGTGTGTCTTATCTCTGTCAATTGCCCCAGGGATAACTACAAGGGCTCACTGTGCTTCTGCTAGCTAGAGTGCATTAAAATAGTTAAAAGATGGAGAAACAGCTGAGCTTGAGCCTGTATTTAATGAACTGGTCTGGAAGTAAGGGTGTGAAAGAGAGAGCTGCTCCCGAATAAGCAGAGTGAAGTGCCTGAAGCCTGGGTAGGTATCCAGTTCTTGCTCTAATTTCTGAAACATTTTCCCCCATGGCTGATTAAAATTAAACAGCTCATTTAGAAAATGCAAACATTCATCTGGTTCCTTATTATGAAGCACTGAATGCAACTCTATACTAGGCAGATCCTACTAGTTTTGTTCCTTCAGGTCAGCTTTAGTTGACACCGATTATGTTGAACAATCACTTATCTAAGAAAACATTTAGTTTAGTTGGTATCTCTCCAGTAATGCAGTTATCTCTTATTTTATGTTTTGTGGAAATTATGCAGCTGGAAGACGAATATAATTTATTTAGAACTATAAACACAGAGGTTACTGCTAAAATCAGTTTCATTTAAAATATCATGGCTCATCCTCACCTGATCCAAAACCTACTTCTAATAGTACCCTTTTCATGGACTCTGTTGAAAACTGGGAAACTTCCTCAAATTTAATATTATTTCAACATTTAGGAATGATTGCCTTGTAGGAGACTACTAGACAATTGAGCTCTTTGCAGCTTTCCTGAAGAAACAGAAACATAAAATTCCTTTCCAACTAAAGAACTGATGTATTTGCTGCTCAGTAAAAGCCCAGATTTACCACTTATGAGGCTTCAGGCCCATCTTAATGAAATGCTAATGCAATTAATGTGACAGTCACAGATTTCTTTTTTTCTCTGCCCAACTGAGACTCTGCAGATTAGGTAAAAACTTGTGAATTACACTCTTTATTAAATAACTTATTTTTACAACTTCAGGTAGCCAAGTACGGTATTCTCCCTCAGAAATAATTTAAACACTTTTTAAAACACTTTTCACAAAACTCTTACAATGAAACTTCTGTTTGATCACATTCAACCTCGCTGCAGTTGTAGCTTTAAGCATACATGACTCAGACAAAAAAGAAATTCTAAGTCATTTATGTCTCCCTCCCTGCTCAGCGTGTGCTAATCACATTGCCACCCACTTTTTTTTTGGTAAATGATTTACAGCCCTAGTGAATATAATCACCTGCAGTATCTGAGTCACAGGGAATGTTTTTGAAACCTAAACCTCTGCAGGCATGCAAAGGAACTGAGCACCTCCTGCTCCTCATGAGGTCTCGGCAGACTCATAGTTTTGCACATATTTGTGCTCTAATTACATCTCACAGCAGGTGTTTTCTAAATCATTCTTCTCAGGTGAGGCAAACTATTTATACAGGAAAATATTAACCTGAAGGCATGTTCATATTTTCAGAGAACAGGCGGTCCCTCCCACGTGTCCCTCAGTAGCTTTAGCAATGCACAGACTTTATTAAACTTATCCTTTATAAAAAAATTGAAGAAGCAAACTCACGATCCTGATGTTAAATCCTCTTGGACCAACCCAACTGCAAATGGAAGATCTGGGGTTGTATTTTGTATTTTAGCTTACAAGTCTACCGTGCCATACCATTATCAGAAGCAGGGACTTGTGCCTCCCAGCTCCCTACCCCAGCTCTCAATGCTCTCAGCTATCAGATGTAAAGTTCTTTGATTTTAGAGTTTCCTTGTTCTGGGAGCACTTCTTTTAGGGCATATGAAGAGAACAACAAAACTAGAGCATCTTCTGAAAAGGTTAACCCAGCAGCATGCTTGCAGGATTCTATAAGTTTTTTCTTCTGCAGCCACCTCTGCAGGGAAGGGATTTTGGTGTTTGGGTTTTTTGTTTGGTTGGTTGGTTTGGTTTGGGTTTTTTGGGGGTTTTTTTTGTTTTTAATTTATTTGTTGGTGCAAAATTTTCCACACAGACAAAAATGCTAGTATGCCCCACCCAAACATGAAAGAATTCAACAATGTGGCAGGTTTTCATTACAGAGAGGTGGCTTTGTTCAGTACAATGTCATAGTCACTGTTGTAAAGTCATGTAAATGGTTTAGTCCTTGGTATTTCAACCTGAAGTTTCACAAGGATAATTTCAACTTATAGATATCCCTTTCTCTTTTCCTTTTAGCAAGACAAAACTCTGACATTTTTTAAAAATTGTATTAAAGGTTTTAATATTAATTTTTATGACATGAGATGTGCTAGAAGTTTTATGACTCTTTAAGGTCTGAAGCAGATTCTTTGCAGAAAGTGCAACCAAAATATAAGTGCAAGATTGAAAATGAAGATTTTTCCTCGGGTTTTCAGGGGTTGTTGCAGTTCTGCTTGAGGGTGATTTTCACAGCACATGGCCTTACAGTCGATGTTAGCATACAGCAAATGTGCACCATTCTGGGACTGTTTTGACATTACTATAAGCAGTGAAGTGCTTTTGGTCATAAGGCAGTAAAATATGCACTCTGGAGTAGCTAAGTTGAACCCCATTAGTTTAGTTACTTATTTTTAAAAGATTACATTAAAGTAGAGAAATAGGAAAGCATAAGGTGGTAAATAAGTGATGGCCCATGGGAACTAGGGCAATAATGTGAATCTCACTTTCCAGACAGATCAAGGATTAGTTGAAACCATCAACAATGTCATTTCCTTTCTGGCAATTCCCAGAGAAGCCCTCAATATCAGGGAGAAAAGGTCTGTGTTGTCCCAGTGCCTTCCCAAAACTTGCGCTCCTCTCCTTTGGTTCTTGGTGAAACCTCCATATATGGTGAAAGCGGAAGCTATTTTTTCAGTTGTTTTGTTGCATTGCTATGTTGTGTTTCTACCACCCACTCTTTTCATCTTTAACAACTCTGCTAGTTATGAGATATTCTCCTAAATCGGTTTTTCTTTGGTTTTTTTCAAAACTTTTTGCCTATTTCCATTTGTCGAGCTGTAATTTTGATCATATAGTAGCACTGAGCTCAGTTTGTGTTATGATGGCCAGCTGAGGGCACAACCAGTGCAGAGAGTGTAGTCAGAATAAAAATGTCTTTGTGCTCTTCCAGTTTTAAAATAGCTCCAGACTGCTCCCTTCCAAGCACTCTGGGCTCATGGAAACAGGAATGCCCAGGCTATGGACCAGAGAGTGAGCTGGGGTGGGACCGCATAATGTCCCGACATGATCGATTTTTAACGTGAAATGATTCCTTCAAGACACGGGAGATTTCAAACTGGCCTCTTAAACAACTCTTTTATTGCTTCTATGCTTTTGGGCAATATGGCCCAGGCACTGCCTCCTAAGGGCACAAACATTGTGTTCAGCAGGGTATGTGGCAAGGGCTAAGTGTTTTGCTACTAGCTTAGACTTCCTTGAGCCTCAGAGCCGAGAAGCTCATTCAGAGACCAGATGTGGCAAAAAAAAAACCAACAAAAAAACACCAAAAAAAAAAAAAACCACAAGAAATTTTCAGTAAGTGAATTACACTTTTAATATGCTGTTGACTGCCAGTGGCTCTGTGGATGAAATAATTTTGTACTCATATAGAAATGCTGCCTACCATCATGCCCAGAAGCATGGGTAGAGTTCATTAAAAAAGATGTTAAAAGACTGCTGTTAAGAATGCCAAATCAAGCAGTTAAAAGGTAAGAAATGCCAGCAATAAGATTGTCTCTCCAACAGCTTTCCTGAGCACAGTATTGTAGCCTTTAAATTTATGATAATAACTGCCCCACAGCCCCCTTTTTTTTAATTTGATCAGTGCCTCTTTTGCTTATCTTGATCCAGCTCTTGTTGAATTATTTGAAACACTCCCACTACTTTAAGTGTTGCAGTCCTTAAATTATATATTTCTTGAATTTCTGTTTTTGTTTCACTGCTCAAAGGGAAGCTGTTCCCACAATTCCTCAGATATTATTCCCCAAATATTATGTTTAATACTGATTTTCTGATCACCTTTTTGTCATAATACCTGAATATTCAGCCTGGTTAAGTGAACTGAAAAACAACTGACTACCTCTTCCAATCACATTTAAGCGCTGATCATAATTCATATGCACAAGCAGGAAGAATTAAAATTTCATTCATTTTAATTTCAGACTTTCCAAGTACTTGGCTTTTTAACGTAATAGAATGTTTCCAGCTTAAAAAAAAAGCCAAACCCCACCCCCACCCCCACCTCCCAAAAAAGGAGGCACCACCAGATTGTATGATGAGCCATTTTCATGGTATGTCTTCTGCTGGATGAGCACCTCGCCAAAAAGTTCTTTCTTCAGATGCCAGGTACACTTAGGAACAGCTCCCACTTTCTCCTTATGCACTTATTTCCAAATCCTTAATTCACAAGGTTGCCTGCCCTGCTACCACCTATTGGTTCACCACTAGTGCAATAATCATTCTTTTGAAGGAGACAGACTCCTATCAAATTGGATACTTTTAAAATCTGACTACAACAAAACAGTTTCCAACAGTCTACTGTGTGCCATTTTATCCCTTGTTGCAACTGTTGCTGTGGCACAGCAGCTAATAAAAAAACTCTATAAACTGCAATGTTATGATGTATTACCAGTTACGTGGTAAATATTCAATTTGTTCATGCTTTATTTTTATGGTTTATTGCATTACCCATACCACTTATTTCCTGTGGTACATAACTCCTAAGTATCCTATCTGAATTTCAAAAAATATGCTCAATTTAAAGTACTTCCTAGTTTAAAAAAGAAATTTATTCATAAAGCCCTCTTTGTAATCAATCCCACAAAAAAAAAAGCTTTCACGTTTTTTTAGGTATTTTATGAAGATAGATGCTTAGCAAAGTTATTAGCAGGTTGTCTTACACCATATTCTTCTAGACGATGTTATAAATTGAAAAATATGATAATGAGGAAAATGAAATAAGGATTAGTAAAAGTACTGATGGCTGCATAATTCTCGGGGAAACAGCTTTCACCTACTTTCATAGAAAATGTCCTCATGATGTCCTCACTTGCTTTCCAGCACAGAGCAAATCAACTGTGCTGTAAACTTAAAACATTGAAATGTAAATGCCTCAAGCAAAACTAGGGGTTCAGTGATTTCCAAACTATTTATCACTGCTGAATTCTGTGCAAGAGGAATTTATTGCCTCCAGGCCTTCAACTGACCAAACAGTGAAAAAAATAAAAAAGAAAATCTGCTGAATATGCCTTTCTGCACAAGTTTCTTCTTGTGCGTTAATTCTTTGAATAGTGATCTCTTTAAAAGCCTTGTAGGACACCAATCATTTGTTGCATCTCCTTCCATTTTTCTTTTTTTCACCCGTTTGCTAACATTTTTCTCCATCTTTTTACCAGAAAAACAATTTTATATAGGCAACGCTGTCCTTTCTATCACTCACTTTCTATCTTTTTAATATTCCAGGTTGAAATTTCTTTTACATAATTATGTCAGGCTTTTTACAGCAACCTTTCCTATTTCTGATTAAAATCTTCTCTTGTAATTGTCCTGTTTTTCTTCCCCTTAAGTTTGTTATTATTTCTGTCACAACAATGCCTGTAGTTCCTAAACAAGACTGGGAACAAACAAATCATATGACTTTCTCTCCAAGCACCTAACAAGAGGTAGGATCTTTTCAAAATATATTAATCTGTATGGACAAGAAAGGCAAAAATGGTAAAAACCCCAGTATTATCAACCTCGTTGCTTTATAGCTGAAGAATGGAAGATATGGAAGAAGTCTGGGTATCTAGGTGTTAGATTATGTATTTAAGCACCCTTAAAAATCAGCCTGTGGAGGAGCTGCAAAATGAAAGGACAACTGCTGAGAAGCACTTCATAGCTTTAGCTACAAAATACTTAAAACATGAGAACCAGATCCACTCTCCCTTTTTCATGCATGGTACGGCAGGAGGATCCTTTCTCTTTTCTCTTGCCGTCTGTGGCTGATGCTAGAGGCAGACAGCTCAGCTCCCCTGTCCCTCCTTTCCGCCTGCTGTGCCCCAAGTGGAGGGCAGACAGGTTGCACCATTCACCACCTCCTCCCCAGACCCTGCTCAGGATCAATGAACAAGGCAGTAATATTTTTTGCCGCAGCTTTTGTCACAATTGCAGCTGAAATCTGAAGTACAGTTTTGTTGACACCCAATGTACGGCATATACAGCTCCTTGTGCTGCCGGTCACCTTTCTTGTGCTCACCATGTATTTCATCTCTTTCTTCATATATTCCAAGGGCATCTAGTCCCTTGGGAAAGACCTTGGGAAATATACTATAATTAGCTCCACTGATTACAAGAGAGTTGCATTGTCAGATCCAGTCATCATTGCTTGAAAACACTCGTATACATCAGAATCTATCACTCTCTCCAGTCTCTCAGTTACTATTGTTTGTTTTTCTTGGCTCATGTTTGAGTTCTGCTCTGGCTTCCAGTTATGAGTATATTTTCTTTGTGTGTGCAGTAATACAAATATTTATTGTGAAGTATCATTGATACGATTCAGAAAGCATGCCTTATGAAGTCTCAGAGGGAAGGGTTGCAATATTTTAACATATTCTGCACAATTTTTGAATTCATCAATAATAAGGGAGTAATATACATTTTATATGTATATTAAGGCAGAGTGAAGCCGATCTATTCATTACCAAGTCCATGCAACTGTGTTTTGAATACAGATTCAAAATATTCTTGAGTTTTGCAGTTATAGATGTCTGCAAGTTAATTGGTCTCCAGCTACAGCCATATTGTCATGGTTGTAGCTCTGCAAATGACTCCGGGATCCCCAGTCAGTTGTGCATCTCCAGATTATTCCCATTCTGACTACTCTGGAGTGAACCAGCTGGTTTTCCAAGGAGAAAAACACAAAGGCTGTATGGTAGCTTTTAGTCCAAACTGATTCCTACAGGCAGCACTGTCACAACTGGCTCTGGGTAATTTATATTTCAGTCTAAATGAGTATGAACCTGCCAAAATCTTTCTAGCTATACCCTCTGTGGCTGTGCTCATCTATAAAATGGCTATAACAATTCTTTTTTCTGCACAATATTTCCCATCTTGATTTTGAAAACTCTTTGTTTCATGCTGTATCTGTAAATTAATTAGTGTAACAGGATCCTTGTCTTGAGGGCATGGAAATAATTATGTTCACTGGAATCATCTTGCAATGATACTAAAACTGAGCGGAGGGGGACTAGTGGAATAAAAAATATATTTGGTTGTAGGTAAGCAGTGTACAGGAACTGGTATTATGAATGACAAACATCACCTGTCAAAATAATTAACTTGCAAACACAGACGATAAAGTACATTATGTGTTAAAAAAATGCTTGTACAATGGAGAGGTGAATTCCCTAGTGTAAAACTGACGTGACCTTGCTGTACAGAAGAGAAAGCAGAGAATTTGTATGGAAAATAAGAGAGACAGAGTGAGCCAAGGAAATACTCAGGACAGCTGTTCTCCACAGAAAACAGAGGAGCTTAACTCTTCAGCTCTGTGGCTATGCAGGAACATGGGATGCATGTACACCACCTGGGAATAAACAGGTTTCCCTGCAGAAAGATGTTCCTCCCAGCACTCATTTCTCTTCCAAGAGCAACTGAGCTGCTGAACCCAAACTCTGGTTTCTACCTGGTTGGTACACTGAGGCAAAAACCATGAGAGGGTAGAAATGCATGTTTTTCTTGAAGGGCTTTCCAGAAAAGTTGATTTTATTCACTGAATATTTCTTCACAATTGCAAAGTTTTAAAATTAATTCCGTGGTAGATGGAAATATTTATGTGTAACTATAAATTCATCAGCCTTCTCTGACATCACTCAAATTTCTGGGCTTTGGTTTAGTATGGCTGGGCTTTGGTCTCTGCTGATTGGTTTAAGCTACACAGATGGTTGTATTTAGGCTCTCCAAAATTAACATATAGAAAATAACCTGTGGACAACACCTTTTAGTTTTTTATGTAAGAACTGTGGGTCACATTTCTGACTCTACGTGGTACTAATGTTGAACCTAACCCCTCAGTGTAAAGTTTTCCATCCTTATTTCCTTGATATTTCCTTAATTCTTTTGTATGAATTCCCCACTTGATTACACTGAGCCAATCCAGTTTCCAATGAAGATAGTGCTGTAATCAGTCACTTCAAACATGCCAGGTTTCTGACCCACAAAATCATTTACAACAGGAAGCGGTTCTGATTTCAGTGGTGCGGAGACTCCCTGGCTCCTGAGTTAGTGCAATCCGTTTTGCAGCAGAAGGGGAATTAGAGTGGGCATGTTATCACACTCAGCTGTTCCCTCAGCTGTGGAGGAATTGAACAGGAATATTTTCAACTGAGCAGCCCAACAGCTGGGGCAGGGAGACATTGTGGGTGTTAGTCTCCCAGGGCACCTTGGTTTCATCAGGGCTCTGACATTCTCCCTACAAGCAATGAGTGCATGCCCTGGGGCAGACTCCTGTCATACAACCCTGCCACGGTCACACTTTCCTAGGGAACTTGAAAGGTCTTAACTGTTGACCGTGGTCCACTCTTGCAAGCGGCTTCGGTGAATCTATGTTTTTACAATGAAAAATGTTTTGCCAGGAAACCCATGTCTCCTCCTAACAAGACTGAATAGCAAAAAGTGATTCCATAGTAAACATACATGTTTAGCGGACACAAACACGTCTAGTGATGTTTTCTAATGTAGGGAAAAGTATGGTCCTGAGAAAAATTAGTCTATTGGTCTCTTTCACTCTCTTGACTGCCTTTCAAAACAGTGTCATTTGAGAGTTCTTTGCTATGTGTATATGTACAGCACGGTTGAAAGGGTAGGGCACTGAATTGCATTTTGCTGTTTTGAAATGCTCTGTTCAATCTATGGCAAACCAGTATTTCTTTGGTGAATTGTGTTGGGTAAGCGGACTGTTCATGACAGCTCTATGAATAATAATGTTGAATTCATCATGATGCTTTAGCTCCTGCTGGATTTTATTATGCAAGGCTGTTCCACAGTAACTATTATTGAGCTGAAACTTACAGAGAAGCTTAAAGATTTGAAGTTCAGTAGAGAAAAACTGGTTTCTCCTTTTTCTAATTTATTTCTGCATTTACAACAACTCTGAGTTTAACATTTCATACGGACTTAGTCCTTAACCCACTTTCTGTGTGGAGGGTGAAGATTCAGGAAAAAGATGGGGCAGAGTTCTAAAAAGTCCCTCAGACAGTTTTTGCTCTCCTCTTCAGTCTCTCCTTCACCAGTCTCCACTCTTTCCAGCCACTTCCTGGTAACCCAATGATCTCCCAACCTGAGCAACTGTATAAATGTTCCCACTTACCATTTTCTCTGTGGAACCTCACCTACTTGTCTCCTCTTTCTTGCTAGAAGTTTCTGGCAGCCCAGAAGGGCTAATAAAATGCACAGGAGGAGGACAGAGAGACCTAGAAAATGTAAGAAGGAAAAGTTAGAATTTGAAACCATGAGTTCTGAATCTTCATTTTTGCCTATTCTTACCCAGGAGCTGCCACTGTGTAGCATTACCACTTTCCGGAGTGATGACAGGCAAAGGAGAGGTTCAGTTCATACCCATCTCCTTTGCTGGTTGGTAACTCCCATAGGCTACCAGGGCTGAAGGGTCAAGGTCATTCAGAATCTGCCCATCCTTTGGGTGGGCTGTAAGTGCCTCTGGATGCCCTCCATGCTTCAAGGCTCTGAAAAAAATGTGGGAGCTTTCTGTGCAAGAAGAAATTCAAAGGCAGCTAGTGCAGCAGAGATGAGGCTGTGCTGTGGATCAGCTGGATATTAATTTCCTTAGCCAGACAAACCTTTTTGGTGCAGTGATTTTCCGTATTTTCTATATTCATTAAGAGTAATCAGTCATGAAAGTTGTGACGCCGTCGAACAATTTTTGTTCATATGTAACAAAAGAGCTGTAATGGTTGTGTAAGCAAAACCTAGAGAAGTCTACATAGAGAATACATGAGGTATAGACTGGTTTACTGATTCAAAGAGAAATGTCTTCAATACACTATATCATAAAGGAAAGTAACTCTAGTACTTTTTTTTTCTTTTCACCACTATTAGCACCTTTTGAAGCAACAGTAACCTACTGCTATTTTTTTCTGGGAAATCATTACCTGGGAAGCCATTTTGCTTTTGTCCAGTGGGCAAAAAGCAGCAGATGGAATGCTAGCTAATTGCCATTGCTGTTTTCAGCTGTCGCTCATTCTTGCCCACTTTTTCCTTCTCTGAACTGATTGCGGCTACTAACCTGGAGCACAGGAAAATGCCCATCACAAATCTCAGCTTGCAGGCTGACCAAAAACAGGGAAGCAATGTCCCAGGGATCCCAGCAACTGCTGTTATGTACTGCAGCCCTGAAAGTGCTCCCACACTGTGCTTATCTCCTGCAAGAGTGTTTGAGAGGATAGTGTCAATGCCATACCATTCCAAATTTCATAAGAGGGTCGATCTAATTTTCTGTCTACATATACTTGAAGAGTAGAAGGCGGAAAGTAAAATTTAGAATTATGACAGAAGAAGATTAAAGACTATATTTTGCTTTTTCCTATTGATATCTAGATATTTGCATGTATCTGCTGATTCATCTCTCTTTTTTTAGTTTTAATTTCTTGTACTAGATTTTATTTTTAAGAGACTGGGGCTGTACATGTACTATTATGTACACATAATACAAAGGCATAAGTCCGACCTTCAAAATATGCAATATCATTACTTAAAATTTTTTTAATGTCTCTTTTTTTCAATTTTTCATATAGTTATAATATGAGATTGTTATTTGTTTTCAGTTTTCCTCTTTTGAATTAATTTTTTTCTCTTCTGCTTGTTAATTGCTGATTTTTCTTAATGCAAGCACAAAACAATAAATCAATAAATCAATAAAACAATAAATCTGGTTTGAACAAAGCACTCCTGAGATATAACGGGTCTTTCAGTGTATGTCTCTGAAGTCTTTAATACAAATATTTCTCCATCTTGGGAAAATCTATGAAAATGAATCTCAGGATCTGTGAGCAATTTCATCTATTCATTTCTTTTTCTTTTGTCTCTGGCATATTCACACAGATTTCTGGAAGAGGTTAAACTGTATCAAAACTTAGAGCAAATTGCAAACACAAAAAAATAACCAACTAACCAACCAACCAACCAAACAAACAAACCCAAACTCTTGTCATTCATATAAAATGGAGTTTCCCTCAGAAGAGGTCTGTCTGGTATCAGTTAACCTCGGTGGCATATTTCAATACCCATGTGTCACTGCTGGTTTTTGGTAAATTATGGCATCGTTGTCACGTTTTTCCTGGCAGCATCTCCTGGCTGCTGTACTTTGGGGAATTAGGTTGCAGCAATGAAAACATGATGTGTCTGGTGCTGTGGCATGCCAGGGGAAATGAGATCATAGTGCAGCTGATTAATTTCTCCATGGGAATTCAGTGGGCACCTTTTGGAAACAAAAATTCATAAAGTGTGGGTAACCACAGGCAAAAAAAGTGTGTGTATGTGTCGACAAGAGGGAAAGTCACCACGAACCGAATTCTCTTACAAAAAGGCACTAATTATATTGATCTTAAAGACTTCTCTTTTAAATATCCAGTAATTTATTTGCATCCAGTTGTTTGAAGGAAGTCTCTTTACTTTGCCTTCCACTGCTGCAAGTGCAAGCCAAAATTGTCTGAGAAGCTTTTGTCTTGAAAGTCCTTTCAGGTACTTCAAAGTAAAATTAGTGTAGTTGTTGATGTCTGCATCTAAGCTAAAACCTGACCAGCAGAGCTCAGAGACATCCTTATTTTGTATGATTATCAGCTATATAAAGTTGTCTGGCCCAAAAGGCTCATAGTGAATTCCTCAGCAGAAGATTCTTTTGCAGACTTTCTTCCTCTGTAATAATTCTTCATCTGATGAGAGCAGAAGGGGTTTAGGAAGTTTCTTTGTAGAAGGAAATACAACAAGTGGCATTCTGTGATGCAAGGCCAGTCTGTGAAAGATACTGATGGGACCTCCAGCCCAACACTTCTGACAGGGCAAAGGGCACAGAAAAATAGAATCTCATGTTACAAAGAATGAGATGAACCAGAAATTTATCTTAACTGATTTGAGCTGTCAAGCCCATGTCATTATGCTGATTGATCAACTGGTCCATCAGCTGGCAGGGAATAACCCTGAGCAATCGTGAAGAGACATGATAAGGGAATATCAGAGACATGCTTTTGAGAATTATTAGTACTTGAGGAGCATCATCCAGGGAATAAAATATTGCTGCATTAGTGGCTAAGATATGGATCTTGGAGAGGAAATGTAGGATAGGACTTTTAAAAGATGGAGGGGGAAGAGATGCTATTTAGAGCTTTGCCTAAACTTTTGTGGCTGTACGAGAAAGATTTCCCTAATTCCCACAGGTCTTGCAACAAGTCTGCCATGATTATCTAAACACACAGGAACGTGCGAGAGAATGACAAAACTGATCCTGAGTTTGAGAGCTGAAGGGGAATGGTGAAGTTGTCAACAGCAATGAGCAGAGGAGGAAGAGTGGCAGGTCCAAATTAAAGACTTACCTGTGATCTTTTCTTGCTTCAACTGACAGGGAATCATCCTGAATACACTAAACTGTCAATTCAGCTGATAGAATGGAACAGAAACAGACAGGACAGAGAGGTTAAAATGTTCAGCCTGGGAATTACAGCAGAAAACAAGAGGAAAAGGTATACAATGAGAAAACAGAGTCTGTAGCGGCTTTGAGAGAGTCCCATGAAGAAGGGAGAAGGACCTGCTGTAAAAGATGCTGAAAGAGCAATAAAGAAGGTTGATGGAAAGCCACAAGGGGGTACTGCCACAAAAGCCAGGCCAGGAAAAAAGTGATCAAGGATATCAGATTAGACAGAAAGGTCAGAGAGGACACAGAGATTCCCCATGTTAGCCAGAAAGAGGTCATTTGAGACCTTGGTGAATTAGTTTGAATGGGGAGGGCTGGAGCCAGATTGCAATGAGTCAGAGGAAAGGAAATCAATGCAGTGGTCGAAAACAGGCCTTTCAAGTCACTCAGAAGTGAAAGGGAGAAGGGAGTGCTGGAGGAGAAAGAAAAGCTGACCTGTTTGCACTGGAACTTCACAAACAATGTACTGCTTATTTCTTTCCCTTTCTCAGTGTATGAATTACCTTATTTATTTTTTTTGTTTGTTTTCTGATTAATTTTGTTGTTTTAATTTTGAAGATCAGAAAAGTTTCCAGACTCTCTGATTCTAACAATCGCCCATTAATATGTCTCAGGCACCTACCCAAAGAAATGCATATAAATAGCAGTCTGTACGAATTTATGTCTCTTAAATTTATTATTCAATCTTGATTTAACCATAGAGCTTCATTTGTTTTCATGATTACTACTTGTATGATGTCTGGTGCCCGAGTTCATTGGTGCCAAGCTAAAATTAAATTTGGTTTTAAATCCCTGGAACTCCTACAGAAACATGAAGTGAGCGATTGTACTATAGAACACACTGTAGAGAAGTCTGACTTGCCATGCTGTTTCTCCAAACACATGTTTAGTCTTTTCAAGGCATTTGCTTGTCCCACTAACCACAGATTTTGCCAACCTGGCAACATTTAAAAGATATGAAAACATCGAGATGATAGAAATGCAACAGTTTAGGATTTAGTCATACAATTTTCACTGAAATGAAAAGGTAGCTCACAATGGGAAACATTCGGCAATTACATGGGAATATGGACTTGTGATTTCTGGCACTGCCTTTGGGGTCAGTAAGTACCTGTGCCTTGAAGAAAAACAGAATATCAGGGTTGAGATTTTCCACAACTAGCTGGAAGCAATTCTTGCTGTCTGATTTCAAGACCACAGTTTTCACGTGCTACCCTTTGCTCATGGTGTCTCAATTTTGACAGAGCAAACACACAAAAAAAGAAAAATCCCTTCGAAATATAGTGTGATCATAAAAATATGGCTGAAGTAATAGATGTGCTGGATAGCAGGCAGCCATGCAGTCATGTCACTGGTGACCCACAGTGCCTTTCTATGTGACCTGTAAAAGATTTTAGTCATGGTTGTTCCTTACAGAGACTGCTGATGGATAAGGAGAGCGGCTGCAGAGACCTTTCTAGCCATGCGCCCTCTCTGTGAGCATCAGCCTGGGACTCCCAAATCTCCCCGTGCCAGAGGCAGGCTGCTCCCCAGCTCAGATACATTTTGTTTCACAGTTTATTATCTCTTGTCCCACCTGTCAACTAATTATCCACAAACAAAAGTAAGAGAGCACCTCGTGAAGACTACAGCACATCTTTAGAAAGAAAATCACCTTCCTCTCCTCCAGAGCAGCAAAGCAGTTTATCTGACTTGATTATTTTTTCCTTGATATTTAAATTAATAATTTCATCCGTGTTAAATGAATACCATCTACAGCAGACTTAATTTCAAGTTTCGAATAAATAATCTTAGAGATTTAGCTCGTTTTTCAAATAGTGAATTACTCTCACTTCAGATTTTGCAAATGTGTTTTTGATTTGCAGACGTGGCTGGAATATTCTGCACAAATACATCTCCAGCTATGCTGTTCTCTGAAGGTGTCCCCAAAGACTATTAATGTGATTGGTCCCCTAGTTCTTACAGAAACCGCACCCATGATTTGATGAAGCTTACAATTTAAAAAGCAAGAAACTATTACCTTTAATAAGCTGTGAATAATCTTGATTGCACACACATGCGTGCACACACACACACACACACACACACACACACACATACATACACACAGACAGGTTTAGTTCATTTACATTTGAATACAAGTATTTGGACTGAAGTTATCTGCTAAATTTCATGCAGGGAAAGCCCATAGAAAGAGCCAGAGCTTAAACCTCTGAAATGGAACAATGATTCTGGGCTACATTCCCCACATGATTTATACACTGTAATGTTACTGTGGGCAAGGTGAATACGGGAGTGCTTCAGCCCAGAAACACAGCTCGCTGTCTCTGCCAGTGCCCATCTCCCCACTCCACGTGACTGGCACACAAGAATCAACCTGCCTGGCAGTGTTTCCATCCTCCCGCAGAAACACAAATGTGTTGGAAAAGTCGTCATTACCTCTTCCAAGTTCCCTTTGGTCACACATGGGGCTGCACAGGGGCGAACTGGCTGTTATACCCATGTAGAGGAATTGCTACTCAGCATCAGCTTGTTATCTCCAGAGCTGGAGCTGTTTGGTATCACACTGCTTTCTCAAGGTCCTGTGACATGGCTACAACAGATATGGACATTTGCATGCTGTGGGAGTTTTTTCTAGCAAGTATTCACCACGTAGGATATTCCCCTTGCCTTCTTTTTCTTTAATATATCCTCAGGAATAAAACTTACTAGTAGTGAGTACATTGCACACAAACACGACATTCCAAGTATTACTTATGAAGTACCTGACAGTGATACCTTGTGCTCAGTATTTCTCCCTGGTGTATGTTATGTGCAAAAAGGAGAACTTCTGTCTCAGGTAGGTTTTGTTTAGCTGGGTTTTTTCCATATTATCCAGGCCATGCAAAATTTTACAAATTCACAGAGAGTCATAAAATCATTTATTTTGCAAAATTTATGGTCATTGAGTCCAACCAGTACTACAGGTATTGCCAAGAAGTCTAATTAATCCTATGTCATCTGAAAAAAATAAAAAAGAAATTCATAATTTTTCCAAGCATTCTTATATAGTTCCTACCTGATAGGCACTATTGACCAAATAGTCTCCAGGGAGTAAACCCATAACTGTGTATTTTCACATTACTATACACATCAGAAGGTCAGTGAAAATATTGCAAACAATGTCTGTTTGTATTTTTGCAATGTTCCTTGGATTTCTGACAGCACTGTCTGATGCACTCTCAACTTCTGAACTGCATCAGGCAGAACAAAGGGATTCTGAATTTTGTCTTTCCATATTTCAGTGCTAAGATGCTGGAAAGCATTGACTTTCAATGAAGTCACCTTTTCTTGCAAAGTGAAGAAATATACAGAGAAGGGGCACAGTTGAAATGATACAGTGCTTTGAAAGAATGAGAGGGAACCCTTGCAATTCTAATTATTTATATAACTGTAATCACTAAGCTACAAAAGTCCTGTCCTCATCCTCCCATTAAAAATAAATGATTTGGGCCAATTTTGACAAATTGTTGTCATTCTATAAAAAGTCTAATGGTATGTGTTCCCTCAGTAATTATTCTGCTAATAGTGTTTCAGGATGCTGCAGCTCTGAGTCATGACCTCAAATTCTTTGTATACAGAGAAAGTGCCAGTTGGAGTCAGCTGGATTTGATGAGCAAGTATTGAAGAACACTTTTAATAAGCTTGAGGGGCAAGGAACAACAGGGCAGTGTGTCTGAGGGGGACACTGTTTTGTTATTGTGAACAGCAGCCAGAGCAGGTTGGATAGGAGAGCATGCTGGAATCTACCCTCAGTACCACATGTTGAATAGCAGTAACAGCACCTGTTGAGTTGCAGATTGGAAATTCAGAATAAATTCAGAAAATAGGCATAAGATGGGAACTTGTTTCCCATAAATGCAGAATTTTATCCCTTACTGTAAGATAAACACATTTAATCACATGTGATGTTTATTTTGTCACGGATAAACACTTAGTAGTTATGCAGTCAAAACAGTGCTCTGCCCAAGAGGAACAAATGCAAAACAGTTTTAAGGAATCAAAATAAAGCATTCACAAATAATATGCAAACTATTTCACATTGGTTCCTGTTTGTTTTTATTCATGAAGAATTATCCATTGCATTTTGTATGTTAATACAATGCACTTTCATTAAATACAAAATAATAATGTGACAGAGTAAGGAGCAAACAGAATTGGACACTTAGCCACAGGAACTGGGCTCAAAAAGTTTCTGTCAGTTTTATTCATACATTTCCTACTCTCTTTAATTTTACACTAGTCACAGTTCCCCTTGCCTCATTCCGTAGAAGGTCATGCTAACAACTTACGGCTTTTGTGGCCAAAGGCTGTGGAAAATGGGTCACTTGAAAAGGCAGAGTGGTCACATCTCCAAAGCCGTGTCTTTTGACCATTTCCATATTTTTTAAAGGGAGAGCTTGATCTCTGCTAGGTATATCAACAAGACTCATTTTTATCCTTCAAAAATGTCTCAATTAATTTAGTATTAATTAATATTCTTGTATGTTTCTATTTTATATGACTTTCATAAGTCCCATATCCCTAATTACTCTGCTAATTAGAGGAAAGTCTCATGCTTGTCATAGTTGCACCTGCCTCTGGAATTTTTGTGGAGAGCAAATTTTAAAAATGAGGTTTTAATGCATCCTGCTTTTGGTATTCCTTCTAAATTGATGACAATGAGACGACCTAAGGGTTGTACATATTTTCAAAGACCGTATCTGAACTGTGATTTCAGGAATGATCTGAGCACGTTGAGCAGCACCACAGTCTACTTTTCTCTCTCTGTCTTGGTCCCTAAGATGAGGGGCTGGGGACGGGGAAGCCCAGACAGGCAGGTGGGACAGAACTTCCATCTCTCTGCTCTGAGAAGCTGGGCAGCAGGACTCCAGAGCACACTGTGCGATATACCTGCCCTTAATCTCAACTGAGACTTGCATCTCTCAACTGAACAAAAGAATGCACATAAAGAGAAAAGGTTCTGAATACATCCATGCCATGAAGGGATTTCTGCCTTAGCTTCAGATTGTATGGCATACCAGATTAGGTCCTCAGATAGTAAATATCTGTTATGAACAAACTCCCAATTACGCCTGTAGTCCTCAGAGTCTTCTCAATGACAAAAAGGTAGTTGGCCTCACCAACCACTTGGCTCTGCATCTTATTTATGGCTTTGCAGCTTCTTCCTCTGAGTCTCATATGCTTTTGCTCTTTTATAGGAAAGAAAAAGAACATCAAGAGGGAGAAGAAAACCAGATTTAAGATGACTTTTCCTCGTTTAAGTTCTGCAGCATCCACAGGCCACCTGAATAAGGAGATACAGGGTTAAGATACATATTTTAGACAACACATAGGCTGTGGTTTTTTTCCAGAGTAATTTTCTGTCCACCAAAATAGTGTTGAAAGAAACAGCATTTCTCATTCCCAAAGATTTCATGATGTTGATGATGGGCTGAAGGCAGCTTGGATTCCCTTTCTATCAAACATACCATCATCGTCCTGGTACTGCCTTCCATCTGAATCTTAGGCATCACATCCTGCCTGCAGTTCTGATTGCATCTGAATTTTGAAGACAACCTCCTTTGTGCTCCTCTGCCATGCTTAGGTGTGCCCACAAAAAAGCAATGAGCGTTTTAGACTTCCTAGAGAGTGTGTATAATACTTTTCCCTTCCACTCTGAGTGTTCCAGTTTTCATCATTTCTGAAATTTGCCTCCAAATTTCCTGCTTCTCCTTCAATAGCACTAAGAAGGTCAGAAATTAAGTAGTCTGATCAACAAGTAATTCAACATCTCAGTTGTTGCTTTTGTAAGACTTGCTCTTTCAATGAAAAGCAGATAGAGTTTTTCTCATGGGTTGGTGAGGAGCTCTTCACAAAGGAGAAACCAGTTCTTCTGACACCTCATGCAAAAGACATAGCTGAAGTATACTACAAAGCTCAGGTGGAAGTATTTTCTGATGAGGGTATGCCAGCATTGTGAAATCAGGCAGATTATGAAGTCAGGTAGAGGGTGAATTCTTATCCATAAAATAATGGTTTCTAACCTTTAGAATGCATTTGTTATGTAATATTAAAGAGGGAAAACACATTTCAGGCTTTTAGGGTATCAAAAGATTGTTGAAGGTTAGTGAGGTGAAAAAATAAAGAAAATAAACATTTTAGCATGGATCAGTGCAAATGGGTGCTTCTTATACTGTCACTTTTAAAGGCAAAGTTTCTGTGCTATTAGCTAGCTGAATAGTTGCTTATTTTGCATTTTTAACTCTATGCTCTATTCGGTGGCACTTACTATGAGGAACTGAAATTTATTACAGTTTGCAGTTTTATAACTTGGAACAGGAATGATTTAAAAGGAGTGAACATTTTAGTAACTTTTTTTTTTTTCCTACTGTGCCATCCAATTGTTAAGTGGAAAAAAAAATATGTAAAAGTATTAGGATAAATGATGAATGACTGCCAGTTTCTTTCTCTTTCTAGAGCAACACAATGTATTAAAGGTTTAAACCATTTCAGACAAGTTTAAACTTCCTAGTAGTGTAGCATAAAAGAAGTCATTATCCAGCATATAACATTTGCAGATTTTCTGGTTTTAAGAGAACGTAGTGATGCCTGCAGAAGTTAATGCGTATCCACAGGGTCATATTAATATGAAGAACATGGAGAGAAATCGGTCAAACCTTGCGGCGGTTTGAATCTAAAGATGACCCAGGCCCAAAATCTAAGTATGAGGAACTCTGAAAGGACCTGACTGTAATTATAAAGATACAACACGCACCTGAGGCTCCTGAAAGCCATTGTGGTCATTTTGGATAGACACTGTGGTACCAACAGAACTGCTCGCAGATGTGGGTAATGTACTCAAACGTCCAAAGACTTCACCCTGGGTGTAGAGCCTCTGCGTAATAAGAACATAAGGAATCCAGCCAGACATCTGAAAACAACTTTCCAAGTCCAGGTGACAGTGTTGGCTAGGGCTGT
The DNA here is from genome assembly GCA_013397755.1 of Cnemophilus loriae. Lineage (NCBI taxonomy): Eukaryota > Metazoa > Chordata > Aves > Passeriformes > Corvidae > Cnemophilus > Cnemophilus loriae. The sequence continues at coordinate 803,970 of VZTF01007742.1, read as the reverse complement.
GCTCCAGCTGAGTGCCCAGGCTGCAGAGCACTTCCATTCCGTTGTTTTGGAAGGCGGTTGATCAGGACGGCAAAGTGAGGGCCAATAGGGTGGCCTCTGCTCATGCCCCAGGTTGAGCAGAGTAACCGAAACAAGATGATGAGGGTGACACAGAGAGTCCCAGGGAGGAGCCAAACATCTTCATGAGGAGCATGACCCAGCTCTTTGACTGGCATGGGAATGCCACCGTCTGTAGCTGCATGCTACAGGTCAGCTTGCTGAGTGAGCAAACACAGCTCACATGCCCTTGAAAAGTACCACCTAGACAGAACGCTCTGGAAGGCAGGAATGAATAAATGACTGGCTGACTGATCAAAAGTGATGGGATGCCTGTAGCTCCCAAGCCTTGCAGACAAAGACTTGTAGATTCAGATTTTTCCGACAGCTGCATGCAGACAAGCTTGTGTAACTCTGACCTGGACTGAGGAACGCTGCGAGGCAGGCATGCAAGCCAGGGCTTGTGCAGACACCTCAGGCATGGGCCCTTGCCATGTTATGGGGTACAGGAGGAAGGTAGGATCCCCTGGAGAGGCACAAAAGATCTGAGCACACTTTTTTCCCCAGAAACAGTGAAACAATGGGAAACAACTATGGGGAGGGTGAGCACTGGCATGACCTCCCAGCAGTGGAGCCACTGCCAGTGAGCTAGTGTGTAAGCATGGCCAGAAAACGTGGAAAGTCTGAAGAAATAACAGAGTCCTGCATAAGTGTCCCAGGCTCACCTGGTCTCACAGAAGATGTTAGGAAGGAGATCTTCCTCCCTGCCAAATTTGAAATATTCTTCATTGCATGCGAAGAGGAGTGAGATGCATGTTTAGCAAATAAAAGCAAATCACAAGCATTCTTATTGCTGGGGCACCTTCACCCTCTTTCCATTGCTTGCCCTCAGTAGATTTAGGCAATTTTTGCAAGACCTAGGAGAGGTGCCAAAGCCTTGGGCAGGTCACACTTCTAGCATCTAGCTTGAGGGAAACATGGGGACACCACAAGACCTGGTGACAGCTGGAGCCCCCTGGTTGTATGTGGCCAGACCCACTGTGTTATTCCTGCCCTGTCTGGCAGGTAGGAGACACAGGGAGCCATGCTGGCAGGTGCTGGACTCTCTGCTCTCTAACAGGGGTGAGCTAAGGGAAGAATATGGGAATATGGCTTTGCAAATTGGGACAAAGCTAGGAAAAGTGCACCTGAAGTGACCTGAAAGCAAGATTAGAGAGGAGAGAAACCCATTGGGAACCATAGCTGGTAGTTAGGTTGGCAGTCATAGCAGAGAGATTAATACCTTCCTATTTTTTGTACCTTCAGAAAAAAGTACTGAAGCATACTGATTAATAGAAATGGGTTAGTATAAAGGAGGGAAATAAAGAAGTGTAAGTTACTAACGAGTCACCTTTGGGTTTTTACCGTAAAGATCTCCTCCTTTCAAAATAACATGGAATTTCTGTTTTAATTTCATAATGTGAAACTCACCGTAAAACACTATTCTCAGCCACCAGGTCCCAAACTGAGATAGGTAGGTACAGAGACAGCTACCTAGATTTATATGATCTTCAAATACTATTCTTCCATTGCAGTTTAAGAACCTAATATTTGATAAATTATTTGTCATGCCACACCTAATTAAGAACAAAATATGGTAATCATGGCTGAATGAAAAATTGGTTTCCCAATGGAGGAGGGAGGGAGGGAGATGGGAAAGAACAAGACAGATTTAGAAAGCTGTCTCCCTGCAACACAAAGATAAATCCAAGTCTCAGAAAATCAGTTAGAGGCAAAAGTCTTCATAGATTTGGTTTTTATTTTCATGTTAGTTTTTACAAAAGACATTTCAATTCAAGCTGGTTATTTTCATCCAGAAAATATTAGATTTATCAATTTATTCTTATTAAGCAAAAATGAAGTGAAATAATCTTTTGACATCAGCTAGTGTTATATCAGTGAATCAACATCTTCAGGAAAAAAAGGCATAGCCAGAAAATTCCTGCTTCATCCTGTAGATGCTCCAAGTCCCATCTTTCCCAGACTAAGGCTACTTGTTTTCTGAAACAGACAATTGAACTGTGCGTTTCTGTAACTCATATTTATCCCCACATATATTTACACATTTTTAATACCAAATGGAGCATGCTTCAGTATGATTAAAAAATCCAGCTCAGGCCTTCCTGTAGAAGATATCTAAATAGGATGACAATGTGCAAGATCCCCTTTTAGCCCGTGGGTAAAAATTGATGTAGAGATCAGCAGATGGACTGATAAGTATGAAGGATACGACTGTATCTGGCAGGTATTATAACCTTCAAGAATGCTTGGCACATCTTATGATATCCATTGCTGTAAGATGACGCAGATTAAAAGGTCAACAAATTTATGCACTCCTCTCACTCTCATTTCTAGCATGGACCTTTCCAAACGTGTCGCACGTACTCATCCTCATTGAAGATTAACTGCACAACAACTTTGAAGTGTCAAAACAAGATGTGTTAGAGTTCTGGGAAAGCAAACCTGGGCCACAATACTTTCAAAAAAGCAAAAATAGCTCAGTGTTTCATAGCACAAGTAAACTGTCGGATATTTTGAAACTTTCCCGGAAACTTTCACCCTTATTCTGTGCCTTGGTATTAAATATGTTACATCAATGAAACACTAATGGGAACAGTTTATGGGATGAAAAAGCTTAACTAAATTCTACAGAAGCTGCTTCATTTTATTTATCTAACCAAGACTGCAGCAGCCTAAGTATTAGCCCCATCTGCTGTAGCTCTTTCAGTGTTTTAGTTTGCATTGTACACATACTTCCAGCACAGAATAAAAACACTGTCTTCTGAAAGTTGTTTGCCATTTTCAATAATTGCACAGTTCTACAAACATACCGCCACATTCAGGTATTATGTCCATAAAGCCATCACTTGCCGAAAAGTGTAGTTACTTTTATGAAATTCACTTCCACAGAGGTATTTTTAATAGTTTCCTGGCTAGAAATGACGGAAGTGTTTTTGAAGGTAACTGAATACTTGTTTTTCTCTCATGCTTGTCCCAGGTATTTCCCTGTAATGTGTTCCTACTCTCTGTGTGCTCCATAAGAAGAGATGCTGTATTCCTCAAACAATAAAGGCAATCCTTCAGATGCTGCCGATTCAGTTACTGCCTTTACAGGTGGGTAAGTAGTTGCTGGGGTTTGATTTGTTCCACTAAATTGCTTTTATGTCTTCTGACGGCAGCACATTTAAGGACGCTCTTGCTTTCCTTCTGGTGTTTAGTGGAAGATGTACTTTTTATTAGAGTCGTTTGCTAAACCTGTGCTTTGCCTTACTTTGCTCACCCTTGCTTTCCCTTTAAAACTTTTTCTATTCTCTGTCTCTCTTAGTGAAGTCTAGCTTCTGACTGGGAAAGTGTGGCTGAAAGTGAGGAGGAGGGCAGGAGGAGAACCTCTGCCGAGCACTGAACATACTCCTGTGCTGGTGGCACCGCACACAACTTTGCCATGCAGGCAGGCATTGGCCAGGCTGCTTGCTGATGCTGTTCCCTGGGGAATGGGGGACAAAAGCCCTCCACCTCTGCCACCCAGGGGCAGCCAGCTCTGAGGTAACAGGCTGCAAGGGCAATATCCCAGCTGACTATGGGCACTGGTCACCAGTGAATTACTATTGCTCTTGGGAGGGCAGAGAAGTAAGGAAGGATTCTGGATCACAGGTTTCTCCTTCTCAGGGCAGATTTCATACAGACCCTGGCTTGGTAGTCTGCCGAGATCTAAAATTTAGCTCTAAAGCTGTAGTTTTTCTCCCTAAGCAAATCAAACTTTCCTTAAGGAAACATAAAGGAGAACATGAAAAATATTTTCTTTTCTGGGGGATGTTTCAAAAGGGGGGAAAAACGTAGTAACTTTTGAAGCTGGCTTTAAAGTTTGATTTTAAACTCTAATTGGTCCATTCATAAATCCTCCCACAAGCCAAATAAAAAGTCATGTAGCTTTGCCTAAATATAATTTACTTTTTATTTTACTTATTTTTCAGCCTGTCTTCCTCTTCTACCTCATTCCCTAGGAAATGACTAACCTTCCTCCCATTTATCCTTTCAGCCTTCAGGCTGAATGTAATTTAGTTTCCTTTACTACTACACATGCTTTGAAACATGTGGAAAACATGCATTTCTAAGGAAAAAATATATAGCAAGGTGTCACCAGGAAGACTTGAAAAGATAATGAAATAAGCAAGACAAGCATAGTAAGGTATATTAAAAAAAAAAAAATCAAACCAACAAACAACAAACTCAAATCGAGATATTTAACACAAATCTATACTGGAACAAAAGCAAAGTAAACAAAGTCATTTCAGTACTAAAAGTACTTTAAATCCCTTCATTTTTTAAAGTAGTTTCTTCATTCCTTCCCGCCCCACCTTCTTCTTGAGAACACGATAAAGGACGAGCATCATTCACTCTTAGTAGCACCTTATCACAGAAAGTAGAGAAAATAGCTCAAGAAACCCAGTTTCTCTGCTGAAGAAGTGGTGATTGATAGTTCATGACCAGTTACGCTAATTAGTGCATCCTATTTATGCACCTGTCTTAGCCGTTCAGCTGAACTAGGGTAGGTTGCAGAAAAGACTGATGGTTTTCTGGAGAAGAAAGGAAACCCAGTTCATTCCCATTGGATGTAAATTCCCTATGAAGAAGACTCTTTCTCTTCTTTCTCCACCTCTAGAAATGTGGCTCATTTTTCCTCTCTTGCTAGAGTAATAGTGGTGTATTCTCCTCTTAACCACCCTGCTTAGAAATGATTCTGCTATTATAATTAAAGTAGATACAGAGTGGTTCAGTAGCATGCTGTACTCACTCCCATCTGTTAAGGGAGCAACAGTACCCACTAACAAGGTGGTAGGCCTGTTTCAACAGGGTGTCAAAAAACAAATTAGGATTACCTTACAGAGGAATTTCACCAAAAACAGCAAGAGCCATATTTTCTGCCAGTAGGACCTTCTCTTTGCAAACAATGCCAACATGGAGCCAAAAGTTTCATTACGCAGTACTGTAGGACCTGTGGATGCAACCTAATGAATCAGTTCCCCTCCTTTGCCTCTTGTTTCCTTGTCAAGATGATTGGGCAGAATTCCATCTTCAATATCATAATACCACTATTTATCCACACTCTTTGGTTATGTTTGCAACAATACTTCCTAAATGCTAAGCCCTCTTCGGTTTCATTTAGCACCACCAGTTTCCTGAGGGTCTCCCCTGAAGAATTCTTGTGCATAGATATAGACTGTTCAGGTTTGAATCACTGCCCTTCAGAAATTATATTCTTTCCTGGGCATCTCACACATCTCAAGGGAGAAATGGAGCAAAGGAAAGCGGGAACCTAGCTTAGTCTTATATAGCACCTTTCAGGCTAAGGGTACCCACCAATACCTGGCAGCAGTGTGAACTGGATGCTCCCAGCTGTCCTTAATATTTTAAAGGCATGTGGCTTATCTTCAGCAGAAGATACTGAATAGTCAGAGGCACTTCCCTCTGGCCTTGAGAAAGAAAATTTCCTGGAATTACGCTTTTTCAAAACCTAAAATGCACCTGAACTTCAGAGATGCCTGGCTTCTTTTCCAATACCACTACTTGGTGCCCACTTGAGGAAAACCTTTTCTGGAAGGCTCACCCATAGTGCAATCAGACAGTGAAAGGGTGCTGCTCTTCCTTTGGGGGCTCCTTAAGAAGTTATGACAGAACACGTAAGGATGTTTTTGCTGTAATCTGTTCAAATGCAACAATTGGTAATCTTGTCCTTAGAGCAGTAGGTGGTGTGCTCTCACACAAGAAATGAATGCAAACTTTTATTACTTATACAAACTTATACGAAAATGCGCAAAAAATAATTACTGCTATAAAATGGCACTATATTATGCCTTCCAGCCTTCTTCAGCTAGATTTGGCCAAAGGCCTTCTGCCATAGCAACCTGGCTGTATATTTGAGGCAATCTAATAAATAATTAAAGGAACTACCTATCTTAATGAATTTCTTAGAACTTTAATATTATATTATGAGAATTTCTTGTTCAGTTTTCCAAACATATCATGAGAGACAAGCACTTGATGACTGGGCTTACCCTAGTTCCTGTTGTTTATAGCTTTTAAAGTGGTCAAAACCCCATAAGAAATGCAGGGAGGGAATCAACCATAACCTGAAATGATGAGAGAAAATACAAGAGCATGAGGTTCAGCATTTACACAGCTCTTATTCCACTTTGTGACCCATGGTAGACAAGTACACAGGGAAGTGGTAATGGAAAGCTAAATCCCTTATTACCCTTCCGTCTGGCTCTCCCCTGAGGCAAAATCTGCTCCTACAACACATTTCATTTCTCTAATGACCATTTTTTAGTGTGTATAAAGCACTCTCTATTTATATCACTCCAGTTAGTATTTGTAGTAAAAGAAAGCCTAATTGGGACCTCCAATGCAATTAATGCATAGATATAATTCCAGTGAGAGAGGACTATAAGGCAGGACTGACAGGGAGTCCTGTGTGGCTGTGACTGATGAAAGAAGAATGCTACTTGTAATATGCTGACACTGTACAGAATTAGGCTTTGTGTTCCCTAGTCATAAAATGTCTTTTGGGATGAAAGGCAGACATTTTGGGTTAGTTAGCTCCTATTTAATTATGTGGCTTCCAATGTAAAAGCGTTTATTGAAAGTATTCAAAAAGGGAGAATAATGGAAAGGACTCATGCATATTTTTAGTTTGCTCTGAAGTTTTTCATTATGCAAGTACTCAGGCATCTCACCAAAATAAATTCTGAGTGAAAACTAGAACAGCTTTCAAATTTTAAATAGTATTAGACATCGTGAGGGAGTCCACAACTCACTCAGAAATCTTCCTTGCTTGATTTTCTCTTGTACTATTGGGATGAAATCAGGAGAAACCCTTGCATGTTATTCAGGATTGAGCCTATATTTTTTCTCCTTACTTTTAAACGTAAAGTTTTCCTTTTTACGTTTAACCTCTCTTTTGTTATTGTCAGATTTTTTTGATGTTGCTTTGTTTTTTGTTCTGATCGTTATTTCCTATGTGAGCCGCTTTGCCAGTATCCTTAATGAATCCAGTTTAATTGATTTCAGGCCATTTCTCCAATCTATGATGACTAAACTGTATTTTATTCTCATTCTTCCATGAATTTGCTATCCCTTCCTGCTGTGTCACCTGAAAATATGATTTGCATTCTTTTGTATTTCATCCTTCATTTCATTCTTGTATTCATTCAAACATATACAGCATGTGGAATGCCCTGAAGTGAAGAAAAATGGACAATGAGATGCAGACACACCGGGACAGAATTTGTCAGCAAGACATAAAATAAGAAAGCCAGAAAATTGGTGTGGTTTTTGGAGCGTTTTCCTGAAGCCCTCGGTGGGATTAGTTAGGGGTATAACAGGAGACTCATGATACCTTCTTGCTTATAACTCATTTAGTTTTCATTAGAAGAAGTTTCATACTTGGGAGGTGTTCACATCAGAGTCTGGATCCAAGCTTCGTATTGGGTTGATATCAGATGTACATATACATTATGTTAATTTGGTCTAATAAAGTAGGACAGATGAAAACTGTGTTAACAATACAATAAACAAAATAATGCACACGAGGCTTCAGGTACCTTGGCATAAGTGAAGAATTGTCTGAGACCATAATATCAATACACCTACCAATTTAAAAATATGTAAGAAAATAAATATAAAATCCATAAAAACTAAAATAAATAGATAAATATGTTGATCCCTTTTCTCTGCATATCTGTGGTTTCCAAATAAACAATTATAAGCAGATAAAAGTTACTCTTTTTTAAATGCCATCAAATTGTCCAGTGATTGCTATGGTTACAGATAATCAGTCTTAAATACTGAACACTTAAAAAAAGATTAAAAAGGAAATTTATTCTTCTGTTCTGAGCTCGTAACTAACTTAGTAGAATAAAAACCAAGTACCTCACGGCATTCTTTTTTCATTAAATTCTTCTCTATTGAATCCTGGCCTCTCAGGGATTAGTACTGTGGTATTTGGTAGCTGTTGGCTGAGACTTAAGTGCAGTGAGACCTAACACAGTGCAGTCTGGATCTACCACAGTCATCACTCATTTGTTAACCACAAGTTTAGATGTATGTGGTTAGTTACAAACACGTAGGCAGCAAGGGGGTATAGTTAATCCAAGGTCAAGGAAACATATATTTACTTGTTTTGTAATAGACTTCCAGCAAGCAAATATTGAATTATATGGATTTTGCTGTAACTGTTTAGCTAGGAAAAGAAGACAATACGGTGTTGTTCCTTCCTTAGGGCTGCTGAAGAAGAGCTTCTCCTTTAGGAGCATACTGCTATTTTGTCCTGTCTCGAAATTATTCAGCCATTCTCTTTTTAGATATAACCAGAAGATTGAAACTACCTCTATAAATACTTTTTTTCATTGAATTTCTCTAAAGCCTGACAATATTGTGGTTGACTGTCACTAATAAGAGGTAAAAAAGCCTGTTAGAGGATGTATACATAAATCTTGACGTCAGTCTGTTCGTCTCTGTGGTCTGAGTTAATGGCACAGCCCAAGATTCACCAGATCCAGCTGCAGAATCTTATCTTAATATATCAGGATGGTGCAAGGGCAGGACTATTTTACAGTCTGAATATGCCTTCCTTTTGACACATCTAAAACACTTACGCACGATTTCTGAAAGTTTAAAGAGAAAGGCAGCAAAGTTTCGACATAAAATTGCTGGATTCATCATTTCCCATAAAGATGAATGAAGACTCACTCTGAATGTTTTAAGGCGCAGGGAAAGAAAGCACTGAAGTCTGCCACAAAGTCTGTCATGATGGGCACTGTTGCAAGAAGAATTTATCTTGTACTGACAACAGCTGTGAATGGCAATGAGCGTGAAAAACGGGGCCAATCAGGCAGCGTGGTCGGGCCTGCAGTCCCGACGGCCCCTCGGATACGGACTGACGATAGTCTGATGCTTATGGCTCATGCTTCAGGGCTGTGTATATAACCCAGCTGCTTCCTGCGTAGCAACTCTGCAGCAATGACAGTTCGAGCCTCCGAGTGCTCCTGCCTGCATTGTGGAGTTATCCGAGGATCACTAGAGAACGTGAGCTGAGCTTGGTGAGATGAAGGTCCCCAGCATCTCATCAGCTCATCTCCCACAAACACGGGCAGCAGTGGCCTGGGAAAGAGTATAAAAGCAGAGCAAGCATAGTGGTACTTCCCAGTGGTGACCAGACAGCTCTTTGTCTGCGGTTTCCCTATATTCTGCCTGGGAAGGAAAATGATCTCCATTCTTCTCAGAATCCATATAAATGACAGTCCTTCCCTTGTGGACGCAGTCCTATGAGGATTTCCTTTGGTTTCTTCAGCTTTGAATAGCCTCAGACAACTGATAGAATTTTTGTGGACCAGATGCTTACATGACAGCAATTTTTATCAGTTAAATTTCACAAATTCACACATCTAGCTTTTTAAGAACACACTTAGAGGTTTAAATTCCATGGCCTGTTTCAAGGTAAGTCATACGGTGTTTCTGAGGCTAGCATGGACGTATGTTTCCGAAGCAGCCGTGTAATTCTTGGCTGCCAAACTGAATTTTTCCATCTTTTATATGCTGTGACAATTCAATTTACATAAGGCACTATGCTGAATTCATGTGTGTTAATATCTGGGTAATACTTTTATAAAAACACAAAGCCCAATCCCCAAGTGCTATCAAAGGCCCGGTTCCCTCAGTATGATGTACAGTTCACTGTATTGGCTGCACAGTAAACAGCAAGATATTCCAGAATGTACATTGTCATAGACAAGCTCATGTATAACCGAGACCAAATCATTCTAGTTTTATGAGCCAGTTCAGATTGAACTATTTTTTAAAGCTGACCAGAATATTCTAGGTTTTTTGAGCTTACCTGTGCATTTAAATGGAGCAGAGTAACTATCATGGCCTCAAATTTAACCAGTTTTGAAAAGAAGATTTTAAATAACTTGGTTTCTTTCTCAAAGAATCCTCACAGAGAGACTGTGTGATATTTTGAAGTGATTCAATGAGCCAGTCTTATGTGTTTTTACTCTTTTTCTGTTGCAAGCCTGAATTCTGAATTCAAATGTTTTGAAAAGTGTCCTCTAAGATACATTCTTACATGAATGAGTCATGGCTGCTTTTTATCGTAATGAATGCCCAAAGATCCTATATAATGTTGAAGAGAAGAAATTAGTTTGATAAATGTAAAGCAGTGTTCAAAAGCCAATTGATTTTTATGCATCATTTCAAATTTTCTGCTGCAGGGCGTACAAATATCATTTCCATAATGAAAAGAAAAGACAATCGGGTGAGCAGTGTTTAGCACCAAGTAAGGAAGTCACAAACAGAGAAGCAGCAAGTAAGGAGAGGGCAACAGTGTGTATAACCAAACAGTCTGCCTACCCAAAGCATCTCATACCATCTTCATCCTGTGAAGCAGAAGGGATACAGGATGGACACAAGAGGATTGACAAGCAACTTAGAAGGCATGTGCGAATAACTCACCAGGCAAGATTAACAAAAACACTCAGAACATGAAAATTTTGAAATCCTATCGTGCTTTTATAGGACCTCTGTGTGTACTATGCGTACAGGTAATTAAATAAACAAATGTTAAAAAACTAGGTCACAAAAAGTATAACTGAGGGCATACTGAAATTGCTTCCATCTAATATTTCAAAAGGGTAGCATATTCCTCTAACACTAAGATATACAGTCAACATGCCTAATTTTAATGGAAGAAAACAAACCTGATCATTTAAAATAATTAATTTTTACTCCAGGACTTTTCCTGGAATTACGCTTTTTGAAATCTCATTTAAAATGTGTGATTCATGTACATAAGAATGCTAATAGAAAAAAAGCACTAAATTAACAATTATTCAGTCACAAAACCTATGGAAAGCATTTTGAGATCCAGAAGATAGATTTAATTTTATTATATTTTTTTAAATTTTTCAGCCAGCTGAACAGTAAAATATTGTGTTTAACTCCGTGTAAAAACATGATGAGTTAATACACAACACTATGGGATTCACAATCTTACTGAAAGAGTTTTTCTAATTAAATGCAAGCGTAGGCTATAATTTGCAAATTTGCATTTTTTACTTTTATATGTATTCTGAAATATCAAAATACCAATCACACACAATGTCTAAATTTGTTAAAAGTGTCAGGATTTACATTCCCATTGAAATAAACAGTCTTTCAAAAAACCCAAACTGTATTCCATGCAAATTACTGCAAAAATCAAAACTCCATTTTAAAAGCATCCGAAATTATCATAAGTGGTTATATACATGATAATCACACTTTACCTACCATGATGCAAAACAGGAACTTTTATTTTCTATCAGAAACTCATTCATTCAATGAGTTTGCACTATGGATCAAGAGCTCTGTGTCTGTATGCATATGTGAGTGCAGACACATGTCTAAGCAGCCTGCAGCTTAAGCTTTTACAATAGAAAGAGCTGAATTTTTCTGAGAGGTAAAAACATCACAAAGAAGGTGAGATGGTTCGTGGATCTCATAATGGACAAATAAGAGGCAAGATACTGAAAAGTACACAGCAATATATAGAGTTAGCTGCCTCTCAGGAAACATACCAAAAAGGAAAAGTTCCTTTTAAGGTGGCTAATATCTTTAATATTTCATTAATAGAACAAGAAAACAAATTCTCACAAAAAAATGATTGAAAAAGGTGTGTTTCTACCTCCTCATTGTAAAAAGGAAAAGGATGTAATTATATGAAAACACACCTGCTCCATGCTGACATGGGACCTCTCATCCAGAACTTATCCAACATGGGTTCAAGGCAGAGAATCTATTTCTTATTTTCTAAATCTTCTTCTATACACATCTACAACTGTCTTAGCAGCCACAAAATCATGGAGTAACCAGAAATTTTCAAGACTGATAAAAAAAATAAGCACAGCAAAGACATTTACGTTTGGAGCAGATTCATATTCTCTTCTGTGGTTTCACATTCAGATAACACAGATGGCTCCATTCCTTTAATTTAGCAGTTTAGGTTTTTCATTGCAGTTTCCCCTAGAGTTACCAAGCTAAAATGAGATGTAATTATATTTTTCCCTTGGGGTAACAAATCACCCCCAGTTTAAACCGTTCTAAAATGAGCATGAAGAAATCATGAGTGGTAGAACTGCCTCCAAACTTAGGACCATGCTATTCTACCTTGCAGAACAATGAGTTATTTTATCAATTAATGTTGTGGCTTTGGCTACGGGGATGACACCATTTGCAGTTAACCTGTCTTGTTCACTCAAAGGGTCTGGAACTGGCTGGTCCATAGACAGAGCAGTGGTGACAGCCACTCTGCTGCATTCCTCTAGGGAGTTAAAATTTGTTTGGACACTAACAGTGCTATAGGAAAATGATGATGGAAGATAAGACGTATTAAAACTGTGTGGAGACAGTTCAATTTTCCTAACGTTTAATTTTTATAAGCCTCTCCCTTTAATTTAAAAGGATAATATTCTCACCTCTAAATGTTTCAGCTCTTATTTGAGGTGCACATGTTTTAAAAAAAAAAAAGTAAAACAAAAGTCACAGAGATATAATTGCCTGGTAGCAGAACATGAAGAACCTAAACCAAGATTAGTGTGGGCTGGAAATGTGAATTTTCATGGAAATGATGGTACAGCTTTTTTCAGTGGTTGCAGGACTGTTTGAACTTGCATGTCTCACAGGGAAAATTTGCTTTAATACCACTCTTCTCTTCCCATGTTCTTCAGGATCACACATTTCAGCATAGCCATATGTTACTTAAGCACAAAAATCCTCCTCACTTGGGGGTTTACTCTTACTTTTACTTGGGTACTTTGGACTCCTCAGTCACTTTGAATCCAAGGCGCCCACACTAAAGATTGAAGAAAAGGGAGCTTTAAATTGCACTATACAGCCCAGATCTATCATAAAGCTTTCACAGTCTCCAGGCCATTAATTTAGTGTGGACAAGTGGGATATTAATATACTAAACTTTCTCCATTTAACTGTAAAACCATTTAGCTGAGCCCTGGCGTCCTAACAAGCTAATAAAAATAAAATGTTTGTAGTCTACCAGCAAAAGACAAGGTCAGTTGCACGTGCCATTATCCTTCATACATATCCATACAAGCATCTTCTGAGGAGTTCAGCTATCCAATATCAAAGCCATGTCACATCTGCACTATACTCTTTGCCTGATAGATTCAGGTTATTTCAAATAGAAAATATTTATACAATTGCTGCTGAAAATTTGTGCATTATTTCTCTCAAATAGTGCAATCCTGCATGATTTGTGGAGACATTATCAGCAATCAAAATTGTAGAGAAAATTCAAATAATAAAGAACACTTTCAGGCCGTGAAATACAGCCTGAATATATTTTTCAGTAGAAAAAAGAAAAGAAAAAAATGTGTTATAAGAACAGGAGGGTGCCTGATGACATTTAAAAGCAGTGGCTTGAGGCAGAGTTCAGACTCAGGCAGGGAACCTTCTCACACCTTGATTCCTTGGCCTTTGCAGAAGTAAGAAAGATTCAGAGATAGAAGAACATCAGCACTTTAAAAAGTTTAACTAAACAGGAGCATTATAAACTATAAAGCTCACAACACTAGTCACTATAGGTTTTGTTAGATTCCCTGTGGGTAAGCCGTCCTTTCGTCATGGAGACCATGTTAATGCATTCTGGAACACCTGATACTGGTCAATGTCAGAGATTAGGGACAACAGCCTGGGCCCCTTGACATGTACCCATGTACCATGTACCCGTGTACCATGTACCCATGCTGACGGTGACTCCCTAAAAGATGTCCTGGTATTGCTCAACAGCTGTTGTGGCCCCACAGCCATTTCGTGCTGACTGGATCCCACACGAATAATCCTCAAACATGAGCAAAAGAGTCATCGGACTCCTCAATACCTCTGCTGGGGTGTGAAAAGCTTCATACTGCACACATGCAAGTGCAAAAAGAAAAAAAATAACAAGAAAGAAGGAAAAAATTGAGGGAAACAGAGCAAGATATCAAACTGCACGAGGGTGAATTATTAAAAAATTAACCTTCCTTGAATTTTTTCTTTTCTTTCCTTCCCTCCCGCTCACCAGACCTCATCACCACAATAACTACTATTTCATGTCTTATTCATGTATTTTGATGTAGTGCCCAAGTATACTAGTTCTTTCCAAGCCTTCAAAAGCTTTCACCTGTGCTTAACATTAAAGTGAATGAAGAGTCCTAGTCCCATTGGTGGCACAGGCATCCAGAAAATCCACCATGTGAACCATCATTCATATCTTTCATTATGAAAATACTATTGACATGAAGTAAACACGTTTTTTGCTTCCCAATAATGCATAATCAGTTTAGATTGCATTCATTATTTCTTTTTTTCTTTTTCACAAATGCATTGTGAAGAAAAAATTTAGGCTGGGATTTGTTCTTAAAGCAGCCGCAGTGGCTATTTGTTATTCATAATTAAAGACTGATAATTAGATACTTAAATGGTGTGGCATCATTTCTGTTTCTGTCTTGGAGGTCTGAAACGTGATAACTGGAGGCAAATCTAGTTTTGGATCCAAGTAATTTCCACACAAGCATGCTTACCTGTACAATGCCTATTTTGTGCTAGTAGTAAAGTGAGTGTTTTCTGCCCTGTCCATGAGTGCACCTCACAACATTATCCATGTCAGCACGAACAGCCTGTTTGTTCATGGTAAGCTGCCCTGTGACTAAAGCACTCTTGCAAAAAGAAACTGTAAACATTGGAGAAGCAGCTTTGAAGCTCACTGGCAAAATGTTTGTTCTCATTGGGCAAACAGTGCTGCATCATTCACACACAAGAAGCTGGGAGCAAAGAACAGATTTCATTTCAGGAGAGCAGGCAGAGCCCCTCCTAACCCCTTCCCTAGCCCTTGACTGGGGCCAGACATGGTGCTAATTGCGCACATGGACCGGGATGGGCAGCAGTAGCTGACAGGGGAACACGGTCTGGGCATCACCCCGAACAAATTTTCCGCCTCTTCCCTGGCCAGGCACGACTTCTGGATCTGCTAGATTGAACCCCAGGACTACTGGCAGAATTTCCATAACTGGAACCATTTTTTTTGAGCTGTAGGACCATAGACACAGTCATAACCCAGTCAGTTTGTGCAAGCCCTTTATCCATTATTGCTGCATTTTTTCAGTGGTGCCAGGGCACTACATGCCTCACCAGCCCTCACAGCCTCTCCCCACCTACCCATGGCCCAGAACTCTAACTCTCCCACTTCCAACAATGTCACACCATGGCCAGCCTTGACCTCTCCACAGAGCTGCCCTGCCCAGTCATGGGCACCACTGAGCCAGACTTACCCGTGGGCCCACATCCTGGACCATCCAAATCCCACGGAGGATCCTGGTGCTCGGGGCTGGGGCTGCCCCTGGTGCTTCCTGGTTGGGCAGTGGGATAGACAGAGACTCCATCACTGTGGTTCCAGGTGCCTGCACAACACCATAACAGGTGGGGACATCAATGATGTGAAGACAGTTGCTTGTTGTAAGGCCACAGAAAAAGAGTCATCTGGGAGCAGAGTGCAGATTTTACTAGTATTCAGTTCCATATTTAAACAAGCTTAAAGGCCAAACTTGACAGGATAAAAAAAAAAAAAAACAGCAGAAGAGAATAAAAATCAGAGAAACATGAAAGAACTAACATGCACACCAATGAGATCAGGAGCACTGTGAAATACATGCTGGTTCCCACATGACGGTAGCGAAATGCCATCCAAGTCAAGTGACTTCCAGCAGCAAAGGAGGATCTGGAAGTTTTCCTTCCCCTCCAGTTGCCTTTGTACTGCTATCCTCTGAATTGTTTGGGGGTCTACCCACAGCCATTCACATCCAAATGGACATATGGTCCGAAATTGTTGACAGACATGTAACAGAAGGAAAATTTCACTGCTTCAACTGAACAGGTATTTATCTGTGTCTCCTTTTGTCTTCCTCTCCCCTCTGTGGAATGCAATTCAGTAGGAAAATAACCAAATCTTCTTTCCACATTCTCCCTTAAGAACAAAAAATAGAAGTATTTCTATTTCTGAGACAGAGAGAAGAAAAACAACTCTAAAAATGGGAGATGAAGCTAATACTCTGTACAAATATTCACGACAAATGACCACAAAACTCATCTGAGACTCGATCTGATTTTGAGACAGTTTATTGGTAACCTGTGGGTGGATGAAGAGCAATTGCACTATTTCTTTATAATTCATACTGAACCTGCAAAAAGTACACTCTCACCTTATGCTTTTCTGGACAAAGCACGTCATTAAGACAGTAGCTAAAAACTAGTATGAGAATGGGAAAGACTCTTCACAAATCAATCCTGAAACGAGTTGCTCCCACACTTGAAATGACAGCTTCTTGCAATGACTAATGCATATCTATATTCCACTTATAAAATATGACAGCTGGCCTGTCCTGACATTTAGAAGCAGATGCGCAAACAGCCCACAACAGAGAAACTTCCAGTGCTCTGTGAACCATTAACTTCCTCAGGAAGCCCTATAGGATAAAGACCATTCTGGATCATTTCATTCCATTACCACAAAAACTTCTGCAAAAGCATTATAAGGAACTCAGTAGTCCATTCTTAATACTTCACCTACATCAAACTCTTGTACGAAGAAACATACAAAAAGTTTCCTTCCATCTTTTTCCTTCTGCTATTTGCATTATTAACTCTCAAACCGTGTAATTGTGAAGGGGAAGATGTTTCATGTTTCATTGTAGATAAAACTCCCAAGGTTTTTCTGACCTGTTGAAAAGCCTGGTATAACCAAAAAACATGACCCAGGCTCACCTGAAGTTGTGGCTCATACTGAACAAAATGTTCATACAGTTTTCTGAGCAGGTTCTCTTTATACAATGACCTGTCCCAAAAGCTGGTTTATACTCACCTCTGTATGTCCACTATATGCACCCCTTAATAGGAAAATATGGTTAATTTTTAGTTTCTCTTGCCTTCATTTAATTTTCTATATAATGAAAATAATGGGGAAAAAGGCATTAATAAAAGAAGTTGGATTTGAAAATGCTATAGCACATCAGGGTATGGCACAGAGAGCAGCCTTATCCTGATTTCATGAGATACATTATGTTGTAAGAGTAAAGTGTTCATGAGCAAGATAAACTCCCTTAAAAAAATTTCATGACACCAGATGGACCAAGATTTGTTCCCCGAGTCACTGGTCTTCAACACTTCTGTGAAACAAACAAACTCTTCTGCTGTCAAACACCCATCCCAGAACTTCCTGAACTACTTGAGCAACAGTCTGCCAAAGACCCTTTTATGTTTCAGTGTTGTCCTGGTTTTCAGCCAGGACAGACTTAATTTTTTCTCAGTAACCATGGTGGGGCAGAGCCTGAAGCCATATGGGCGTGCCTGGGTTGTTATTCTGTACCACAGTTATCATGGCTGGGAGGTGGAAGTAAGGGATTCTCACTTCTGAGAAGGAAGTAGGCATGGACGGCCATGGGGAAGAAAAACATGGGTCTGAGTGCCATTTGGTTCATTGTCTTGGGGGTCACACCACGTAGGTTCAGCTCAGTGAGCATTCTGCATGTAAAACACCGTATCTTTTATACAATATTGTTATTAGCACTGTCGCTGTTACTGCTCATTTTCTTATCGCTTTGCTGTTTCCAGTAAATTATCTCAATTTGTAATCTCTGTCGTTTCTATCTCCCGCCAGAAGTGGGAGGGGAACAAGTATGTGTGTGGGGGCACTAAAGTAAGGAGTGCTGCTCCTAAACCACGACAAGTGTCAGTGTCAAGGACTAGGTCAGAGGAAGGAGAAAAACTTCAAGGGCACAGACAGAAAGGAAAATCAAATCCAGAAAAAAACAGAGGGACATGACAACAAAGCAGAAGCCATCAACAACACCGAGACTTGGTAAAACTACTGAAGTATATACCTGCAAGGATAGAGATAGCTAGGAATAGACACCTCACACTGTTTCGTTTCTCATATTAAAAAAAAAAAAGCCAAGTCTTTGAGCACACATACTTTCAAAACATAAATTTCTCATTCTTTGAGGAGACTAGTAACATGCAAAGTTGAACCTCCTTGACTTTCTAAACGCACCCCCATTTGGGCCATCTTTCATGAGACAAGGATTTTAACATGGCAAGATATTAGCTAAGCAAAGATAAACTGAAAATTAATTAAATCAAACACAGTTACTGAAAAACCGTTTTTACCCTGTCAGCTTTCTTTGCCTTCAGTGTTAGGCAACAGAGAAACACAAGAAAAGTGGAAAGCAGTTTCACTCTTTGGTGTGATCATCTAAACTAAAATTCTGATTTAAGGAAGAGAGACAAGCTTGAATTAATCTTGTAGCTGAAAACTCCCTGTCTGCTTTCACCTATTTGCTCTCACGATTTCAGAGTGCCCATCAATAGAAATAGAGCTAATAAGAGAACGTAATCTTTGCAAAGGCATACCCTGCTATGGAAACTGGTGTGCTTCTTTTCAGGCATATTCTGATATTGCTGTTACAATGTCTTAGTTGTTCACAGTATGGTGTCTTGCTACATATTTTTCCATTAGCATCCGCATGATTCCTGTGAAAGAGTCAGGCAAGGGTTGTAAATACTATTAACCACATTTTACAGAGGGGAAATGAAGACCAAGAGGTAAAATAATTTGTTCTTAGCTGTATACTGATACTAAAGCCAGGATTTAGAGCTCAGTCTTATAATACACCAAGATACTTTCTTCAGCCCCATTTCTTCCCAGGGCCGCTCCTGAAGGTACAAGAACTGTGGCAACAGAGGGCACACAGAATATTTTCCTCCCTCAGTTATTTGGTTATTTCTCTGAAACCAATGAAGCATGCTTTGATTAACTATGTTTGAGGATAGATTAAAAGTGGCTGAGAGATTTTTGATAGAATTATCCAATTCAGTTATGTCAAAGGGATAGAATTGAACCAATGTCAGATCTAAAGACAATTATGCTGAGTTATATTTTACTGAAAAATGAAGCCTGGAACAAAAATGCAGAATGATGATTCTATAATAAGGTGTTACATGCTGCTTAATTACTGCCTTTTTAAGGATAGTATACTCCAACATAGCATAAAGCAATGCACATGTGTTGTAATAATAATTTTGTCACTTAGTGGCCATATAGATTAATTAATTTTACTGTGTGCTATGTGCCTGTCTATGACATCAGGAAAAAAAGAAGAGTCATGAAGAAAGAGGGTGGAACATAGTGAGATGGTAGCAAGGGAAGCTGCTGTGTGTTTCCCTTGCCGTCTGTGGGAAAGCTGGAGTCTGAGCTGCAGAAGGCACCTTGGGGCTCAGGTCAACTTCTCCATAGTCACCACCAATCATGTCATATAACTGAGACTGCAGAAAAGCAGGCACAAGAATTGTTTCAGGTGCTCTTTTTCAGTTCAGATTTCAGTCCTATAATAACTCCTTTTTGTCTTTACAGTACTACTTGTTAGATCCACAGTGTTTAATGGTGCAATCCCGTTGATTGCATTGTACTTTTACTTCAGCCTAAATGATCACTCCTCCTCCTTTACTTAGCATTGATATTCTTTTTTCTCTTTCTGTGCAGAAGGAGGAATATGACTAAGCATGCAGCTTAGCATATCTTCTATGCTGTTCAGGTGCTAGTATCGCTTTCATCAACAGAGTACTTGAACTTCTTCCAGAAGTGCCCCCTGCCCTTCTTCTGAGTCACTCAATAGTTGTTAATGTTTAATGGCTAAAGGAACGGGTGAGAGATAAAAGACAGAGAAGCATGCGCAGCAGATTTTACTCTGCAGAGAAACCTGGTGACCCTGACTGTGTCTGGTTTTTTTCACAGTGCAACCAGGAAGCCTGCTAAATCCTTCTTAATGCAAGTGATGATGACTTAGGATAAAGGAAAATAAAACTGAGAAATGATACATAATTCCCTAGTGGCCTTTGCTCCAAATGCATCATCATTTAGGCAATAAACTTTTCATTAAAGAAGGTTAAACTTATATCAGTTCCTTTTCAACACAATGATACAGTGCAGTACTACGGCTTTTAAGCAGATATATTTCATTAGGTTTCCCCCAGCATGGCCACAATAGCATGCCTTCAGGACTTTCATACTGACTTTCAGGTTGCCCTTGTCTGCTAGAGAAACCTTTAAAATTTAAAGGAAAAAAAAATCATTTGTACATTCTGCGAGCTGAGGAAAGAAATCCTACTTGGTGTGATTTGCTATAATGATAAATTTATCAGAGGCTGTTCATTTTATCTCCTGCAGAACTGCTCTTTGATGGCATTAATCTGCAGTAATGATTACAGGAAAGTAATTCAAAGCTGTTCAAAGGGAAAGGTGACATGATGCTTTCCATCTCTTTTCTGAATGCTTCCTCAGATTGTTCAATAAATTACAGGTGTAGAAAGAGAAAAGATGGGCCATATGCAGCTGAATATTTTGGGGAATCTAGAAACATGGAGCAATAAGAACAAGACTGCATTTGCAATAAAATATGTGTCGCAGATTCCTCACAGACCTTTTATAGCAACAGGCACTAAGTCCAAAATTTTGGGGATATTCACTATTATGTGTTTTTCATTAACTGTCAGCGAAGATGAACCACAAATTAACAGTAAATTAATGTTTCATAATATTTCAGATTAAGTGAATTGATGGTACTTTTTTGCATGGCCTTTTCAAAATAACAAGAGATTCTATGACTTGTAAGAGACCACTGGAGCTTATCTAGTCAGACCTTTGAACAGGACTTCTAGGCTGTCAAGAGCCCAAGCCACATAAGGTTTACCCAGTTGTGCGCGGAAACACCCATTAATGGAGAGTCTACTGCTTCCCTGGTGACCTGGCTCAAAGCAGGGCATGTTTCTAAGAGTGATTTTCCTTCTCCCCAAACTGAGTCTTCCAAGCTGCAACCTGTGGTCATTGCCTTTTGCTTTACTTTTTCTCCTTGCTTTACCAAATGAATTCTCAAGTTATTAGAAATAATGTAACAGTGCCCCCTGACTCCCAACACCACCTTCTTGAGGATTATTCCTAAATTGTGTGGGGTCATAATGTTACTTGTAAGATTATTAAACACTCAATATTGCCACCATTTTATGGCTTGCTTCAGGTGTAGCATTCCAGAAGGAGACGTATCACCACTGTGAGATTCAGGATTGGAGTAAATGCTACACACATGTAAAAATCTTCTTGCACAGTTTTAGCAGAGTCAAAAAGCCAGCTGATATACTACACAAGTATTTGAGAAGTACATATGACACAAGTATTTGAAGTATTTGAGAAGTATTTGAAGGTCTGCCCTGAGACACTGCAGTGCCCTGTTGCACTCACACCAGCAGCCCATAAAGCAGCTGTAGAAGGACCTGCTCACATCCATGCTTTCTCTAGTTCTGAGGGATGCCACAAACCCACAGGCCACAAAAATCATGACCCAGAAAGGCTATAGAGAAACTCACACTCCACCAGGCTTCTATCCACTACACCTGTTCACCCACAGCAAAGGTCACACTTCCTCACCTTCTGGTTCTGAGCATCCGTGATAATCTCATGGCCTGAGTATATACTGATCAGCTACAGTCAGGGTCTTGTCCAGCCCACTGCATATTCAGCGGTGTGGTAATGGATTTGTGGTGAAGCTCCTGCCAGAATTAAAAAGAGAGATGTGTACTCAGCTTATGATCATTACTTGTCTGCCTCCATCTGTCTCAGGGGTCCTGCAAAAGCACCCACCAGACCAGTCACACCTGAGCAAGAACTCTCATGGAACAATCAGAACAAAGGTAGGCACGGGAAGGTACATGTTTCTCTGCACAAAAGTGTCATTTTCTGCAGGTGAATGCTGTATCTGGTCCAACTGGGTGTCTCTCCACTTGCAATTGTTTCGGTGAACCGGTTCCAGTGACACTCTTGGATATTTGTGGAATGTCTTACCTTATTACAAAGTGATATAGCGATACCCTTTCAGAGGCTGCTATTGTGATACATGAAAGCTTAGTAAAAATGATTTGGGGTATGTTGCCTTGGGCATACACTTTGTGTAATATGCAGATACAGTACCTCTTTTGTGTTGGCACATGGCAGGAGGGTGTGCTAACAGCAATTATCTTGGTTGTCCTGAAATAAGTACAAGTAGACACGGCACCTCCTGGTACAGGCGAACATGGACCATCCTTGGAAGTATGGTTCACAAGTGAGCATCATCTCTCCTTGGCTATGTTCAGGCAGCCTGATGTTGTAGTATGGCTGTGACTGACATTTGTCTGTATGACGCACCAGATGAAATAACACCATCTCACTCCTGAAGACATTCATGGAGTTCAGCATTGCAAGTAACAAGTGCACCTGGCTTTGAATATGTTCAGTATATCTTGATACTTAGAGACACAACAAATGAAAATATAGTATTTGATTATTTCATTACCAGGTGTTTTCCTTTGTTCCAGGTTATGTAGTCTGAAAAGAAAAAAAATTGCAAGGTAGTGGTATTGAACCAGCACATTCAAAATAAATCCAAGGGGAGGAATATTTTCCTGTTTTTATCAATGGTAAAAATCTTCTCTGCTATAAATATCAGAGGAGGCAGACTTAAGTAAATGCCAGATGCTTTTGAAAATCATGTCCTAAAGATTTTCTTTCAGTGCGTAAGAAAATCTATCCTTTCAAGAACTGTAGTGCTGCGGATAGGATTGCAAGGCAGCAAAGACCCGAGGGGGTAAAAAAAAAAAAGAATAATTTTCCTAATTAAAACACAAAAATCAAAAGGAAAGATACCCACCTCTATATATGTCATGGTTAACCAGCCAGCAACAAAAAACCACACAACCACTCCTTCAGTCCCCCACAAGTAGAACTGGGAAGAGAACTGTAGTATTAAAAGTGAGAAAATTCATGAGTTGACACAGTTTGATAGATAAAGCAAAAGCTGCACACGCAAGCAATGGGAAACAAGGAATTCATTCACTGCTTTCCATCTGCAGGCAGATGTTCATCCATCTCCGAGAGAGCAGGACTCCATCATGCATAGCAGTGACTTGGGAAGACTAACGCCATCAGTGCAGATGTCCCCACCTTTCTCCTTCTTCACATAGCTTTATATGCTGAGCATGATGTCTTATTGTTTGGGATATCCATTTGGTCAGCTGGGGTCAGCTGTCCTGGCTGTGTCCCCTCCCATCTCCTTGTGCAGCCCCAGCCCACTCACAGCTGCCATGGCGCGAGAAGCAGAAAAGGCCTTGGCTCTGTGTAAGTGCTGCTCAGCAGTAACTAAAACCTCTCTGTTATCAACACTGCCTTCAGCACAAATCCAAAACACATCCCCATACCAGATACTATGATGAAAATTAACTCTATCCCAGCCAAAATCAGCACAATACAATAGACACATGAACTGTTTCCAGTAATTACTAGAAGGAAAAATGTGACAACTATGATCAGAGGTCAGAATAATTTAGCAAGGAAAATGCTTTTAAAGAGAGTAGCAAAAATAAAACTTTAGTTGTTGTTTTTCTTCCTAACCCATGCTGAGAATTTACAATACTTGGAAGAAAGTGTGTTTTGCTACACAGCTGCCTACAAGCATGCCAGAAAACTGTAGAAAGAAGGAAACAGGCATTTGGAGGATGTGTGTGTTTACTGGAGCGTGTTTAAATTACAGAACAATTACAATCACACCATCACCATTTGACAGTGCACATTTCTTCACAGAGCTAAAACTATAATAATGTCTAGCTTTTCTGTAGCATTTATCTTCAGATCCCAAAATCATTGATAGCAGCTATTACAGCTCAGACACAGGCATCCCTGACAGCACATCTCTGTCTGTCCATACTCTCCTGGCCTAGGAGAAGTGCTAAGACACTGGGCAGCTCTACATGCAGATGCTACTTACATCCCTGACAAATCCCATTCCAAAGCATCAGTGAAGGTTCTTTTCTAGAGAAGCATGAGAAAGTTAGAGAGAAGCCAGTACATAAGGTGATAGGGACTTCAGGAATGCAGGAGGCTGGCACATCTGCTTTGACAATAATACTAAATATAGACATAATATTTGATGCTAGTAAATGGTGCAAAAATTGAGTTACGCCTGTTCCCTTCTATATTTTCCTCTTACATCTGTTCTTTATGACAAAGGACACAAAATTTCCCCAAGTAGTTCTTCCACTGAGCTCATATAATTTGGATGAACAAAATCAATTATTTTTTTGAGATGACATCCTATCTTAATTTAAGGGTTCTGTGGGAATTAAATAAAATTTTTCACTTAACCTTCTCTTTATTAAGCTAAATACATAAAACTTCCTTAGCATCCAGCTGGAAGACACATCTTCCAAGACAGAAAACTACTTGTAAAACCTCTTCTGTGTTATATCTATACATGCTCCTATTTACTAGTTTTATGAAGTGTAGACTTCACAGGGTACCCAGTATATCACCAACTGCAACGTTCTGATTGCTACAACGATGGTGCCTTTTCCACTTCTACTCACAATCCTCTGTTTGAGCATGCACAGGCACCTTTTCTGCTCTGAGACACAATGAATCCACGTTCAGCTCCAACCCCCTACCACCTGTTCTTTTCTAACTCATCCTTTCCGAAACACTGCACTGCACCCTGTAAGTTATTGATTACAAACAGTAGGACTCTACGTTAGCTCCTATAGTTTACCTGTGATATGGTGTATCACTAAAAGTGTTCAGCTTGCTTTGTAGAACTGGCTTGTTATCCACAGGTCCTCTGCTTAAAGCAAGAGTTTTCAGTCTCTCTCCCCAAGTACAAATCAGGAAACACTCTTTTGATAAAGTTACTTGGTATGGATCTAGTGTAAATTACTCAGAATTTAGTATCTTGGAGTGAGGCATCTTGGACCAAGTTGCAATACACATATACGTAAATATATTATGAGAATTAATTTTATCTCACTAACCACAGCTAAGATATTCTCATTTATGTTTGAATCACACTTTGTTTTGTTTACTCTTGTGTAAAAATAGACTTTCTTATCTATATTAATGGCTATTCTGCTGGATATCTTCACATGACAACTGCTTTTCTTCAATTTACTTTTACACTTAAAATCAGCACCAAACCAGACATGCATGTGTTTTCCCAGGCCCTCATTAGGCATTCTGAAATTGAGTGGGAAATACAAGAAAGTGTTTTCTTAGAGTGTTTCTTTGTTATTTAAGAGTGAGCTTTTTTAAAGAGTGCAAAAAACCCAAAGGAATTATGACAAGATATTTACAAATGCTGATCTTCACAGATGGTACAAAACTGGAAGGAGCTCTTGACTTGCTCCAAGGTATGGTGTGATTCTTGGGGATGGTGCTGTGCAGGGCCGGGAGCTGGACTCGATGATCCTTTTGGGTGCCTTCCAATTGAGCTTATTCTGTGATTTGCCAATATGTTATAAATGAAAGAGCAATACTAATGCTCTGTTAAAAAGCTATTGATTCTGTGGAAAAATATTGGTTCCCTGAAACTTCAGCTCCTCTCAGCTATCAACCGTATTTATCAGTCTTGAAAATAATTAGGAAGAAAAAATCGAAACCATTTTTCCTAAAACTGTTTGTAGCTGCAGCATGCAGTAAAATTATTGTACAAATAAATTAGACTTGTCAAGAAAAAAGGATATGGACCGAGAGTAAAAAAAGACTGAATTCCAAAAGGCAGTGAGTGATTTAACAGTCCCACCACCTAAACGTCTCGTTTATTTGTTCATTGAGTAACCAAACTGAAAATAAATACTATTCAGGACATCTTCAACTCTTTTAATTTTGCTTTCAATTCAGAAACTGAAATTCAGAAAGTAGAGAAAATTGAAAATTTCAAATCTGCACAGGAAGTTAAGTAACAACAAGTACATTTATTTTTACCAGAAAAACAGAAGGTTTTTTTCAGATAAAATAAGTTTGTACTGGAATAACAGAAGGCAGAAAGGATGACCTGCAGCACATATGCATCACTAGAGCTGTGTAAAGAATGTATTGTGGAAAGGTTATTGAGATTTCATAATCTGGTTTGACACCAGAAAAGAAAGGAAATCTTCTCTGTTTTAAAATCTCCAAAATTAAAATTTCAATGAAACTGGAGTAGGTTACTCAATATTTTTAAATTTTGAAATGGTGTTTGACTTCAGTTGTCTCCATACTCAATTGCAGAAAAGAATTAAAAAAATAAAAGGACCAGTAATTTCTAAAAACCTTCTTATGATTTTGGCCTTTTTTTCTTTTCCTTTTTTAATTTTTTTTTTTTAAGATGGTGATTTATTTTAAATAAAAGCAATTTAACAAAGAATATTGTTTTCTTCAGAATCTGTCAGACCTTTGAGTTTCCTAACTCTGAAGCTTATCTACCACTTTTTGAAAAGTTACCACGTAGGAAGATCACCAAATATTTTTTCCTCTGGGTAACTTTTAAAACTTATAGGCATTTTACAAAATTATTCAGAGGTTGGAAAGAGAGGTATAAACTTGATTAGTCCCTTATTTACATTCAGAAGCAAAAGAAAATACAAAATTTTAAAAAATAAGAGGGACAGGAAAAATATAACTGCTTTCAGTTTTCTACTTTATTGCGAAAGGAAAAGCTGCTTGTTCTGCAGCCTGAGTGCTTCAGGGTATTTTAACAAGTTTAAAATTATCTATTCATCAGCTCTGGTAATTAGCTTTTGCTTTGCTTTTCTGTGTATTATTGCTAGGGATTCATGTACTTTTATTGACTTATTATATTATCCTCCAGGTCTTCTGCTTCATACAAATGCTGTTCCACTCCAGGTTCAATAATTAAGCTATATTGTACAGTTGCTGCTGGTCACATTGCAGACTTTCCAACCTGTGGATTCATGACAATTACAAGTATCAAAGAAACACATTTGAAGTGTAATTACAAGGATAATTTATGTAACTACATTAACTTTCTATATGATGCTGCCAAATAATGGTATGATAAAGGAAGGAAAAGGCTGCTTTGGGTGGCAAAAGGGTAGTCAAGAGTGTGATGTGGTATGGGCAGTCAAAGGGTCAAAATGGAAGGACAGTACGGATGACAAATGACATGAAAGAAAGTAGCAGAAAGGAAGGACCAGGAAGGGGAAAAGAGAGTAATAGAGAGGAAAACTGCTAAAGAGATGATGATGATGAGAGAGCAAATGTACAGGGTAATAAGTTTACAGGGAAGGACTCAAGGAGTCAAAAGCATAGTTTAGCCCATGACAAAAGGAATCTAACAGATTAAATGAAATTATTAGCTAAGGAAGTAGAGTCAGCAACCGTGTCTGTTTAAAAGGAACGGAATCAGTTACCATCTAAGTTAGCTGCCTAGAGGAACAGAGAAGCAAACAGCAGTGTATTGATTCAGCAGGTAAGTCGTGGACAGCAGCATACCAGTGAAAGAGTTAGCTGAGCTATTTAATCCATCAGGTATCAATGGGAAGAGGGATGAGTCAGCAAATGGAGAAATAAATAGATCAAGCAGTAGATTAGCAGTGAGACATAACGCAGTTGGTGGGAATTAGCTGTCAGGAGCCAGGTACCTGGAAGTAGTTTCCCAAACATGCTTGGTAATGACTGCCAAGTAATCTGAGATGCCTGCAAGGATGCTGATCCCTTAGGTGGATGCCTAGCTGGTGCTGCTTGGGGACCGAGACTGGAAGCGAGATGGGACAGTAGCAGTGGGGATTTGCTTGTTCATACAGAGACTTCTGGTGGGAGAGGGGGAAGAA
This sequence comes from Cnemophilus loriae, assembly GCA_013397755.1. Taxonomy (NCBI): domain Eukaryota; kingdom Metazoa; phylum Chordata; class Aves; order Passeriformes; family Corvidae; genus Cnemophilus; species Cnemophilus loriae. The sequence continues at coordinate 776,133 of VZTF01007742.1, read as the reverse complement.
AGGGCCAGCAAAAGTTCTCATCAGAGGAATAGTGCTGCATTTTCAGTCTCTTAGCTTACATGTGCACAGCTTGATTCCTAAAGTTTGCTTTAAAGATATGCAACAAGTCAGAGCCCCCATGCTGTGATGAAAGGGTGACAAACGGGAAACAGGTTACTCCTGTTTGTACAACCTTTTATGCTTACTATGCAAAGAAATGGCTCTTCATTTTTCAGCCTCATATCCTGTGATATTTTATTGAGAAAAACGGAGAGCTATGAATCAAACTGCACTTCCTTTTTACCACCCAATCCTTCTTCCCCATAGGTTTAGCAGAGAGGGTGAGCTCATCACTGAACTATTTGCACTAGAGAGTAGATGTACAAGTAGCGTGAGTCAGGATGCCTCTTTGGTGTGTGAGGAAGCAGAAGAGAAACAAAACCGATGTTTACCAAAATAAGATGAAATAAATGAATATTTTAACTAATTCCACACACAGCTACTCTACATATATATACGTATATATGCATATGCATGCACCTTTTGCAATGGTATGTCCTTAATTTTAAGTTTTAAATCGTAAAAGGATTATTATCATTATTGAGAGGCTTTTGTGAAGGCAGTTGTGTAGTTTGATGTACTGGATCACGTGTTGTACCCTTGCTTCTTTGCCTTGGGCAAATTATGGAGGACAGGTTTGAAGGATAGCAGAAAGTAAGTTTTTGTTTATATATTTTTATTGGAAACGCAGATAGACCTCATGAAGGACAGCTGACATGTGAGGCTATTTCAAAGACTGAGCAATTAGAGGAGAGAGAATGAAAGGAGATAGCAAGGAAAATGCTACTCTGGGGTGCATTAGGAAGAGCATTGCCAGCAGGTCAGGGGAGGTGATCCTGCCCCTCTACTCAGCCCTGGTGAGGCACATCTGGAGTGCTGTGTCCAGTTCTGGGCTCCTCAGGACAAGAGAGACATGGAGCTCCTGGAGCGGCTCCAGTGGAGGGTAACAAAGATGATTAAGGCACTGGAGCATCTCTCTTAAAAAGGAAAGGCTGAGGGAGCTGGGCCTGTTCAGTCTCAAGAGGAGGCACTGAGAGGGGACCTCATCAGTGTCTGTGAGTATGTGAAGGGAGGTGCCAAGAGGATGGAGCCAGGCTCTCGGCTCTCGGTGGTGAGAAGCAATGGGACAGGAGGCGGAAACTGATGCACAGGAAGTTCCACCTGAACATGAGGAAGAACTTTACTGTGCAGGTGACCACGCACTGAATAGATTGTCCAGAGAGGCTGTGGAATCTCCAGATATTCCAGAACCATCTGGTCACAATCCTGTGCCATGTGCTCTGGGATGACCCTGCTTGAGCAGGGAAGTTGGACCAAATGGCCCAATGCGGTCCCTTCCAACCCGACCCATTCTGTGTGTGATACTGTAAGTTTCTAAGAGTTCCATTTTATGTATATATACAAACACATAAAAGGACTCTCCTCTGATTATATTCCTTTATGCATAAAAAACTCTACACTCCTATTGGACTGAAATATACAGCAGATCCAACAGTCCAGTTTACCTGACATTTTAAACACATTCATTTTAAAGCCTTGAAAGTCTTTTCTTCATATCTTGGAAAGGGATGAGGCAGAGGGAAGCTTTGCATGTTCTTAGAAATTAATGTCACACCTCTTATTTATTTGCCCTTTGGAGAGACTGAATCTTCAAAGACCTCCCAGGCTCGGCTTCTGAGCATTTGTTAATAGAAACGGCAAGTGAAGGAAGCCAGTGCTTGTTTTGCATACTTGCACACTCGTATGAGTGCACAAGATCCTCTAGCTTTGCACACACAAGTTGGTGCATGCTCAGAATTTGCAGGTTTCAGAAAGAAAGCTTTTGCCTTTTGTGCCTCATAAATTCATTGTGATTGTTTTGATATTCAAAAGAAACAAATGAATGGATAAAAGGATGAATGTTTCATTGCTTCTACCTGTGAAAATTAATTTATTTTCCTTAGTTAAAAATTGTTTTAGATTAACATCTCTTTTCTTACAAAATTTTTCTACTTGCCTTTACTTTAACTGTACATTATAGTCAGTAATTCCTCAAGGTTTAGTAGGGCACATTTAAAGTGAAGCAGTAGTCTTTGTATGGAAAGCCAATACAAATAATTTCATTATTTTGGAAACGATAAAGACCAAGTCCACTTCATTTGCTAATGTCATCTCTCTGTTTTTTTTAAACCCGGAAGGAGGCTGGTACTTTATTATTGCTTTGGAAATGTCCTGTTCTTCTAAACTGCCTCCAGAACTACCATTAGCAGTCCAGAGAGACCGTTTAGTGCTGCTAAGATGCTATGTTTACTAGACTTATGAACACATTAAAATTTAGCATATGTCTTCTTTCTGGGTTTTTTGGGGTTTGTTTTTGTTTTTGGTTTTTTTTAAGCTTTTGAAAGTTTCTGTTTTGTTAGGGTTGGGGGTTTTTTATTTAAGGTTCTGGAATTTTAGAATTTCTCTATTCTGCCTGCAGCCAGTAGGTACTTTCTCTTCTTTCACAGAATCAAAAGACTTCATGAATAACCGTGAAGAGATCTGATCATTAACAAGAGTCCCTGATCAAACAAGAGTAGTAATTGAACTAGATGATTTTGATGAGGTTCAACAGTAATTGACAAATAAAGTACAACGAGATTTAATAAAAAGTCACAATAAAATAAACACGAGACTGAAAACTACTGTTAAATATAAAAACTGTAAAATTTGATGTTGGCTGCAATTTGCAGAACCAAGCGCAGTGAAGTAAGACAGTAAAGTATTTCAGTAGAGCTATGAGAGAGTAGAAATATTATTCATAAGCATCTCAGGAGCATGACTCATGCGTTCTACAAGAACTACACTTTCATGAATTTCTATAAATTATCAGATTTGTATTGTTTAAAGATGAAAAATAAAGCTTTCCAAAGTCATGTGGTAAACGTAGATATATTTTACACGTTGCTAGCTATATCTACAATGTTCCCAAATAATTAAAGAACCCCAACATCCAGGAAACAAATAAAGATGGAAAACTTGCTTCTGCAATTTATTGCAGAAATACGCTACAATAAGGCCACAGTCCATTATTCTTCATCATGACTGCAATCACATGAAAAGTATATTCACTTACCAATGTATTCCTTGGATGGAAATTCCTTGTTTTCAGCGTGGTTACTTTCTAGCTTGGTTTAGTTTGGCTTCAGAAAAGCAAAAGAAAACTAGATTTTTAAATTAATGTGCCACACTTCTATGAGGAAATGTTCTTATCAAAATATAGGAATTTATATACACATACTAATTTTTGAAAGATGTGTCTGTGCATGCACACATACTTTAAGAACATGAACTTTCTGAATGCATTCTCTCTTTCACTCTCTGAGTCTTAGACCCTGGTGCTTCTCCTGTTGCAGTAAGGAAGGATAATCCAAGAGTAACAGAGTCTGGACATCCTGGAAGATCTCAGCTATATTCCTTCTCCATCTGCAGCTCCCCCATGACTGGGCAAGTTCAGTGGGCCTTCTGGCTTTGTCTTTTCTGCCTGACTCTTCCAAGCCTGCTCCCAGGCCTAGACTCACCACCTACCCGTGCCACAGACACAGCCACCTCAGCAGCACACGCCATCTCTCACATGGTCTGGACAGAGAAGGCCATCTTGAAGCTGTCTCTGCCACCCACATACACTTTTGCCATCCAAAAAACAGTGTAAACACATGAAGCACATGGAAAAGCCAGACTCCCACAAAGAAAAAGCTGGGAAAAGATAGAAAATATTATTTGTGTCTCTACACATGTTTATCTGCGCTGTAGCCTTCTTTGGCAATTGTGAGGAATCCATCTTGCAGTTGTGTGAGTAGTTCAGGCACCTGAGCAGCACTGACTCTCTCTGTGTACCTAGGCTAGGTCATAGCTATGTCTTAACTTTTCAAGTTTACCTGCATATAAAAAGAGTGTTGCTCCTTTCAGAATTCAGGCCTCAAAGCTATTGCGCATTCACTTGCTTTCAACCACTATGGGAAAAGTCTGTGAAAACACAAGGGATATTCCCAGTCTGAACAAGAACTGTAGTTCAATGTGTTTCTAATGCAGGAGCAATCTGTTTGCACAACGGAGAATATGTTGAAGGTAGTCAGAGGACCAGCCATAATTTCTGGTAAAGCAACTGCCTCACCTTGCAGGGAGGTTCAATTCAGCTTGCTTTGTTTGCTTCAGGCTGGTCTCTTTTATCCCCTTTATTTTTGCTTCTCCTATTTGCTCACTGATTTTTTCCTCAAGGTCTTGACTGCTACATGGGTTGTATTTTTTTTCTTGCCACACCTCACTTTTATTTTCATCTGCTGATTTATATAGCTGTTACACAGATTGCTGCATTTGCTTTTCAGGGATCAAGCGTAATCTCTAAAGCAATGGGAGACCAAAAATCCTGGTAAACTATGCTTATTTTTTAAAAAAATCCAAAAAGCACCTTCATTGCATATACTGACAAGGGTGAGAAATAGTGTGCTGTATCTCAATAGACAAAGCTACAAACTGAATAATATCACCCTCTCAAAAAGGGCCCATTAGTGAACTCAAACCCAAAGCCTTGAATGCACTGAGGGGCAGTAGAAATTCTGAATGTGAATATGAAAAATAACAAGTGTTGTAAAAGCAAAGCAGTAGGAGGCCTAGCGGGCAAAACGCAAGTGGTAGGATTAATACTGAAATAGGTGCGGGAGTAACTGCAAGAAGGCAAGAGCTTAAGGGACACAGATCTAAGTGGTAAATTAATATATACAAATTTGCCTACTTAAGGGAATGAGAAATCCCTTCCCAATACTGGATGAAAATAAGCCCTTTTGACTCAGTGTTTTGTAAAAAACTTTTTTACCCTTAGAGAAATGCAAACAGAGAAATTTAAACCTAAAACATTGCTCAGCCTTAGAGAATTGAGTTCTGGGTGAATGGATGGATGGATATAGATAATGTATTATTCAGAATATTATCAATTTGATTCTTTGCTAAGGAGGAAATAAATACTTTTTTGTTGAGGTGAAATGCTGGTGTATTTGCTGAAGCTGTTTCTGACTTAGAAATAAATCAAGTGAAACAATTTGGCCATGGTAAATATGCTAATAACTGTCTGTACAAACTTGATAAAATTCTTTTATGTTGCCAGTGTTTTAATTTATTAACTAATGTGGCTATGATGACTGGAAAATAAGTATGCGAAGTAGTTAAACAAGAGGTGTAGAAAACATGCTCAAGGAAGTGGCTCTTCAGATTATATCCCTCAGGGATATTCCAGATGCTGCATTAACCTGCTTTTGCCAGGCTGCATAAGAATAAAGAGCAGTTTTAACAACAAAAATATTCCCTGCACTTCTTGATTTCTTTCTAAGAAGGCTTATGATTTTCAGTAATAGTTCAATATTCCTAAGAGATAAGTCTATCACAAAAAGCAAGCTTTGTCTCTGACCCAGAGCTCCTTCTGGGACAGAGCATGTCAGGGCATTTCGTCCTTGTTGCTGGAGCTCAAATTTAGCTTTATCTGAACTGGCGCAGACAAAGGCTTTACCTTGTTTATCTGAACTAGCCATGCCCTGGCTAGCCCGACTGCCAATGGCAGGGTAATAAAGTTCAGAAATCCTGCCCAGACCTCTCGATGGACACTTGGGCTGTTGGCATTTGTTGGCATTGGCTCCATGACAGTCACATCCTTGGAGAAGTACCTGAGCTAATTTCAGGTTAGATGGACTGCATTTAATATTTTTCACTACAGACTAGTCAAGATATAAATACTCACTAGGAAAAACCTTGCAAGTATTAAAAAAAAGTTATCTGATTTTATTATTTCATTTTATTTTAATTCACTTCTGTTTACAGATGCCAGTTATAATTTGTAATGCTATTTTTTTAATGATACATGTGGCAAGGATTATTTATATAATCTGTTGAAATATGCTAATAGTTTCAAATAAAGAGTACTTTTTAGAATTCATATATTTGTGACAATTCATGGGCAGCGGAGAAAAGACTGGCAAAATTCATTAAATAAATTACTCATTGTGGGTTATTTCACCCGTAACTTCCAGATGTGAATAAAGAAATAAACAGGTTTTCATCAATAAACTGAAACAAGAGAGGTTATCCAAATGAGCTATGCCTGCTTGTAAGCATATTTCTGCGATAAAATATCAACTCATTTAGTAGTCAGCTGCAATATAATTTCAATGTTGACAAATCTTTGAAAATCTGTACCTGTGTGCATAGCACAAAAATATCTTCAATAAATATCAGTAAAGCCCTAGTTTCATTTTCATTGCATGTACAGACATTTTTGATGACAAGCAATAGGGTAGAAAGTCTGACTGGGTTACAGATGGCAAAGCATGCTTACAGATTTAACCTCCATTTCTATCCTTCCTTTTCTTTTTTATTCTATGTGTTGCAAATCTTTGACTGACAGGAATTTCAGTGCTAGCTTTACTTTTTAGAATTGGCAGAATAATTAAGCAACAAAAAATATAAATGGCATTTTAGCAGGATATTTTGCTTTTATTGTGGGACAGGATTTCATAAAGAACTAATGATGTACTTTCCCACTCCCAAAACTGTGTCTTTGATCATGGCTGTCTACTACTTCTGATGCATTTTCTCTGGTCTTAGCCTTTAAAATCCATCTGTCTTACTTCTTACTCCACCAAGACATCATTAAGGTCTTTGAACGTGATGTCCTCCCTGCAATTCTTTATCAATTTCCACCTTCTGTCTTTTTTGTCCATGTGTCCCTCATATGATGACATGTCTGGAATTTGCTTTAATAATTTCTTCATGTTGGAAGTCATTCACTTCTTGAATTGCTCTTGAATGCGTATGTGTGTTTCCATGAATAACTAAATACAGGAATCATAGAATGGCTTGGGTTAGAAAGGACCTTAAAGATCACCTAGTTCCAACCCTCCTGCCATGGACTAGAACACATTCCACTAGACAAATTGCTCAAAGACCCATCCAGCAGTACTGAAATTGCAAAGAACAAAATCAGACAGGAAGACCTCCTCTAGCTATAGGGGTAAAGAGTGTTAGTGGAAGAGTGGGTTGTACTGTTGCTGACAAGGAAAATGGCCGTGCTAACACAGGTCCTTAACCTCCTACAGAGTTTGTTGTGCTGCCTGTCTTGTTTTCTTTCATGTATTTTGATGGGCATGCTATCACCTGGCAAATTTGCATCTACACCAGAAAGCAGAGTGGACAATATTCAGAAGTGGACTGAGCAAGGACTTACAAAATAGAAACATATTGTCGATTTTCTTGCTTTGAATATACTCTCAAGATAGACTGTGAAGTCGCTTTGCTGGCACTTTTTGTTGTTTGCAGGTGTAAGGTGTAATGTTGATTGTTCTGAATTCATAGAAGGCTGCCTGTGTGACACAGGATGCAATGATGTTATCACATTATAATTATGTCTTGTAAAAACAGATAAGTAAAATCTCTACTTGAAAATGCTCTTAAAAAGAAATCGTCTAACACCCCCATACTAGTAACTAAGGGGTAGGTATCTAAGAAATGCAATAGTAAACAGGAAACTTTACATAAACATGATCAAAACCAAATAAAACAGATATAGCTATAAAAAACACATACAATGTATAATATCCTCTAAATCTGTCATGTTGGAGAATTTCTAAAATGAAAATCTTTTAAAATCTAATTTAAACTTGTGTAGTTCCAAGGACCTTCCAAGGCCATAAGAAAAGCAGCAAAATTAAATTATTGAGACTCCTCTGTGAAATTCAACATTGAAATATAAACTAGAATATGAACTTCAACTTATTTAACTTCTAATTACTGTATTTCTCCATTTCTGTTCCTTTATGATGCTCCATTCAATAACTGTCTTTCAGCACTGTTCGTTCACTTGGAGCTGAGGACTCAAAGCTGCACAAACTTTATATTAAGAAAATAGAATCAATTTTCAGTACGTCTGACTCTCGGTTTAAAAAGAGCAGGTTCCTTGGCCAAACTGAAAACCTTCCCCAAGGTTTTCAAAGAGCCTTGCCATTATTATTATTTTTCAAAATATAAAACAAACAAACAAAGACATTTTGAATGGCCAAGCTAAAAACTTGTTTCCTGTATTGCGTGGACCACATCCAGCTCTGGGCATTTGCCTTAGATTCACTTGGTTGCAGTACTTGTTTTTCTCCTGTTCTTAAATACTTCATTGCTATGAGGGCTTAAACAAGAAGGGAGTTGCAGCCCCACAGCTTTATCTAAAGTGATTTAGGTCAGTAAGATCTTGAGTTTCCTTCTCTTTTTGGAACGGAAATCACTATACTTTGTTCTTTCCTCCGGACCTTCTCAGCATAACACAACTGTTTGATCACAACAGGACTAGTTATGCACTGGCTTGTCTCCATGGCCACAGCAATAGGGGAAGGAATAAGGAGCTTCCCCCTGTGGCACATGGGTCAGGCAGACTCATAGCCAGGATTCTTAGGAGAACACAAGCACTGCACCTAATTGCTCTTCTGGGAAGTCATGGTGGTCGACGAGGGTTCAGCCAGAGGCATGATGCAGCAGCTTTTGTAACAGTTTTGACGTCACTGCGCATGCCAAGTAAGAGTACATACAGTTCATGCCATGAAAACTCTTCCAAATATGAGTCATGCTCTTGAGGGCATAATCTAGCTCTACATAATTATTTCTTTATAGCTATATTATTAATATGCAACTTTCCTTATCCTGACTGGCCACTCTACCTCAGCTCTGAATGGCGCTTGTGCTCTGAGTTCTCACGTGACCAAATAACCAGGAAATGCAAAATGTGCTTAGATAAATAGCCAAAAGAAGATAAAATTAAACCCTTTCCAAGAGCCTCCATGAAGTGACTGGGATACCGAGATGTATCAGAAGATACTGAGAAAGAGGAAGCACTTGCCTAGTGCAGTCTCATGGGATTTGCCCCAAGCTAGCCCTAGGCTAACAACACAACTACACACAGAGAAATACAGAAATACTGTGAACTCAAAATCAGCCTGGTCAGAATGATACTCAGGCTTATAAGCACAGCCAGTCTGTGGGGCTAGTTTGCTAAGAACCTGTGCTGTGTCTTGACTGCTTCTGCTACTGAGACTGGCCTGTTCAGAATGGGTCTGACTTTATGTCATGGTATAAACTCCCCCTGTCATTCACAATTAGGTTTGATGAGGACTCCGGTTCCCTGAACACTATCCATTTAGAGTACCACCAAGACCTCTTCATGCTGACAAGAAGGCCATTAATAATCAGAGAATCTCTGTGCTAGAGGCTTCAGAGGAGTAGAGAAATTAGCAAGCAAGCTGTAAACAGTTTAGCTCAAGCATCAGAAAGAGTCTTGTCAAGCACTACAGATCTCAGCATGGACTCACTTAGAGGTCAGGAGCTCTGCAGTCTGTAGTGTAAAGGCAAACTGGGTTCACACACGTGAGCTACTTGAATTCTCTTGCACTGCTCTGTACCCATCAATGTTGCCTCTCTGCCATGTGAACTGCACACACAAATCACAACCTACTCTTAAAATCTCTGCCACAACTTCCCATTTGTTCACTTTAAGAATCTGGGAAGGTAACAGAAAATCTTGAAGTGGATTAAAGAGATTGGGAATATATAACCCCAAACTCATACCATACTGTTTCATCCCTTAGTTTCCATCTGTGGAAAACCTTAGTTTCCATCCATACTGTTTCACTCTTAGTGAAACATTCATTGTTCTCAGTATTTTTCTTGACACGTAAAATATAATCAGTTTTCTTGGCTGACGCTTGCTTATACAGTTGTGATAGGATAGGAAAAACCAATTTTTGAGAGCATCGGCATATAATGGCCTCTTTTTGATCTTATTTTTCCTTTTGAATGTCTTTTCTTTTTTTTTCCTCTTGTACAAATTTGACCTGGAAAAAAATATGAACTCTTCCATAACACAGACACCTGTCATCATCATCACTTTTAAAAATTTCTGCCTTGAGGAATTCTAATTGCTTTGTAGAGTAAGTGTAGTCTGTCTTTGGCTTTTACGTATAGATTATGCATGCATTAGTTTAGGACTAAAACCACAAAGGAGCCAAAATCCCATCTGACTCTTCATTCTGCACATTATATTGAGCCTGTCTGTCCCCTTATGCAATATCTTGATGATTAGCAAACACATTGAGGTCTGGGTCTCCGTGACCACTGGTTGCAGTGTTAGCCTACAGGCTATAGCTTACTCTCAAGCTGCAATATGAAATGGGATCTCAGATTATCTCGAGCTGCATTATTCCACTCCTCATGGCATAGTGAAATTGGGCCAAGGATAGCCTCTGAGCTCCACTCTTCACAGCTGGAGAAGGCACATAGGAAAATGAAGGCTGGATTCTACCTACTCTGGGAGACACTGGACCTTCAATAGCATTTGCCGCTCAAGGGACCCTGACACCTAGGGCAGAGCTGAATCAGCTTCAGCAAGGAAAGAGTGCAAAGATGAATGAGACAAAGGGCCTAAGGTTACTTCCCTGGTGGCTTCCTTCTTCCGGAGACACTGAAAGCTCACCATCAGTCTCATCCCTCCCAGACTATTGCCCCAGAAAGGCCAAGCGTGAGGAAAATCTACAGAAGTGAGCCCATGGCTGCCATCACAATGTGATGGTCATGGTCAATGGCAGCTAATTTTAGCCTGACAAACAGCTGCAATTCTTATAACATTCATCTGGTTTTCTGCAGAATTGTATAGGTTTTCCTTCTAATAATTAAAATAATAATTATATTATAGAAACACTTTACAAGATAATCTCCTCTTCAATTTCCTTTAGTATTTTCTGGGGAATTACCATGCGTAACTTAGAAAGTAGGTAATTGAATTTCATTTCTATTACCATTTTGACAGCCTGAACTCTTTCCCAGGGTGACAGATTTAATTTCTCACACATGGCTTATATTGTTTTAAAATGGCATAATAAGTGGCATGATATTGTTTCTTGCTGTGGCATCTAAGCCATTATTTAGCAATATATCCGAAACATTTCTTCTGAATTGATAGCCATTAAAATTTTTAAAGCAGAACCTCAGCAGGGATAGATTGATATAGCATCACTGGAATCAGCTGTGCCGTGCTGATTCACACAAGCTCAGGATTTAACCTGTGATATTGCTGTCACATTTTTTTCCTCTCACCAGATTTTAGCATATTTTTCTTATTGATGGCCTAGAACAAGGCATGTAAAAAACCCTGTGAATTCATTATAAGCCCAGCCCTGCAGCCCAGTGAGCCCACAAGGGGTGATGTGTCATTGTCACTTTGTGCTGAAGACAATGGCAGCAGAAGGTGTTCTGCCTCTCTCCAGCAGCGCTCAGCAACTCATATGATTTAGGCTGCAGGAGCAAGCTTTGTTTGCGTAGCTGCCAGGGACATATTTACAGCTAATTTCAGGGACGCCAATGCTAGAATAAGTCAGAGCATGGAAGAGGGGGACAGCTCTCATGAATTCCTTTCCAACACAAATTTGAAGGCTAATAAGCGTTGCATAATACTGCTGCTTTCAGTTCAAAATCAAGTAGTTTAATTCATCTCTGAAATAACAAGCCTGTATTAGAATCCTCAACTGTGGATATAAATACTTGCTTTCTGTACAAGTTAATAGCTTTTCTGCATGCAAGGGTAGAGGAAGTTTAAGAAGGTCATAGTTTCCTACTAGCTATATTAAGAGACGGTCACTCAGAGGTGCCACGCATCCCAAAATGGGTTGCAAAAGTTCATAGGAATCCCTTGACAATGGAATTGCCTTTTGTACTTCCATGACGCTGAATTTTAGTTCTCTTTTCCAGAGAGGAAGTTTCTGTCCTATTTATTATAAAATGGGCGTGAAAATACAGAGCAGAATGTCTGATAGGCAATCTTTAAAGGAGGAGGCCACTATAGCAGAAGACAACCAAAGTCTAAAATAATTGTATAGACTTAATAACTAAGTGTAGTCAGTCCTTTACACTTGCTTTGCGTTCTTGGTAACCATTCTATGAAAATCTTTTTGCCTCTGTTCCTGAAAAGAATTTTGTGATAAAACAATATGGACTTAAAATGAAGCAGCTATAATTTTTAACCCTTCGATTATTTCAGGCACAGCATCTGCATCACTGGGAACTGTATTTCTATACCCCTGTCACTTTGTCTTGCAGCCTTCGGCACACACTTCACAAAGACCCTATAGCAGTGCTCAGTGAAAGCAGAAGTGAAGGCCAGCCTGTGATGTTTTGCTGAAGCTGTTGCATTCTTTTCTCAACCTGGTAAAGCAGAGGACAGTAGGTAAAAATGCTATAGATGGGGAAGCAGCTGGAAGTATGATATATCAAAAGTGAGAATAACACTGTGGGTTACTCTATACAACAGTAATAACAAGCATTTTCTCTGGTTATCCAGGTTGTTGAGAATATGTCTCATGTGAGAAACTTCCTGTTCCTTCCTCAGTAGAAAATAAGAAAATTATTTAATATTTCACCAGAATTAGTACAGTGTTTTGGAAAATTTTGTATAGTCAGTGTGGACAAGGTAAGAAACATTTTGGGGAATGCTGGCAGAAATTAAGGAAGCAATTACTAAAGGATGTACAGTGTAGAAATATTTTAGAATGTAATTGCAATGCTGTCCCTCTGGCATTTTAAATATTCCTAAAGGTATTGACACACTTGCTGTGTCAATCTACTGAGAGAGAATGAAAATGTGTGTATATTACTTGTTAGCTTCCTTTGGGGGTTCAAATCAATCTCCAGCAGCACTGGTAGGTTAATCAATGCTGTTTCCCTAAAACTAAACCAGTTCTTGCCAGCAACGGATCTCTTCTGCCCTTACAGGTGGTCTACCCTGACTGCAGCAAATTGGGCAGGTTAATCAGGTTTTTGAGCTCACAGTAGCATATTTATTTTGACCTGAAGTTGTGCAAATGTCAACCAAAACCAGCCATTTCCAAACTGAAAAAACTGAAACAAAACTTCTTGGCTACCTTGGCTTGCCTCAGACAGAAGTGTTGCCTAGCTGGCCCAAGTCTACCACTGCTGAGGTCAGGAGGATTTGTAGAGGGTTTTTCTTGCAACTGGCAAAGCATGCCATATTTATAATTAGTGCCTAGTACTGCTGTGGAGGAGTTGGCTAAAAATATTTTGAAAGAGAAAAAAAGAGATGAAATACAGAAATGATAAAATAGAAATGCAGTATCTTTGTCCTTTTCTATTTTCTGGTTTGTGAGACTATATCTAGCCTAAACTGTAGTGAAGTTCCCATCTGAACTATTATTAAGAAGTCCAGCATATAAAAAAGTGTGCTATTCATAAGCCAAATTTCATAAAGCAAATGTAAAATAGACAGATTTACCTTGAAGAGTCTGTAGTCAGAGACTGAGTACTTACCAAAAATTCATGGCTTCCCTTCTTCAGAGCATTCAAACTCCAGTAACACATCTACAGGAAAGGAGAGGAAAAAGTTCAAACACTCAGTGAATCAATAGGAAGTAGGCAAGAAGTGGCTGTGAAGTAACTAGCAGTTAAGTGGATTAATCTGGCACAAAAGTTAGCAAGGTTTTTTCGTCTTAGCTAGCTGAAATTTGAACTGAACATGGAGCCTCCTGTGGCCTGTTTAACCTCCTGTAATCCTATTTATCTGAGAGACTAAAATGTTCATTTTCTTCTAAAGGAAAATAAGTAGCCCAGAAGACATGATTACATGATTCATTAATTGTGGAGGAAACTATACCTATTTGATATTTAACTAATTTTCTATTATTATTATTATTAATTATTATTATATGCAGTCAAAGTAAACTTAAAAAAAAGGTAATTTGAACTGAGAAGTCAAAACCTAGGAAATCTCAGAATAATTATTGGAATTTTTTTTAATTGCATGTTTGTGTTTGTGTGTGTGTGTTTAGGGATTTTGTTTTATTCCCGAAGGAAGAATGTGGTAAAATCAAACCAAAATCACAGAGGGTTACAACATCCGTGAATCTATGTCTGAATATAAATTTTTTCCTCGTATTAGAAACCACAGTAGTTATAAAAGTAAATAATGCACAGTTACCACCACAGTTCAGGAGCTGTCACCACAGTTAAGAGCAAGTTTGTCTGACCAGTGTGACTGAGGAAGTTCACGTACACCTTCCAACATCGAAGCCTGCCACACACTACACTTAGAATCCTTGCTGCTAAATGCCTGTCTACCTCCTCTGATTAACTGTTCGGAGCATGGATTGCTCCTTCCTTCATCCCTTGCAGATGCCACTATGCATCGAAGAGAAAAGCACTATATTCTTCTGAGCAACAATTGCCTTTTGCTAAACAGAAGATCTTTTCTTCCTTCCAAGCTCATAGGACAATAGAGCTACAAAGCACAATCTAGTTTTCTCTGTGGAAGCAGTGCAAGATACAGAGGAAAGAATTCACAATAATTTTACATTCGGACCTTCTTCATTTTTCTTTTCTTAAATTTGATGTGAAGTTCCTGGGAAATTATGTGCTTATGTTAATGTAGCATTAAGATTGATAAATCAAGTTCTCAAATGTCATGAAATGCAGAAGTCAGGCTGTAGGCTCAACCTTTACTCTGGCTCTTTGCCTCTTTCTTAATATATAGTCAGTTTTTATGCTGTCATAAATTATTACTCAGACTACATAGGAGTCAGTATAACAAACTGGAATTCTCTACAAAGGTTTATAAATAGTAAACACATGACAGAAAATGCTGTGCAGCTGGGCTATATAAGGAAAGGAGCAATTTACTTGCAAATGCTTCAGTATGTTCTTCCTTGTATTTCAGTTTGGCATCATCATCTCTCTGTCTTGATCATCTCTCTATTATTATTTATGCAAGGAGATTTTGGATTTTCTTTCTTTGGACGCATTGTGGAGTTCCTGCCCCTCACAGTGATAGCGATATTCATGTGCAAATGAAAGTATTCATACGTGAATACAAGTATTCATTTTTTTCTTGCCAAGACTGCTGGCTACTGAAGATAAGGCTTTCTGGCCTAAAAGGAAAGAATGGGAACACCTTGGAAGTAAAAAAGTCTTTCAAGCCTTTTGCTTCCTGGACAGCCCTTACTGAACAGCTGTCAGCAATAGCAGGACAGGACTCTGCCCAAGATTGGATTTTTCCAGGATCCCACTTACAGCCACAGTAAAAACCAACTGTGATGGCAGCTCTCCTCAAGTGTGGGCAAGGAAGACAAGACTGATCAGTATTTGCCTTATGGTCCATTCTTTAGCCACCAATCACCCCACAAGCCTCTTTCTTATTCTTTCTCTGAATAAAGCCCTGTCAGATCAGCAGAGGAGGTACATGTTAAGGAAACTTCCGTGTCCGGCCATCCAGGAGCCAATCTGACAGTCACACTTACACCTCTTGAGCTGGGACCGAAGCTTCTTTGCAGCTATACCACCCTGGGGGTCGTTGGCTTCTGCTGTATCTCTCAGTGTCCAGTCACCTGCCTGTGCCACGGGTCCCTGAGGTCACCTGCCTGTGCCACAGGTCCCCAAGCGCATTGTCCTGCAAAATGTTGGCAGTTCCCAGCCTCTTGCCTGGGGCTTCTGCCGCCCAGAGCTCCATCTGCAGCTTGCACTGCAGCTTGCACACCGAGCCACCCCCACTGAATTTATTCCTCAACATACTTTATGAATGGGGTGTTTCACACTCACGTGTACAGCAGTTTCATAAAACGGTGGCATGTAGGGCTCTCTCTCCTATCAGAACTCCAGCCCAGCATCTGTGCTGCTTGAACCAAACTGTACCTCAAACTGGGGAAAGTACCACAATAGCTGTTCATGTACGTGCAAAATATCTCTTCCATGTGTGTAACAAAAACCACATTGTGCCTTGGTGGGAAACCCGCCTTACTGGCCTGAAGGAGTCAGAAAGAAGAAAGAGAGAAGAGGCTTAGATGCTTGTAGCAATATCAGTTTTATTTTGAAAATGAAGCTCTTAAGAGACAAAGAGTATTTGAGAAGGTTGTTCTTTTATTTCTCAGCATGTGAAGGAATATAGTCTGAATGATATCCTGGACATACCACATCTAAATATGAATGCACTATGTTCGAAAGAAGTCAGCTGGTCAAGGTTATTACCCTGGATAATATCTACTGAGATTTATCAGGCTCCCAACAGCAATTTTCATCACACAAGTAAGCACAGTATTATGTCTGTGATTGAGAACTCTTGAAATTTTGATAGCTTTCATTCAGATACTTATCTCTGGACACAAAGAGAAATTTTACAATTGTACCACTGCACAGTTGTCCCAGTTTTAAATAAATTATTTCAACTTTAGTCAAAGACATAATGCATACTGCTTTATAACAAGAATCTGCTTCATACAGAGATTTGAATGGTCTCAGATTTCTCTTTGTGGAATTTTTTTTTTTTACATACTGTGCATAAGGATATGTACTTGCCTTGAGGATATATTCAAGGTAAAAGCTTGCTCTAAGTGACATTTTTGCATTTTACATCTGTATTGGAAACTAGGAGAGGGAAAAGTATCTCCAGGTGCTGTGAGGAGGTCACAGAGCCTGTTCCAGAACGGCAGCAAGGTATCCCCCCGGACCAGCGAGGGTAAGACTCAGTGAAGAACTGGTAGACTCTACTCTGCCACCATCATACACTGGTGAAAGGAATGAAACCCTAAGCATTGTGAGATGAAAATATGCTTCACCACTGAATTGAAGTGCCACAAATTACTTCCTTCTCCTACTGTGTGCAGTGAGGACAAGCTCTCCTCCAAGGCTCAGTGTTCTGGGTACTTTTCACCATAGTCTTCACTTTGGGCGTTACCCATGGCATAATGTAGCCTAATGTGAACAACTCTCTGGCAAACCAATTTTTTTTACATAAGCCTGTTGGCATATCATGTTAAGTTCCCTTCCATCAAATGCTATTCTTTGCATCTTAAATTATTTCGGACACTTTACTTTCACATTAAATAGAATTAACATTGACATTGTGATATACTGCAAATGACATCTGTTGGAGCAACTTTTTCCCTCAAGAACTATATTTCCTACCAGCCATAACCTCAGAATTTTGGGGAATTATTATATAATGTTTTTTCCAATCAAAATAAATGTGTTCAGTTTTCCTATATGCAGTGGCATTAAATAACATTAACATAGCTCAGTCCTCTTCCTGCTAAATTTGGTGGCAAAACTCCCATTGACTTAATGAGACCAGGATTTAGATCATGGGTGATTAACATTCATAGAAATTATGGGTTAACTTCTAAAAATAGGAAAAGTTTGACCACATAAGTCTCCTAAGACCTAGAAATTTTAAACATATCTGACGCTGCTACATATATGTCATTCTATACACTTTCAGTCTCCCTTTCACGTGCTTTCATTAATTGCACAGAAACATTTGTGAATACAGTCAAAAAAATTTGAATAATTAATGCTTATTTTTAGGGGCAATTTTAATCAACAGGAAATAGAAATTTACCTACCTTCCTTTCTCCAGACAAGGAAACAAATCTTTTGAAGGTTAGCTGCCAAAGTAAAATCCAGAGAGGGGCTTTTGCATGTTTAACCACACATGTTCACAAACTTATAACTCCCTTATTGTCCTCCTAATCCAGAGGTGTCTAAATTCCCTAGACTCTTAAGCGACATCCTATGTTTTTGTACCAGAAAAAAAAACGTTTCCAGCTGTATGATATTTGGTGTGCCTTGTTTTCACAAGATTATTGCTGGTTCCGGCCATGCCCCAAACTTTCCCTGGTCAGGTCTGCCATTCCTCAATCTAAGGAACTGAGGAATGAGCAATGTGAGAAGTTGCTTTACACAGAGGAGCCCTGCACTAAGGAAATACTTAAGTCCTGACCCATGCTGAATGGGTGAGGAAATTCTCAGTGCAGTTACTCTAAACCCTTTTAAAGAAAGAGACTTCCCTCAGGAGAGTGCCTCCAGGCTAATCCTTCCAGGTGTCCAGAGCTGTTTGTGGAGGACAATGTTACCAGACATAGGCAGAACATTTCAGGGGATTCTAACCTTTAAGACTGCATAAACTACCTCATTTCTGTAGAAATCCCAAGAGACATCACACCTCCAGAGCATGAGGCCCTCCCTATGTTTTCAGGCTTCAAGGAAAGGGATGGTCATTTGTTGCAGGCCCAAACGAACAGTAAATATCAATATTTCTTGCCTAACTCAGCTGCCCTATTTAGTGTATTGATCTGCCCTCGTCTTCTCATTCCTATTGCTGTAGAACAAGGGAGGAAAAATAAGCAGGTTCACAGCATCTGTTTATGTCAGCTCACCCCAACACCACTTCCAACAAGAATTCCTATTTCTTCTCTTTTCTTTGCAGGGGTTCAAAATGCAAGCTGCATTCTAGCTTGCTACACGCTCTGCTCAATGTTTGTGAAAAAAATAAGGGAAGGTAGAAACCTGGAAATGTTACTGGCAAGGGCACATGGGGCGTAAGTTGCCCACAGTCCCACATGTCCCGGTTCCTCTACCTGCGCTGCTGGATGAGGAAGAATGCACAACTTCTCTCCTTCATCGGCCCTGGTTGGAAGCACAGTTACAAAAGAAGTGGAATCTCTTATCTCACCATGCAGATCATTCAGAGGAATAATGTCAGGAAAAGCATAAAAACCAACCAACCAACCAACCAACCAACCAACCAACCAACCAACCAAAAAAAAACCAAAACCAAACAAAAAAAACCAACCAGCAGATAATTTTTTCTCTTAGATTATTAGTTAATAATATTACTTTACTGTCTTAGAATCTGAATTCTTTGTTATAATGGAGGAAACTTTAATACATATTTTTAAATGTCAGAAATCCCTTCTCTATCCAAATCAAAATAGAATAATACTAATAATTTTCCTGTAGTAGTTGAAGAAATATATGAGGCAACAAAATGCTTTGAAAGGATGTTTTCCTTACCAAAATTCATAAAATCATGAAGGCTTAGTGGATTCTGGTTCTTCTTTTCAACAGCTATTTAGAGAAAATGGGGAAAAGGATTATTTTGCTACATTCAGGTGTGGATTTTTCTCAGAATTCTAGGAATCTTACACAGTACACCAGATAAGAATTCTTGTCCTTAAAAAAGTGCAGTGGTTTTGCAGCTAAATAATGCTACCCATCTGGTCAAAAAAATTCACCACAAAAATTGTATTCGGTCATGAAAAGAAAAATTGGAGACAAAAATTAACAATATTTCTGTACTGGTTTTGTTACAAAATTTTTAACAGTCAACACAAGGGACAGAGCATAAAATAGACATGAAACAATAACAAAACCCTATGCATTATAATTAAAATAATAGAATCATAGAGTGGCCTGGGTTGGAAGAAAGATGTGAGGCTGACAAGTGGGTAGTTCCCAGAGTCCTCCTTTCTCCCCTTTTCAAAGATGTGTGCAATATTTCCTCTCTTCTAGTCACCTGGGACTTCATCTAAATGCCATCTTTCAAATATCATGGCAAGGGGCTTGGCAGCTACATCAGCCAATTCCCTCAGGACTCTGGGATGCCTCTCCTCAGATCCCATAGATTTATGCACATTCAGGGTCCTCAGGCGGTCATGAACTTGATCTTCCCTTTCAGTGGGAGGGACTTTGCTCTCCCAGTCCCCATCCTGCTGTCCATCTGCTTAAGAGGTGTAGGAAGAGAGGCTGCCATTGAAGACTGAAGTAAAAACTTGTTGAGTACCCCAGCCTTCTCCTCTTCCATTCTTACCAGTTTTCAAGCATTGTTTTTGGGGGGGAGGGTGTACACCTTCTTTGACCTTCCCTTTCTGGTTAACCAACCTGTAGGAGCCCTTCCTGTTATGCTTTGTGTCGCTTTCCAGCTTCAGCTCCAGCTTTGCCTTGGCCTTTCCTCAGCCCATGCCTCCACTACTGTCTTTCATCTCTATGCTCTTCCTAGGTCATCTGTCCTAGCTTCAACTCCCTCTGCATTTGCTTCTTTCCCACTGGTTTGACCAGAAGGTCCCTACACATATCGTAACAATTCAAAACTCAGACACAAAAAAAGTGAAGTCCTTCTACAGGAAAAAAAAAAAAAAAAAAGCAGAATTGGACAGAAGAAGCCGAAATATTTAAAAGGAATATTTCTTGTTCTATTTAATTTTATAGTAATCCCCCCCTACCTATCTCCCTTTTATTTACTCTTCCATAATATCCTAATATTAGTAGAATATATCAGGACACTTAGAACAGAAAGTGGTTGTGCTATCGTAGGATCATTCAGGTTTTTCAAAAGACCAGTTAGTCATGATACCAATGTGACTATAGCTGCTTTTAGACATTACTTTGCATTTACCTTTGTGATCTTCTTAATTTTAAATGGCAAGAGAAAAACCTAGTAGATTTTTAAAATGTCAGCTACTGCTACAGGTTTAGAGACTTGTCATAAAGTACAAATACGATAAGTAACAGCTTGGGGGGGGGGGGCAGAATTACTGTGGGGATGCCGCTGAAGCTTTAAAATACATTGTTCTCTTTCAATTCAGGATGCAGAAATTCAGTTACAAAGAAGAGGCGAAGAACCAGCATTTCCCACTTTTCTCAGTTGTTGAAGCATCTCGAAAATCAGTGGGGCTAAGTACTTTAAATTGTTGAATATTTAGTATTACTTTTTCTTTTTTTTTTTTTAATCATGAAAACAATACTTCTAGGTTAACCAAGTGTAAAAAGATTCTGTACTCTTCCCGAGTCAGAATATAATGTGAAACAGAGCTCTAAAAGAACTTTTCATTTGATCTCAACATGCAGTACCCATTCAATCCACATTTTAACAGTGTTTGTTAGACTTCAGTTAGTTTCTATTGGCAACAATCAGTTATTCGCTAATGTAGTTATTCACTACATTCAGCATAAAAAATGAAAAAACTTAGAATTCAAAATCTCCATATTTGCAGTGGGGTGTTGTAATTGATATCTCGCACCATGGGAGTTCAGTCTTTACTGAGAATTATTTTATTAAAAAAAAAATTCTTCTATAAAGTTTGTGTAATTGGTATACTCATTGAACTATTTTTAAAAAATGAGGAATGCAGCATTGATCCTGGCTTTTCTACTTTCAGGAAACTTCTCCTAGAAAATTTACTTAGAAATTGCAGTAAGATATTTCCCTGGAGGGCCACAGACTTTGGGAGCCATAAACAATTGGTTTGGAAGCTGATCCACACAGCATCTTACACAGAACAATTTCACAATTTTTGTACTTAAAATGTTTCCTAGCCTTTCCCTCCAGTCTGCATTTATTCAGATGAAACAACCAGAATGAAGTTTGACCAGGCAGGGAAGCCCCAAAGCCAGCATCAATCAGCTAAGCTCTATTGAAGTCAATGAGCTGAGGTATCCTGGCTGAGGTACAGGCCCCTAATCTCTAAAAAAGAATTTATCTACACATTTGGTATAATAAAACCCAACAAAGCTGTGAAATTTCCATTTCCAAGCTGGATAGGTCTATGGAGGTTGGTGATGGATGGAAGCAGCCCTGATCTCAGTGCCAGCAGGGAAAGAAAGGCAGGAAGGAAGGAAGGATCCCCTCTGGTGCTGTGGCTGGGCATTATCACATGAAAGGCAGTGTGTGATGCCCTGGGAAGTATTAATCTGAAGTGTAGCGCCATTTTTTTCCTCTGCTAGAGCAAGACCTCTGTGTATATAAACAAACAAGCTGACACAGGGCCAGGTGCCCTAAGCCTTCCACCAAATACAAACTTTCATGTATTTATTTATTTATTTGTGCAGTGTCTGCAGTGCATTTAAAGGTCAGTATGGATTACCTTGACTCGATAGCACCTGGAAAGTTCTGTTAACAACAAATGCTTAACCTGAATGTCATGTAGCTATTGAAAAACTTTAACTTGCATAAACGTACCTCTCAAGTCACTTTCCTGTATCCTCTGTTTACAGGTATGTCTTGGGAGTTCTTGTATTCCACATTCCTAACATAAGTTTTACAAGTGTGAAAGAATATCTGATGAAAGTGCTTTTGTAATCCTGACTCTAAAAAAAGATACCATCAATTACAGGCCTACTTGTGTCTGTTAATATTGTGGTTTCTTCAGGTTTTGTTGTTGTTTTTTTTTTATTTTGAGGTGGTTTTGTTTGGTTTGGTTTTGGTGTTTTTTGGGTTTCTTGGGCTTTTTTTGCCTATTGCTAGTTTTGCACACAGAGGTGACAAAGCAGCAAAAAACCTGACAAAAAAGCCACATTAATTCTCCATTAGTCTGTGTTCTCATTTACACCAGGCTTAATTGGAAAGCATATGTGTATTTCACATT
Source organism: Cnemophilus loriae (assembly GCA_013397755.1). Lineage (NCBI taxonomy): Eukaryota > Metazoa > Chordata > Aves > Passeriformes > Corvidae > Cnemophilus > Cnemophilus loriae. The sequence continues at coordinate 753,859 of VZTF01007742.1, read as the reverse complement.
GCGCCAGCATAAATGACTACACAGGTGCAGGGCAATACTAAGTCTGCCCAAAAATCAGGAATTTTCAGAACATCCATGAGCATTGTTACCCAGGAAGACAGTTTACGCAGTGAGGTTAAAAGAGATGACTGGAAAGGAAGTCTCACCTTGAGTTAATGATCCGACATACAGTGGATTTAAAAAGGGAAAATTGCAAAGCAATAAATGACTGTACATGAGTCCCATTGTGCATACAACTGAACAGACAGAAATGCATAGAAATGGGCTTACTATTTCAAACCTCAGGATCATATGTGCAGGAAAAACCTCAGATAATCTACCTCATCTAGGACAGACTGCTAAGGTGGTGTTCTTAATTTATTTTCCAGTAAAGCCACTCTTGTATAACTTGTCACGTCAGGACAGTCTCACTGAATTGATTAGAGTGTGGCATAAACAGGTGGATCGCTGGAGGTGCAAGGACTGAAAACATGCTGGAAAGGAAAAGGAAGGAATAATTAGTGGTATAATCCACTAAGTGTTTTAAAATCCAAAAGCAGAGGGCTGCTGGGAGTGAAAAAATGAAGGTGGCTGCATTTGCTTGTGGCTGAGAGACACAGTGGAGATGGTGGGCTGAAAAAAGTCTTTTGTTGGGAGGAGGTGGTCAGTGATGGCTGAGTCAGGGCCTTCCATGGGGGTAGCACTGGGTTCATGGGTGTTTAGTGTGTATCCCCCTCACCAACATTCTTCTCTTCATCAGACAGGAACATCAGAGGGATCGTGGACAGTGGCTGACAGCCAGACAACAGTCTGGCTGCTTGGGTTTGCTTCCTCTAGGAACTGTCTGGGACCACACAGGCAGGTGGCAGTTTGACCTGTTTTGCTCAGATGATTTACCACTCTACTCATCAGTCCGAGTCCAGACTGGTGAAAAAGTCCTTCCTTCTTTATGTTCCAATTGAGACTGTCTCTATTGTCTCAACTCTTTGAATGTGATGATTTCATCCTTTTGCTAGTAGCTCTGTTCTCAGAGACTATCTAAAAATTCTCTAAAGAAAATCCCAGTCGCTTTCTTGGATGCTTTCCCTTTGACTTATTTTACTGTTCTCTGCTTTTATGACTATTGCCTTCTTTTTCTTTATTTAGATTGCATACCAGATCATTATTTCAGGTCATTTTCTTTCACTTTGATATCTTTTGCTCATTCCCAGTGTAAATGTCATTTGCAAGAACTGGAGTCCAGAGTATCCTATCATTTTTCTTCAATGTTCAGTGCTGCAATACTTTTTTCTTTCTTTTTTTCAACTCTCTTTGCTTTTCATGTAATAGACTGTTCCTTTTCTCTTATGATTTCATTGGCCTAAAAATCCCTGATCATGTCTCTCTTTCGATCCACATCATTTTACTTTTTGCATTTGTGCTGAACTAAAACAGGGGATAAGTTCAAAGTTGCTCTCCCCCACTTCAAATCCTTCTCATCATGCTATGCCTTTGACTCCTTTTCACCCAGTTGTGCAGTCCTACCCTATGCTTCTTACTGAACATAATAATTCTTATTTTTACAAACTTTGCTTTAACCTCTTTCACCTCCATTTTCTCATTTATGCAAAAAATATTGCCTTCATATACAAGTTACTAAAGTTACAAGTTCTAATACCAGCTCTGAACATCTTTATTCTTGTATCACCTCTTAAAATATTTCAATTGAGTAGTTATGATGTGAAAAACCTTTTCTATTTAAGTATAAACAGAATTCAAGTAACAGCATCTTGTAAATTAACTGCTAACACGTGCATTAGGCAGAATAATTTTGCTATAAGACAAAATGGTATTTTTAGGTATACTTTCTTTTTATTATGAAAAGAGTACTTCAGTCATTCAGGTTCCCAGGATTACGAACTGACAGATGACACTGAGGAAAAGCAGATTTATTCTACTTTGGGCTTTTTTAAGCAAAGGTCTAAAAATTCCCCTAGGATTGTTGGACTTGAGACTGAATGAAAAGCTAAAATTTATTTTACTTGTCTCTAAGCCACTTCAGAAGACACAGACTCTTCATATTTGTCACTGTTTTGCTCAATTTAATACATATTCTCAGAGAAATCTTTGCCTTGAGCCTGGCAGAAGGAGTGGTCATTTCCCAGGTCCAGCCAGTGACACTGTGACCTGAAACTGAGATCCCAAGTCTGGAAATGATTCCACTTAGTGCACAGGCTCTTCTCACTCCAGCCCAAGCAGCAGTTAAACACTTTAAGCATAGCAAACAAAGCTTCAAAGGCAGCCTCACTATGGAGTATCCTGCAGCCTAGCTTTTTGGAAAATCCAGGTAAATACATCATTCCAGATACCTATAATAAATCAGATGGGATCTTCTGAACGTCAGTCTAAGCAGCCGCTCCCTGGGGTTTTTTGCTAAAGCAGAAATGCCTGAACTTCACCTGGCCCCATTCATCCTGCCCTGTTTGTCTTCCCTCTTACTGGCTTAAATCCCACGGGCAAGCCAGGACCAGAGCAGCATGGCACGGCACTGGGCTTTGGAACACCAGTCAGGGTGGGCTTGCACACCAAACCTCAGGGCCAGGGCCTCTAGGTATCCATGGAGTTGCACAGGGGCTGAAAAAGAGTCTGTTGGTGCGTAAGGGTTGTTCTTAGGAATCTAAGTTGGCATGTAGGTACAAGCATCCTATATGTGGAATATTTCACAATAATGGCCTGTTTTCCAGGATGCTAAAGGCTACTTGACAAAGCACGACTTAAGTATCTTCAGCTTGGCCTGATATCCACATCAAGACTCTCAAATTAAAACATTTCTGGCACGATCATCAGTGCTTTTAATTTGGATTTTGAACAATTAACATTTTGTTGTGTTCCCAGAACACAAGCCCTTTGCTTTCTGTTTAGTGAGTGCCAATTCTAATACTGTGACTGTTTTTTTCCGAGGTGTGAACACCCACCTAAAATCCGAAGATGTTGTTGTTTTCAGAAAGCAATGTTTCTGAGAGAAATAAGATTTGTTTTTTTCTTCTGGTCTAACTTGCTCAAAAGAAAATAAGTGTTGAAAGTGTTTTAGTGCAATAAATAAAGCTTTGGAAAATTAACACTGGTACTGAACTTTTCCACCCCATAAAAGTCTAGGCTCTCAACCATGAAGAATAAAACTTGTTTTCAGAATAACAATGCATGCTGAAGATTTTTGTTGCTCGAAATTCTCTGAGGTAACTTCCCTTGAGAATAAGGCACACATTGGAAAAGAGGACAGACAGAATAATTTTTCTGTATTTACCAAGTAATTGAGTGTTTTCTCAGTGTTTTGAAATGTCAAGTAGTTATATGGTTGGATTTTGCTAGTCATTGACTTTGGGATTAACTGATTTCTCATATACAGTATTTCTCAGGTTCTTATAACTTATGTATAGTCTGTATTGATTTCCTGTATATTTAATCAAAATTTCTCCTATCACATATTTTTGCTGTCTGATAGTTTCAGCAAGAAGTAGACTCATTGCAAACCTATGTCTCCCTAGAATACAGCCCTCCCTTCCACTGGCAATAGTAATGTTATAAAATAACAGTGATTAGTCTCTGTCACTGTAAAGCACTTAACCCATTTTTGCCAACCCAGCCTTGGTTTCCATGGAAACAGATGATAGCAACACAGAAGGCAGATTTTTATTTTTTTGGTGGGTTGCTTTTGTTGAATGTCAACTGTCTTCAGACTTCATTCACAAAGCTCTCCTTCCTCTACTTTTTTTTCCCCTTAAACCTATAGATTTTAGGGCTCAGGAAGATTCAATCATCTGGTTTTCATTTTGCTGCAACTGGTTTTAAAGAAAATTTGTGGCCAGCAAAATTTCACAGGATGATAGACTTGGACATTGGAGTCCTGAGTTAATTCACAAAGTTGTCTGAAGTCACTTTCTCAGAGATAAAATGAAGCCTTAGTAGAACTTGTTGCTGCTGTAATTTATCAGGAGTAGGAGAGATAAATGCTATTACCTAGATTACCACTTTTGCCATATTAAGATACAAATGTAGAGATGATTAGAAGGATGTACAGTCAAATTAGATTTGGGTTACTATGTCCTTAGAAGGAGGGTTTTGGCCTTTCTGAGAAAATGGAGATACTTCTTTAAAGCTATTTGAAATATATGAATATCTCACCCTTCTGCATTAAGGACCCTTGAAAGGATATCTTATAAATTAGATTGTCTTGACTTTAGGTGAGGTCCAGAAGACATGTGTTAAAATTTTAGAAATTAAATATATCAGATCAAATCAGCTGTCTGTCTGTGTAGACAAACACTTCTAAAGGTCACAAAGGTGAACTAGATACAAAGCATTATTTAACACACAGTAATGCTAAACTACTATATTCCAAGAATAAAGAAGCCGAGCTTCTTTTCCATGCAAAGCTTGTTCATGAATAAAAATGTAATTTTTTCATCGATTTTCTTCCTACCAGTAATTTTGTGACACAAGCTATGGGTGACAAATGAGATACCCAAAATAACCAATTCTCAACATTTTCTGTTCAAAGGATGACTGATCATATAAATCACTTACAGAATAGGCTGCCATGCTATACAAACAATGAGACAGGTCTCTCTAAAATAGGGGAGACTGATTGCTTCATGTGGTTTTTATTCTTTTCTAATTTGGAAATAGATAAGAGATAGAACAGAACATCAGCAGAGATGAATAGGGAAGGTGAAAAAATCCACTTATAACATACTCTTTCCCTCTCCATATTTTTAAAAAGCACTGTGGCCTGTGGAAGCCAAGAAGGCTTGTAGGTTTTTTCATTACCTCTCTTATTATCTGCGTTGTGTACTATATGGGAATGCTCTCCGTGAACTCGCGTTTCTCTGTGACAGGTATAGCTGTTCCTGCCTTGAAAAGCTGATGACTTTGATTTCAGTGAACATCACCTTGGTGCTCAGGTGCTGTGTTTTGTCTGTTAAAGTTGTTTATTTCCATCCCTGACAGGGGAAAATAAAGCAACATAGTCAATATACATATGCAGTTTTTTCCATCCCCAAACAATAACTTATTTTCATATCTGTGCATGTTCCTCCATAAACAGAGCATTGCGATACTTTATCCTTGTTTCACCACTCCTAGAGAAAGCAATCATATTAAAAGTCTGCTCAGGCTCCCAGTGCTCACTGGAGGCAGCTGCTCTGGGCACAGCAGCACAGGCAGCCCAGCACTGCAGCAATGACACAAAACAGCATAGCCTCTCTACAAGTGGCAGTTTTGAAATACCTCAGATATTTCCTTTGTTATCCTAGGGGAGACTTACAGAAAGTACAGCTCTGGACTTGCCTTCCCATTCCTTCTACCACAGTGCCTTCTGCCTCCCTCAAGAGTCCCCTCCAGCCACCCACTGATTTCTGCATTTGGTGAGGGTCATGGTGCCGCCCAGGTGCCGGCAGTGGAGCAGGAGTCTGACCACCCCACAAGCAACTCCTGGCTCGGAGCAGCCAGACCTCTTTGGCACCACCAGAGATGCCTCAAACCCCAGGGGTGACCAAGAGCATAACTGAGCACTGTGACACTGGCCGTTTCTCAGATGTCTGAGAAGCTCACTGGCCTCCACATCAGGTGCCACCAAAGTTTAAGTAGCTGTTGACATGTGTTTACATCGTTAGCAGCATCGCTTTGTTAGCACAGTCATTCTCATTGCTGATGGGATGCTGCTTCTCACAGCTTTGTCCCTAACGGCTTTAGTCACCCTTCAACTGTGCATTAGAAGTGAAATAATTGTATTTTCTGATGAACAAAATAAAATTTGTCTCCCAAATTTATTTATACGGAGAACAACTATCTGACAAGATGTTCAATGATTTTTATATTTTATACCATTATACCCTCATGGACCTTTTACTGAGACCACCAATTAACTTCACAGAGACAAATGAGAAACAGAGATACAATTTTTTGCTGCTGTCACCATGGGACTCATTTTAGTTAACAAGGTAACAGGGAAACCTTCCAGGTCTTTTTCCCAATTCTCTCAGATGTCTAGACCCACAAACTTGATTTTACCAAAGTAAAGACTTCATCAAATATATTTATTTTCTTCCACAACAACTAAGCATAACAGTTGGCTCAGCTAAAATGAGCCCAGAGTTTCACACTGGTGGTATCATAAAGGGAACTGTCCCAGATCCATTTCTTTCTTTTTACAGTTCTTCATTTAGAAGAAGTAGGATGCCTTTAGAAAGTAATACCACGGTATCTTTACAATAATTGTTGTGCAGTGGTATCACAGAGTACAATTTTTGGAACAGATTCTTATGATCCGTTCCCCCAAGTGACACAAAAGCAATTTACAGAAATAAAAGTCTAAAGAGGATTTGAGTGTTTACTTCACCCATTTTTCATCAAGGCAAAGTGGCATTGTATGGAACTACATGGTGGCAGGTAGTAAATACGGCACAATGATGTCCATAACAAAAATTGCTAAAGGGAAGTGAATATCACATTACAATACATTTTTGAGAGTTTCAGTGGAAGTTTTTATCTTAATATCATCAGAGAATTGGTACACTAAAACTCGTACTGTTTGGTGCAGTTTGTGTTTTTATTCAGCTAAATCTTTATGCCAGGGAAAATTTAGCTGCAGGACCTAGTAACAAATAGTATGCAGAATGTAAATTTAAAACAAAGACTGCAGTACTGACTGAAAATGTATGATTTGAAGTTGTTTGTAATCTTATTTGTATATTGTGAGATACAAGCATTCTTTTTCAGGTACTTTGATGCTATTTAGATTTGAAAGAGAAATTCGAAAAGCAACTTAAAATCAAAATTAATGCCAAGATTTAGGTTTTAATGCCAGCATAATTTTTAGATTATAATAAATCTAAAAATTTCTAAAAAATCTGTATAATAAACTTGTATTTGATGGTTTCTTATTTTTAAACCATAATATTTTACCTGATGAGTACTCAGGACTCTGATTCCTTTTCTTCATTATTCTTGTTTAAAGTACTTACAACATGAATGGTTATAAATCTCTGATGGTTCAAAACTTATCCTACAAAGGTTTTAACAGAGGGATTTCAGTACTGTGTGTTATGAGAACAGCCTGCTGAAAACTCATGCCAAGTTATAAACAATCCTTCCCAAAGGATATCAACTTTCCATCACAATTCCCTTGTGATTATCAGAAGTCAGTATGTGCTTTAAATTTTGGCTCTGTGAATGACTTTGTTTTCTGTTCTGGGATCCATTTTTTGTACTCTCCTAACCTTCTTGGGTAAACTGTGTGAAAGATAATTTAGGCTGGCAGCTCTCTAATACTCCACCCAATACATTTCTGCAGCACCTGTGCTCTGTCCTTGCTCAATAATCTACCTGAAAATTTTAACAATTAGGCTTGCCTCCATGATTTGAATTTAGAAAAGAGTGGATGGGTTTCCAGAAAGTAGGACATCTACCTGCACAGAGAGGACTGAAACACTAGTGCCCTCCAAGGATGCTTAATTGCTACAAGCAACCCTAATTAATGAGAGGAAACAGGAAAACAAAAGGCAGCAGGAGGGACATCTGGTGCAGTTTCCTGATCTCTACCTTTTCAAAATGTAACTTGCAGGCAAAATCTGTAAACTGAGTAGTAAACCTCCTGCGTCCTAACGGACCGTCATGTGAAGAACACAACACTTTGATGATTTCCCTCTACGTACAAACAAACTCCATCTTCTGTTCCTCTGTATGCTTAAACTAAAAAGGCATTTAGCAGTTCATAAGCCAGAAAACTTGTCCATTTGTTTCCTTACTGCTACAGTAATGCTGTCTTATGTGCTATGAAATTACTTCTACAGGAGTCAAACTACAATTTATAAAGAAACTGTGTGCACATAGTGACAGCCAGCAATCATCAGAAGAGGAGAAGGAAGGTTGAAGAGGTTTTGCTCTCTGAGTGTGGTATCAGCCAGCTTGGAGCAAGCGTCAGAAGCGTTGACATACACAAGGCATTAATTTCTATCTGAGGTAGAGCAGTTCTGATCTCATTTGTTCTGCTTCCAAGCTTCCTACACTGAAGGTTGTTATGCCTTTATTTTGTAGATTGTATGTCATATTATTTTATTTCTCTCTCCACTTAGTACTTAGAGATTTGTGACCAAATCATCATTTTAGCCTAAGATAGAATATTTTGTAATTAATGAGGCACACTTAATCTCCCCCAACTTGTCCTATTTCTTGTGACGTATCAGCAGCAGAAGATTCACAGCTTCTGAACTATTCTCCCATCTCATGGAAAATCTGATGAAGAATATGAAACAAATTGTAAATGAGAATTACAGCTACTGATTGCTGCTCTCTAGTTTGTCATCTTTTATGCATCCCAGGAAAAAAATAGCATGATAATACACAAAGCAAAGTATTCCTCTTGGGAAAATAATTATAAACAATTACAATCTGAAAAAAATAGAGAGGAAATTATTGGCAGCTTTTAGATGTTTTTTAAATGTTTTGGTAGTACTCCTGGAGTTTTCTTCAATTGTTTTTCTTTTTTTCAGGCCTGCCAGTCTGTAATTTATTAATGGCCCACAACCCAAACAGCAAAAACAAACCTAAAAAATAAAACTGAAATAAATAAGTGTTTCTAGCTCATGATAAGAGCATTGTATCATTTCAGATTAAATTACATGTTTACAACTATTAATAGGTTCCATGAGTAAGCAAAAAAATTACTCAAAAAAATCAACTACCTACAAATTAACATATTTTTTACCTGATTAATTTAATTATCATGCTTTGTTAAAATTGTGCAATTAATTAAAATGCAATTCAAAGGTGAATCCTTCACCTTCACCTTTGATGGAGCATGTCCTTCATGCTCTATCTACATTTTGCTGGGATCAAAAGTCATTATGGCTACATTTGCCTATTGCCTCTATTTCTACTACTGTTTCCCTTTTTATCCTTCATTGTCTTTTTAATATATTGTAGTTCTATACATAAACATATCATCCAGAAAACAAGCTTTGGGCTATTTTGCTATAAGTGTTTTATTTCCGATAAGCTTGAATGCTTTGACGTGGTTCCTTTAAATAAATAGTTTCAAAATCATGACTTTAAAAAAGAAAATCTAAGAAATTATGGATTGTTAATCAACTTACTGACAGGAAAGAAGGAAGAAAGATGAAAAATATAAAATTTTACCTCCAGGAAGAAATTTTTTTCCTTTTCTCTTTTAGAATATTTCATATTTAGAAATCAATTTTAATATGTATTTCAGAGTTCTACTTCTTGTTTAGGCAAAATCTATTCATTGGTTTTCTTTCCAGAAATAACCTTCCATGGCATGAGAACATATGTAATAGCAAGCATGTACTTGAAACTCCCTGAACAAAAGGCTCATTAATAGAGTTTAAAAATTTATTAATTGGGTCCTATAATTGGGCCATCTGTCACAGGAAGATGAAAAGCAATATGAAAAGAGACATTCATTTGTGAGTTGGGAAATACTTTTTAGTCTTTCTGCTGTTTATGTCCTTGTTATTTCCAAAGACAAGGATTTTTTTCCTCCAGTACCTGCCACTTCCACTCAGAAGGAGATATGTACCAGAAAGGCAGATGCTGTTAGAGAAATACTACAGCATGTTCTCATTTCACACTGTTTCTTGAAACAAAAATCCTCATTCTGAATCACAGAATCATATAGGTTGGAAAAGGCCATTAAGATCATTGAGTCCAACTGTAAATGGCCATAGGCAGCTATTTCACAGAGAACTCAGTGGCATTCAGGTGCTCAACTACTAATTAAAGATATGAGCCATGAGTCTAGCCTCTTAAATATGGGAAAAAAGAAGGCAAATATTTTCATGCTTTGCATTATAGACAAAGTGTTTAAAAAGAGCATCCTGCAGTAATTTTGTCTCCTGGCTGTTAGGGTTTAGATACTCACCATATTAAATTTGATTTTGTTACAAACTCCTCAGGTTTCTTTAATCCAGGTCTGTAGATATCAGAGGGATGGAGGATTTGCTGCTCCTCTGGAGAAGAGCTGCTTAAGTGGGAAAATATCTCATACTATTTTAGCAAAGAGAGAAGTGTTTCAGAGCAGAAGTGACTGTGGTACATTGCTTTTAGGGACATCAGAGCTGTGACAAACATGTTCCTCTGCTGGAGGAAGCTTAAATGTTTAGGCGTTAGTAGACAAAAACCTAGCGAAAAAGATTTTCCTAAAATTTTCAGCCATTTCTGAACTCATTGTTGTTTCCAAATTCTCCACTTAATTTTTTGTCTTGGAATGAAGCTGTCTAGTTCTCTGCCCAGGCTGAATTAAATCTTCGTGCAGTTTACACCTCGTAAAAATCATTGGGGGTATAACTATTATCTTGAGGGAAATAAACATGGAGGATGGCAAGTAATCAGACACAAAACAGAATATTTCAAGCAACAATTCATATAAACTTCATATTGCAAGAACTGAGTGAAAAGCTTCCATACTTACGGCTCCTCCTCAGCAGAGTTTAACCCTGGTGCCGTTTTCTGGGGTTCCCTGTATCTAACCAGTATCAGCAAACACCCTAAAGACAGTGTAACAAACCACACCCACTCCATGATAAGGAGTTGAATTTAGGATTTTAAATGCTAGGAGTACTAACCTCCATAGTTTGACCAACGGAAACCGGCTTCTTGGCTGGTAGCAGTTCTGAAGAACTGACATGTAGAGGTACTAGAAGAAACCCGGTGTATTTACAGTCATTTCTATTGGTTCTACAAGACTCAAGTATCGTTCATCAGTACTTCAGATCATCCACAGAGGACTGGTGGCACTTAGCTGGACAGTCCAAAAAATTTAGACTTCAGTGTCAACACTCACACGCATTTTGATAACAAAAGTGACAGTTTTCGTATTTGTCATAGTAAATCACCCAATACTAAATCAATAGAAACATTAATAACCAGTATGTCCTCTGCAGCAGGAGGTCTCCAAAAAAGTGCTTCTTGATAGTCATTTTCTAGCAAAACATTTTGCAATGAGATGACCTCTAGAGCCCTCCGGAACTCCTGAAAAATTAGAGCTTAAAAGATGGAAGCTGCTTCTGGAACAAAGTAAAAATGTGACTATATGCTCATAGGCCAAACAAATGTCTCTCTCTAAACAGTACTTTGGGAGAGGCAAATCAGGATTATGTAGCTTCATTGTACATTGCAAAGTATTTCAAGCAGCCTGGGGAGCTGGCTGGAAGAGAAGATGGGAATTTGGCAAGCACTGTACAGGCTATCTGGAGCCAGGAGTATTTATCATGGTCACATAATCGAAGGCCTAAAAAGTATCTACATGCAAATGGAATATTAAATTACAAATCAATCCCTAAAAAAGCAGTTTCCAGGAATTTTGAGAATTGCAGATTTATTGTTGTCCTGGTTTTTATTACCATTACTTGTAACAAAAAAATCTTAAATTATAAGCAAAAAAAAAAAAATGGGTTTTTACCAGGGTTTTTTGGTGCTGGTTTCAGATACCATACCTAATTTCTAAAAGGTTATAAGAAATTTCTGGAGGAAAAGGTCCTGTATTAACTATCAAAGAACTCAGGCACACATATGAACCAGCCATATGTAAAGCACTTTACTTGCTGTTGTGATGGCCGCAGTTCTCTGTGTTGGTTTGCAACGCACAGATTCCCTTCCTGTGAGCAACAGGTGCAGGTCTAAACTGCACATTCAATTAACAATAAGGTATGCTGGAGCAATAAGAAATGACATTACCTGAATCTCAGTTATCCCTATCTCTTTTCCACAATCAGTACTGTTGAAAAAAAGGTTAGTTCAGCAAATGGTTCGTATGTTACTGTCAGCTTCCTAGGTTTGATTTAGATTTAAAATTAATACATTTTCCAGCTCTGAGTGGTTGCAAAGAAAATCTGGGAAGCAGAATCCCGGCAGCTTACACAAACACACACACATACACACACACACAAAAGGAAATTAGACAGAACCAAAAACAGCTTTGCAATTACATCTATTTCTTTTTAAACCAAACTTTATGACATTTTGGATATTGGTCAAGTTGTATTTTGGGCTTTTGAAAAGCTTGGAGTTTAACACAAGATTACTGCTGCTTCCCAAAAGAGGTTACTTAGGAAGAGGCAGCAGTAATAGCTGGTACCCTGTGAAGTTGCATGAGAAGGGTCTTGAAGCATGGAATAGCAAGGAACAGAAAGTACCGTGGCTTGTAGTGATTCATGGAGGTTCTTACTGACTGAAGACAGCAAAGTTACGTAAGTTTGAAAAGTATAAATAAATGACAGGAAAAAAAGGAAATAGTTCCAAACCACGATAACTGCAGGCAAAGCCTGAAATTATTGCTTTATGAATAAATCTACTGCTGCTACTGCTCGCTCAGCGTTCCCTTTTCTTTTATATCTGCTCTGACACTGTCCATGCTCAGAGCTTGCCTCCTTACTTTTACTTCTTCTTCTGGAGATAAAAGCCTAATGGCATTAATGAGATCATATAAGGCATTTATTATGCCATAAAACACTGAAGGCATCTTTGAACATTTGTAATTTCTTTTTATTAGAAGATATTTTATTAGAACATTAGCAATGGGCCTGGTAGTTTTAATGTCTCGGTTATTTACCACTGATTGGGTGAGGAGTTTTTTGTCTATTTGTATTTGGATAGGTTTTTTGGTTCCTTTTTTTTCTTTTTTCAGAAGACCTAGAGGAGTAAGGAGAAGAAGGTCCTGATACAAGATACATGTCTTTGAAGTTATGACAGAATGAATGTTTGGAAAAAATAGAACCCATAACAAAGAAATTAAATCTGTGTAGCTAGCCTAATCACTCTCTATGTTTCCTGAATTTGGTACTGAGGATATATCACAGGGATGAACGTGAATTTTCCTTTATTCTTTGCCTCGTAAATGTTCCATAAACACCAATTTCTACAGAAGCAGTTGATTTATCCACCTTCTCATCATGTATTCAGAAAGTTACTTAAGCACATGCTTGTGTATCTTTAATCACATTGTTTTGATGGATTTGGTTATAATATACCAGCAGCTTCTGAAAATATTCAGGTATTTGAGTGTTTTGTTGAATGAGGTGGTAAAAGCATGCAATACAGGCTACAAACACATCTATGCAACTTAAACAGGAAAATTGCCAAGAAGGAGTTAACAATCATCCTAACTCCTATATGTGCAGCACCATGGGGAGGACAAGACTCGACACCTTGGGATTTACCACAACCCTAACCCAGCCCTGAATGCTGCGATGGAACTTGAGTTATCTATGAGCGTACTGCTGATCCTGTGTTCATCTCTAATTGACCAGTAAAAAATGCACCTTAAGCCTACAATTGTCTAGGGTTGTCTTATGTGGCCTATGTCTCAGAATAAATGAAAGCATTTCAAAATTCTTTTCGGTTCAGAATACATGGTGTTATAAAATAACCTAGCGATTATACAGTCATTAATTTCCTTCAACTATTTCTTCCACTTTAGCAAATCTTAACTATCCTGCCTCTCCCGAAAGCATCATGGATTTACCACTCGAAGTCAGATAGAGAAAACACTTTCTAGGATAGCATGAAATTACTTAATTTGGTTTTATTATACAATTCATTTTTAAATCTTGAAACATGAAGGTACACTCACAATTTTATTTCCTTTAAGTCTGATTATTTTAAAAGAAATATCTATTTTTATCTGTTCTCTGCATACTCCTACAAACAGATAAATTAGCTATGCCTCTCCTCAGAATGAGCTAGAGGGTTTGTCTTTGCATGTGCAGTTGTCCGAGAAAAGGAAAACATATTTTTGCAAGAAGAGAGTTCTGTTGGTTCTTTTAAAATTATTTTTTCACATTCTTAAAATGACATTGTGCTATTGAGTCTCCTAAGCTCCAATGCCATACATCAACAGCATCCTAGGGCAGAGACAGACTGACAGTCATCCTGCCTCTTGCTGCCAAAACGTAGACAGATGCCTTACAGAAGGCCCCACTTCAAGATGAAAATCATTGCATCCAGGACAACAGAAGAGGCATTTGCAAGTCTGGTTCTGGGACCATTAGTCGTAGAGCATCAACATCTTGAGTGCAATAAATAGCGTCTCAGTAAAATCCGCTGTGACCTGACTGCGCTTTCTAGATGTTATGACAGGACTATCAAGGAGGTGCTAAACATTTCAGCACTGTGAGCCCTGAGCCTTGCTGTACCAGTAAACCACAGCAATGGAAGGGATGCAGGTTGCACGACTAGAATGATTATCTGTGTTTCCCAAGCTCTGTGAAACACTACATCACATCACAGCACTTTTTGCTTTTGCATTTAATTAGAGGACACTGATGATTTTTGTAGTGATTGCTGTTAGAAACAGCACATCCAGTAAATCAGCCATGTAAAAAGTGGGTGAGGTTTTGAGTCTATAAAGGCGCATATTATGGAATCTAAATTTTATTACAGACAAATGAAAACAGCCATATCATCCAGATTTACAATCACAAATTTTCTTTGTGTAATTAAACCACAATTTTCTAATTACAAGAGCAGAAAATCTGGCATATGAGCTTTTTTCGAAATGCATTAACAATATAGTAACAATTGTGGTACATACTAAAAGGCAGAGTTTGATTACTGGAATCAGCTATTTTACCCAAAGTCTGTCTCCCTGGAACTTTATTTCAAGAATGAAGCATCATTTCACAAGTGGTATAATTTTATAGTGTAATAAACATTGAAATTGTAAATACAGTTTCTGGAAAAAGCTCTTTTTAATGTTGCTTGAAACATTTACTTTTTTCATACATAAATTCTTTTTTATTAAATCTCTTTTGAAACAAAAGTCAGTAAATTCAGCCCCTGTATGGTTATATCACTCCACTTCTTCTATGAGTAAAAATCAGGAATAAAGGAGAAAAAAATGATAGTGTAATGTGAGAATATTAAGGCCTGCCATTTATACATTTCTAGACCTATAAAATTTTCAAGTTTATCAGAGTTATTTTCTGTAGTAATTTAGAATAGATTCTACTAGTCCCTCTAATCTGGATCTTCAGTCAAACTGTGTTTTAATAGTGCCAATATTTCACTGAGAGTATCAGTCGCTGCTCAGTAAATGATGATTGTTTAAATGCTTTACTCTTCCTGGACACTTTGCTTTTGGATATGCTTAGTTAACTTACTTCTGATCCTGCAGATACACCAAATCAGGATAGGCTCCATGGTACTTGCTTTCAAAATTGTCAACATAACAGAGTTGTAATTCTAGATAAGACTCGGGATGATACTATAATATAAATACTAAAACAGAAATTACTGTAAAATTTGAGTTGTTGTAAGAACTTAGCCTTTTCTTGTTGGTGCTTGAATTAAAAACTGCTTGGGTCTAGCTGAAGACTTTACTTTCATTTCCATGCTTCAAATCGCTTTCTTTCCAAGGACTTATGGAGAGAAAATGTGTACCAGAAATCAATGTCAGCATTTCAGTCAGTGCCTCAAAGCTAGCCTCCTGTAGCTAGGAATTAATGATGTGACCAAGTTACGGAAACTGAGCAGCTTTTGCCAACCAGGGTCACAACTCCTACACATTCTCTGCAAAGCTTAAGCTTCACTGGTGTGTAAAGCTTTGAGCTGCCTAACCCAGCTAGTTATAACCTCTTCAACCGTCTCAGCCTTCGTATGACAAGAGCCAAGCAGAGAGCAGTGGTTGTGCAGAGGATATCTCCCACTTCATGTTTTCCATGAACACATTAACTGCCCCCCACCTTCTTCCAGCACCTTATTCTGTGCTCATTTTTGGAAGGTGATGGCAGGTCTTCCACCAGATAGATTTAAAAAGTGTCAGATCAATTCACTGGGTATCAAGGATTTCTGAGACACCAGTCATAAATGCGACATCTGCAATGATTTTCTGCTCAGACAAGGTAGAAAGTGCCTGAACTTGTAGCGAAGAAGTGTCATGATTCATTTTTCTTCTTTAAAATTGACAGGGGAAAAAAATGAAATGATATAGGAAATGGGTGATATCTCAAGCAGTTGGAGTACACTACAAAAGAATTTACACTAGTCTGGTCCCAGCTACACAGAAACATGTTCCTTCTAGATTCTGCTAAAATGAATAGAAGCAGAATAGTGAAGAGTGTCAGGCAGGGAAGAGTTGAGCATGAAAGTGTGACCGAAAGCCTAACCAGCTTAGAAAATAAAGATATTGTAAAGTCTACACAACCCAAATTGTGAGTGGAGTTGCTAATGCAAACACACGATGGACATTCAGGGAGAATGTATATGGGCTTGATGCTAACCAGCAAGAGGAATTGCACTGACCTAATGCCCTGAGGTACATACATCACCTCCACACCTGCTACTTCCTTCTCTCTTCTGCCACTATTGAACTGTGACTGAAAATCAAGTTATGTCTTTGCAGTCTCAGAGACAGTCAAGACCATTTTGTGACTTCAGGCTCTTTTACAACTACAGTCATCCAGTCCCTAAATTCACAGATACATGAAAACTACTGAAACAGGCAAGGTGTTACTGCCAGTTCTAGAAAGGATGGATGATCAAGTCATAATGATGCACTTCACATCAATTCCAGTGCTCTAATGGCTACTCTGTAGAAAGCTCAACAAAAGAGATTGCAAGATTAGAGAGAGGAGGCAACGACAAATTTTGAAGTCTTTTGAAGTGTTCTAGCTAGTGTGTGTTCCAGTTTGAATAGACAGAGTTCAGCTCTGTGGTACTCAGATGACTGTGAGCAGTCATGGTGCTATCCGATAGCACAACCTGCACTGAGCCTCATTCCACCAACAGTAAAGGCTTAATCTTAGTTTTTGCTGTATGTCTGCTCAGACTCACCCTTGTGCTGGGTCTGTAACTGCAGACCCAGACATCTTTATTCTGCCATCAACCAAATCCAAATCCAGTCCATTGCAGTGGCTTTAATTTTGGCTTGGGATTGGATTTTGTTACAGAAGAAGATTAAAAATGCAAAAATTAAAAAATCTTCTCAGAAGAAGATTCAGAGAAAGATTATGGCTCCATCCTAATTTTATGGACATAAAAGTTCACACCATTTGAAGTCAGCAACATCTGTCACAAAACAGAGTGACAACGTTTTCTGGCTTGGACAAACTTCTCAGAGGAAGCTTGGCACTATAAAGTGAATGTCCCCTGCCCCAATGGGATGTGCAACCCTAAGATTTGTACCCCAGACTCCCCAAGGAGCTTTTGGAGAGCAATGGTGCCTTGCTCCAGCTAGCTAGCTGACTGGGAATACACCAAAGCCCTTCAGGTTCAAAGTGGGGCCTGGATCTTGGCCTCCTGCAGCCCAAAGCAACATCCCAGCCATCCAGCTACCACTTCTCCAAGATGTGTCTTGCCTGATTTCACCTTGTTAGAATTCATCTGTGGTTGAAACTTTCTCGTGGATGGATACAACCCTTTCTTTCTTCACCACCAGTGCCCTACCACCTTTGCAGGAGACTTAAGCCTTTCTTTCCCCTTTTCCTGTTCCTTTCTGCAGAATAGCATAATCCCTTCAAAGGGAAATAGTCACCTTCCTCTTTCTGCCTTGGCACCTGAACTATTACTCTTGAGGCACTAATGTCTCTTGGCTTTTGTGGATGTTTGCTCCAAACTGGAACCGTAACCCGAATCACCATGAGAGGCAGAGGGCCATCAGGGTGATGCAGCAGTGCTGTCCCCAGCACTACCACTTTATTGTTATCCCGTGTGCCACACAGCCATTCTTTCAGAGGGCCTCCTCAGCCCTGATGCTAAAGGGACGCCAAGTTTAAGCCTCTCACAAAGCTTAAAATATTAGCTAGCAATGGTGATATCAGGACCTTGGCACAGCAACCAGAAAAAATGACTTCTCACAGATTCAGGTAGCTGATAAGGGACGGGGTTTGAGATTCTCTGTGGTGCCTAAATATGGTGCTGAAAGTAGCAATTAGGTGCCCATTTGGGGACTGAGTTCTCAGAACACTGATTCAATCAAAGCACTTATTCTTGCAGTTTAAATTTACATTAACCCAGCACAGTGCCCTCCCCAAGACAAACAGATTCATCACATGCTTAAATTCTGGTATATGCTGCCTAAGCTCTTTGTAGAATTGGGATCAAGAGAAATAGCTGGAGATGATGAAAGTGCTCAAAAGCAAGTACAAAGCCATTATTAACACTGGAAAAGAAGAAGCTACATAGAAAAAGAAAAAAACCTCACCCCTAGGGCATGTTAAAGAAAGTGACTGGACAATAGTTTGGACAATAAATACAGAAAATTCACTTCTTTTAGTGAAAAATGGAGCAGATTGATGTCTGCTTGCTGGCTTTGCTCAAACCCAATTTCTCAGCTCAATCACCACTATATCGTGCTATAAGAATCCCAGGGGGAAAGCATTTTTCTCATTTCGCAACATTTCTGCCTTTGCACATATAAGGTGCTACAGTTTCTAGTAAATCTCTTCTTTTTATTTCTGTTTTGATCTAATTATGGGTTGTTGACTAGATACACAATAAATTTGGGGTTATTATTTTTCCTGCTAATGTTAGTTTTTTCGGAAATATCCCCACCCAGAGAAAAAGCAGATCCCCAAGGTAGTAAATACCGGACAGTGAGAAAATAAACTTTTGGGAAGTTTTGGGTAGGAAAAAGCAGACCTGATCCAGAATTGACTAGTTACTATCCAAACCCTCTTGCAGCCCTTTATCAGTGTTTTAAGCCTGCACCAGGCAGTGGATGTTTGATGGCTGATTATAAAAATTCCTACTTTTCCAGATTAGCTGTAAACCACTTTTAATGTATTCCTTCTGTTTGCTCATACAGCCAGTTTTTATTATTGCCACTGCAGAAAGAAATTAGTTTATCTGTGAGTACAGATGTAGTCATTTGCAGAGGGAGCAAACCAGAAAATAATTGCTTACCAATGTGCTTGCTTTTGTTTGCCCTCTTTCGGAGAATTCCTTCTGGATTTACAGATGTGATCATGAGTTACTGTTAGAACTGTGTTACAAAAATCCAGTATTGCCTCTCACAGTTACTCTCCACTGATCACTGGGTAGTTCATGGATTGCTGGATTGTTCTTTCTAAAACTTACTCTTTACTCTTACTCATTCACAAAACCTGACCTTGCAGCTCTAGCAGACACCCCAGTGATGCGTACCAGTGTCGGACATGTGCAACTCATCTTTTCTTATCTGTTTTACAGGCTTTTTTTCCTATTACCTGCTAGAATAGGGACAACTGTTGCAACATAATTAAGACCCCTGCTAATCAGTTTGTTCATCCAAGCTATCTGCCAACATCATATATAGACAAGACAAACAGGCAATTACCGTGGAGAACATTTGCTAAACAAAGCTATAATTAATAATAAATGAAGCTGGGTTCCCAACTACTTAAGTACAGTAGTTATTAATTATCATGTGGCCCCAAGCTATTTGTGTAGAGTGTATAATTTACAATTCTGCATGATCTCAGCTGTACTCCCTGAAGCCTTCAGAGCTATCTTTTGCATAACTTTAAACTCCGATATGTTGGCTGTGAAAGTTTCTGCCATCTTCTGCCCCAGCTCTCTGCACTATAAGGCCAAGAAATGCAATCTTGTGTTTATCTGGAAGAAATTACAACTTTTAAGCAGCAGTATGTAGAAAATGACAGAATATAGCATGCAACTGAATTAGAGCCGGTTTTGTCACCTGTCATACACAATCAGCCTTCAGCTGTGCAATAAGCAATTTGGAGGTAGCCAGCATTGTCCTACAAATTTTTCACTTAAAAAATTATTAACAGTCCCGTTTTCATCACCAGACAGCTTTACCAGCCAGTTCCCAAAATCCTACATAGTCTAAACTCTTATTGCATACAGTATAACTTCGGAAAATTAGATATTCTATATAATGTAAAATCAGATATCTTTCCCACTGGAGGTGACAGCGTCATCATATATCCGTGGGCCATGCAAAGCCTTCAAGGTTTATGTGTTCATCCTGAGAGGAGGATGAAATCCTAGGCTGCTAGCAATAGTACTCACACCACATTTTTACAACTGTACAGTCCGGAGCTCCAAGATTATCACTTGCTTCCACACCTTGATTTCTCACCGTGATTCTTTCAAGTGGATCCAAGAAGTCTTAAGCATTCTCCTGGAGGCTTACCAAATTTAGAAATCAGACTACTAAGAGAGTTGTGTGTTTTCAGTGACAAAGACCAGACATTTTCTGAACAGGCCTGTTCGTATTTGCCTGGTGACATAAGACGCTGTATAACTCTGGTGTAGAAGGGAAAACCACAGCATCCGCACGGGCCAGACACACTGGCTGTACTCAACGCTTTCTGCAAGCATACCCAAGATGTCTCTCCATCTCTCATTTTCCTGGGCTACAGAGCTCCTACTGCAGCTCCCAGGAACTTAAGTTCTTTTTTCAAACTGCACTTATTTTGGTTTTACATCTTCTGACTGCCTTGTCAGCTGCTCCCTGAGAGAAAACACCCAGTGGGTGATCTATTCTACCTCCAGCTAACTCTGGTTTCTCTGTCTTTTGCAATTTAGCCCTATCAACTAGTCTTGCCTCTCTGTTTCACAACTATGTCTCACTTCTCTGCTCCACTCAAGGCATTGAATCTCTGTATTGAGTCAGTAAAAAAACTGGTCAGTGAAAAAAAGTAATTACTTATTTTCTTTTTTTTAGAAGACCTGGATTCTCCAAAAATGCCTAATTAATTTTAAAATATATTGTCTCCATGGCATGCAGCATCACTGCGTTATCTGGTACCCCATAATGCTTCCCATGTAATTTTCTTTTAACGTGATTAATTTATGAAGATGAGTCAAGTTGACAGTAAGCATGGTAATTGCCATAAACCATATAACAACTTCTCTCTGTGGCAGACTCCTGCCATTCCCCTTGCCAATTGTCCAGGAGAATTAAGGCAAACTTCAGTCCAAAGTAAATACATGTAAGTTCAGTTCTAGACCTTGGAAATGCATGTACTTAACTAAAAGTGTAACAGGATCTTCAGCCTCTGTGGCACACCACAAATGGCAGACTTGAAATTATCTGTGTGTAATGGTGGCAACAGTGAACAGGTGCTTGTTGCAAGCATGGTCTGAGGCTGTAACTGGATGCTGGTAACTGGTCAGGGAGTTTATTGTGTGCCTTATTTTGTGGAGGCATTGTGAGCTTAAGCTATACATTGTGAGGGACTTTCCCAAGTAATAATAAACAGAAAACAAACAAATAAACGAAGAAAAAAAAAAAAAGAAGAAATAATTGAACCCCAATATTTTTGTATATTTTTATTAACTTTGACCTTTTCCAAAATTTTAATCCTAAATACCATGTAGAGGAATGAGGTGAACGTAAATTCCAAAATTGTAATAATGATCTGCTGTCACATCTGGAAATCTCTTGTAGGCAGAGCATTCCTGGGTCAGGAGACTCATCCTCCAAACCACAGAAGTTTGGGGTGGAAGAGATAAATGTGATGTCTTTGCTTCCCACAGGTTCCCCAAATGTCTGGTTCTTTGTCCCCACGCTCTTCCCTGTGAGGGTCAGAGCCAGTACCAAGATTGCTGGTTTAAATCACCATCCCTTGTTTTCAGGAAGCCACTGATTGCACAAGGGGATGCCACTAGACATGAGTGGCAACAAGAGCATTAGTGGGAACTCGAGGTGAGGTGAGGCTGAGCAAGGCAGCAGGTGCTTTTCCAAAAGGAATATTTTCTCACAGCACTGAGAAAATATTCTGGCAGTTAAAATACAAAGACTGGACAATACTTCAGACAGTCCTGTAGAGTCTAAAATCACAAGAGAATGGAGATTTTGGGAAATATGGAATCATGCAGATGAAAAATGCATTTTGTTATGATTAGGTACCCATCAACATGTTTCACTTGTGGCCAAGGGTTCAAGTAATGCAATACATCATTAACAGATGCTGCCAGAATTTCTGCCTCTTGACTTGGAGGCTGGGTGAAGCAGGTGGCTTCTGGAAGTCTACTGGTAGTGGTGTTTAAGCTCTTCAAAGATAGTACAGGCTGAAATCGAGTTAGAGAGATCTCTTCCTTGATAAAGAAGACAAAAAGTGGCTTGGACGTTAAGTGTGTAGAATGCAGTCAAACCACACAGGAGCTCCTTCTCTGAAAAAGGTCTACACTCCCTCTTGACAAATAGGCTGAATATCCAGCATGCTGCAGCTTCACTTTACTACACTCCAGTGCGTGGAGTTAGTGCTTTTCCTTCTCCTCCAGAACACCAGCCAGCAGCCCTATCCAAAAAAGCTATTTCTACCTCTGTGTGCATGTGTGAGAAAAACTCTAAATGGGCAGCCTTTCTATCTAACCTCACTTTTATGTCTTTTGAGTAGCCTCTAGGTCAGAAACATTGATCTGTGAATTGGAGAGAATGTACAATTAACTCTGCCTGTAGCAAACTTTGTTTATCAGCAACATATTTTTTCTGTAGGTATGTGTAAAAAAGAATACTTTATTGGTCCTCTAAAAGAAACTTACAAATAGAAGGCCTTTCTTAACCTCTTGAAATATCGCTCAACTCTAAACTTAAATACTTCTGCAAATATTAGCTGTAAGTATGAAATGTCTATTTTGTATGAAAATCTTTCTGGCCAAATGATTATTATACATGTTTCCCAAGGAGCTGAAACTCTTTAAACAACCACTTTGACATTCTCAGGGATGACAGTTCTCAGTAGTTAGCTATATCAGCTGGATTATGTATTTATCAGGTATGTGATTTATCACGTATGTTTCTGGAAGTACCTCTGTGATACAACTGTTTTTCAATTTTACTTCCCCAAAAATTCGAATTATTTGTTCTGCTTGTACTTTTTTAATCTTGTTCCACTTAACTAGAAAATGTAGTTTGTGACAGGAAAAACATTTTTTCTCTGTTTGCACAAGCTGAAAACAGTTTTTATAATTAAAATTTGCAAGGAGAAACCCAAACAAACCCTATGATAAAATTGCTTTCTCATAACCAGTATTTTAATATACTTCTTTTTAATTCTTTCTTTTTTTAACGCAGGAAAAAATTATTAGCATTTCTAGAGTTTGTCCAAAATTAGCTGTCAAATTCTTTGAAAGATGTGCAAGAGAGGAACCCTGGTCCCATAAAAATCATTTGAAGTTTGCTGTGTGACAACAGTAGTGATAGCATTTTACTCAGAGATCTGAGCCACCACTGGATTAATGTTATGTGGTTATCAGATCCCAATGTCAGGCATGAAGGACAGACATATTACTGTATTAATTCACAAAAACCAGTTATTATTGTACCTATTGTAATTGTTTTATGTTAATAGTTTTGTTGTTAACCTCACACAAAAAAAAACAAAGGGAAAAAAATATGCATTTTAAAATCATCTACGTTTTTTACTATTCTCTTTTATGACAAAGTAAAAGTAGGAAATATGAAAATTGTAGGCAGTTTAAATATTACTCTGGAAAGACCTCAAAGGAATGATAGCACATCACTATTTCGAAATGGGAGTTTTCTTAATTTGAAACACTTTTGTTAAGTTCTGAGCTTGAAATTTATATTTTCTGACACTGACCCACTGGATCTCACCTTTTCTCAAGGTAGACTTTGGGGACGAATGGGCAGTCACATTCTTTTATTCATCTTTCATCTCATAAAAACAAAGTGCTATACCAATGCCACTGTTCTGTTGCCAGGACATGTTGTCTCAGCAGGAGGCTGGCTACCTATGAGATATGATCTCAAAATACCTTGGTTATTCAATTTTTCTAAACATTTTATCCTTCACATCAGTAACACGGACAGGTTTTTCTCTGTCACAGGCAGTGGAAGCAGTCCAAAATACCCTGAACAGCACAGACTGAGAAAGGGCAAGCAGTTCAGTCCTCAAAAGCCTTCTTTTCTTTTTTTCCACCTGTAAATCAAATGTTTATCCTTATGAATTACAAGCCACAAAATTTTCTGGGCCAACAGCCAGTCCTCAGTGGGTCTAAAGACCTCGTTCCACATGAAAAAAAGTCATACAGAGAAGTTAAAAGAGTTTGTTAATCACTTTGAAGGAGCATGATGTTTATGTCCATAACCCGCTGTACATTGACCCTTCTCCTTATTGGTAACTGGACAATATGATTTGGCTCAATAATACTAGAAATCGGTAAAAGTTCAGTTTTGCTAAACCTTTTCAATATGTTGTTTTAATGCTCAGCTTTTTTTAATGAGACCACTGTGAAAGTCAAAGGTTTTTGTCTAAAAACTCTCTGAAGACAGACACAGGTTTTGTTTTCTTGCAACTTACTGTATTGATCACAAGATATTCCTTAGTAAGGGATCTTAAAAAACATTAGTATATCAGAACTGTAGGGAAGAGAAGTGCACATTTGTTGTTATTCCTAAAAGTTAAGTTAATAAATTAAATTGCAGTAAATTCCATGTAGTACACTGGTCTTGCACTCAGCAATGATAAATACCATATGGAGTTATCATTCCAGTGGGATTCTGAGATATAATGATTTTTCTCCTTGATTATATTTCTGTAATGTCACAGAGAAATAAATCTAACTAATAATTTTGGTGTAGCTTCTTCTTAGGTGGCAATATCATGTTTCATTTCTTATTCTCAGTGGACCACATTTGTCACAGGGAAACTTCATCTGTAAGTGCTTATAAAATGATTTTTAATAAATATATTGGAATGTTATTAATTTTTTATAAATTTAGGGGTAATTTTATCAGCAGGAAAACTCATTAGGCTTTCTGTTCTGCTCCAGTGTTGACCCTTGTAACAGATTAGCTCTTCTATTAGCAAAGCCAAGTGCTTATCAGAACTCAAGAAAAGAGTTGAACTGACACTCGACAGAGATTCTTGACATATGCGCTAATAATACATAAATGTTTATTTTCAATTTTTCACAGTATCATAGGACTACAGGCTCATGTACTCTCTGAGGTTGAAAGGGGCCTCTGGAGGTCATCTAATCCAAACCCCTGCTCAAGCAGGGTCATTTAGAGCAGAATGCCCAAGACCACATCCACATAACTTTTAAATATCTCCGAGGAGGGAGACTCTAGCACCTCTGTGGGCAACCTGTGCCATTTTTTTGGTGACTCTCACAGTGAAAAATTGTTTCCTGATGTTCAGAGGGAGCCTCCTGTGTTTCAATGTGTGCCATTGCCTCTTGTTACTGGGCACCATGGAACACAGCCTGGCTATGTCTTTACACCCTCCTTCACATATTTGCACACACTGATGAGTTACCCTCTGAGCCTTCTCATGTCCAGGCTGAATAGTCCCAACTCTCTTAACCTTTCATCATAGGAGAGGTGTCCCAGTCTGTTACATACCTTAGCAGCCCTTTGGTAGGCTCTCTCCTGTAGCTCTTGCTCTAGACACAGTAAATTGTGATCTATTCAGGAATAACTTCACTGAATATAACATAACATCGGGGTGTTGCACTTTTGATTGAGGCACCGAATATGGGTATTAATAAAAGCTAGCGTAAACAGCCCTTCTTCTCACATAACTAACAAATGGTTGTTATTTTGTGGAGGAAACTCAGAGATGGCTTCAGTTCAGAAAATCACCCAAATCAAGTTTTGAACAGATTTTGTGTACTGGGACATGAGGGAACTGAAGATATTAAAGCCTGGTAGCATCAGAGCTATCTGAAGACGGGTCCCTGTTGTAGAGTTTTCCCTTGAGCACAATCCAATTTATTCAGCTCTGTACGGAGAAGGCCTAACGTTTCACCTTTACTGATGTCACATACAGGCTTTTGCTCTAAACCTTCTTTGTTATGAACATTTTATCTGTTGCTTCCACACCAACTCTTACTATTGATCTGAGTTTACACAGAAGTAGGATATAGTCCTTCTGTAACTTTCAAATAACTTATTCCAGTTGCTCAATAACAGCTGAACCCTTTCCAAGACAGGGATGCACAGCAGTTTAGGAAATATGATGCACATATGAAATAAATATGAAACCTACTATCGCTTTTGTAAGGAAACGTGGACTAGGATTTAAAAAGGACTATGTGGATTTTGGCATCAAGAAATGATTTTCAGAGAAGTCTGCAGTCAAGGTGAATGTCCAGTAATTTCAATAGCGTAAAATGGTATTTCCTTGGCCAGACTTTTTAGTATCTTCCAGATGCCTTTTATCTCATCTGTCTTTCAAAGACAACAGCTATTTAAACCTAGCATTATCACATCAAGACCTAAACGTGTAACACTCATGTCTTTTTCCCAAAATACACACTAGTCTCACTCATATGAGTGTGTTTAAAAACAAATTAAAATCAGACTTTATTTAGATCACACAAGCAGTCTGGCTCAGTTTTTTTCCTACTGAACCTGCTCTGCTTTGGGTAAATAACCAAGCAAATAACCAACCCACCATGGAAGCAGAGTGTGGGAGCTGGCACTGTGTATCCTGGCACTGTGCCTTAACTCCCAAGCTTGGGACCTGCTCAGCCTCTCCCTGGCCTCGTGAATTGTTACTACATGCATCTGGGAAGAGATTTGAGAGCAAGGAATAAGGGAAACCTGCACTGCAACAGCCAGAGGCTTGGTAAGCAGGCATGGTACCAAAACATGAGATCGCGCCCCTTAGGCAGGAGAGGGCCCTGAACTGGTGTCCTGAATTGCAGGGGCCTGTTGTGTCCCTTAGTACTTGGGTCAGTCCAAGGCACTTCATCATTTCAGGAAAAAAAAGAAGGAGATGCTTGTGCTGTTTGCAAGGCACCCACATAAACAGACAGACCATTTAGCATGAAGAAGTACTTACAACACTCTGTCGGCTTTGAAAGATTAGGATTGTACTTCATACCGGGAACAGGCAAAAAACCTAATCTTTTTAAGCAGATAGGAAAAAAAATATAACTGTAAAGCAAGTGAGGGTAGGAAGTCGGATAAATTTCAAAATGAATATTCTCCACTGACACAGGGATCTTTTTTAAAGACAATAACAACATCTTATTTAGTCCCAACCATCACACTGGGATCAGAAGTCCTGCACACTCTTGCAAATGGCTAAAAATGTCAAATTCAGCTTCTACAGTGTTTGTAGAGATAGGTAGGTATCAACCATTCAAAAACTCCACTGAAACGGATGTTGAGCACCTTATTGTAATGTTCATCATATACCTAGACTTCCACAGGTCTACAACCCCACAAACTTGCTTTAAGCACCTGTATTCATAGCTGCAGGTGTCTTTACTGTGTGTTTGGAACAGAAGATGAGGCCAGAGCGATATCATACAGAGTTGGGATATTTCTTGTCTCATTCACTTCATATAAATGTTAGCATAATTATATATATATCTATATATCTATATATGTCTATATATATAGACGTTGGTATTAAAACATACCTATGTCAGTGGAGAATATTCATTTTGAAATTTATCCGACTTCCTACCCTCACTTGCTTTACATTTATAACATATCATAATGTGTGTTCTTAGGTGCAGTAACAATAAGGCATCTTTAAGTGCGTTAAGAATTGTCTGGTAGATCCAGAGAATCAGAACTGGCTGGGGATGGCTCTAAAGTTGTTGCAGTCAAGAATCAATACCTTGTCCCACAGATATCAGGCTTCTTTGAAAATACTGTTGTTTCATGCGTGCCACTGACAGGGCACCTTTGAAAGTGAAACACACAACAACCGCTATTCAGCAACATTGCATCTGATATGTGGGAAGGTTACAAGAAGAAGTCTACCAAAGAGTTTGCTTTTCCCAGTGGCCTCTTTGCCTGTGATCTCAGCCTCTCTTAGCGTGACCAGTTAAGCACTGCAATGTTTTAGGAATTGCTCTGTCCCTGGCAGAAAACACCAGAGAAAATGGGGGCCTGGATGAGATGGGACCAACTTTGGCCTTTCACTTTCACTCTGGTACTACCTGTCTGGTCTGTCAGAATCCTCTTTTGTTGATGTTGTTGCATTTTTTTTTCCTTTAATGAGCAACATACTTTAGTCCAGCACACATTGGCTGCAATGAACAAAAAAGTAACAGGGTGAAATTTTAGGATCTGCAGGATACATATACGCTAAGTGGATCCCATGGACCTTTCTCTCTTATCACTACCTTCACAATTGTTTAATTCATCTGTATTTTGGCAATGCCAAATAATTCACACTATTGTAGAAGTCATCGGGATGGAGGGATTACTATCGGCATTTTAGTACATAGAAATCATAGAAACTTATTGGACATCTAAGGTAGCTGGATTTTCCTGGTAAAACAATCACTGGTGATATAATTATGACATTCAGATCTTCAGCTTTATGTCTCAAGCTTAACAACCCAGTGAGTGGATGGAGATGATTACGGCTTGCAGAATTACTGTTTCAAGTTGCCTTTAGGTTCATTAATACAGTATTGCATTGCATGTGCTTAGTTCACACTTTCAAGGTAATCTTCTACCAAAACGACTAAAGAGAATATTTGTGCAATTCCGTTGTATTGTTCCCTCTTCCAAACTGCCTTGGCTAAGATAACTTGCCATTGCATCTTCTACTGTTCACTATATTGTTGTTTTCACAAATATTTAAATACAAGGCACATACTTTAAAGAAATGGTTCCTTTTGTTTTACCTTATGCTAAAATACACCTGGCAAAAAAAAAGGACCATGCTACAGCTAAGAATATGTAATTGACAAACAATACTTTCATCTCTAATTCAAACTTTTGGTAATTTAATAGAATTATACAGCCCCAGAGCATATGGATACACTTTACAGATGTACAGTGATCTTGGAAAGAGAAGCTGGGGAATGAGACATTATACAGTGCAGTAACACAGAACACCATAACACACTGAAAATATTGCTGTTGCTTTCCAGCATGTTGGAGGAGTTGATGCTAATGCTTATTTTTTCGTCCTCTTAGCCAAAATGTCACTAGCCACAATTGATCCTGACAAAATTAATCACATTTTGCCATATGTTTCCTAATGATCTGCAGATGACAGTTTGATAGCAGCTGTTGCAGACCAAAGGTATGAAAAATAAACAAAGAATGCATCACCATTAAAAAGCTGAAAGGTTCCTAAAATTACAGATCTCTGTCAGGGTGCAAAGCCTGGAGTATGTTGACAGCAAGATCTTTCCAATGTATGAATACAAATGATTTGTTGTGATGTTTAAAGAAGGCATGCACACATCAGTAACTCTGCAGTAGTTTGCTTAAGTGAAGGAATAGCAATTATATAAACTCCTCTATCCTAGCACTCAATAAGAAAATATCCTTACATACTAGTCAGAGACTATCCTTACATATCAGTCAGAAATGAATGGTGAGACTGTAATATTAGCATTAAATTTTTATCTTACTACCTTGACTCTCAATTCCCTACACAAAGTTCATGCTGTTCATGCACATTTTTTATTTCTGATGAGTTTCTTGTGAATTGTGCAGATTAATCATGTGTAACTCAAGTTATCAATTTGAAACATGAAAACACTCATGAATTTAATTGCTGATAATTGCATTTCAAAGCAAAAATTTTCCCATCAAATATTTTAACTTAAACCTTGTTTTCAATTTTGGTTGTCATAGCTTTTTCTTTTTGAAGATCATCTTATGTTTTGAAATCTATTCAAGCACAAGATGAAATACAAAGGAAATGCCTGCATTGTGAAGGAAACCCAATCCCAGTGCCCTTACTTTCAAAAAAAAGAAACAGAAAAATAGCATGTCACTTTCTGGGGAAAAAAAATGAATAAATAAAATTAGGTAAGATATGAAAAGGTACTTTAAGAAAAATTATTTTCAGTTTTGGAATTATCTGATCTTTAAGGTCACTTCCAAGACAAAACAATCTAAACTTAAAGTTCAGTACATTCTCCAGAACAGATTATATAAGTTAATCGTACTTGTTCAACAGAGTCTGAACTTTGATAGTGAAAATTTAAGTTTTACTAGGTTGGAAAACCAGCTGAAGACATGTAGGAAAAATATCATCATAAAAATTAATACAAAATTCTAAAGGTTGTAATATATTCTACTTAGAGTTTCTGCAGACTCTTTTTCTTTTCACGCTGAAACTCACAACTACTAGATATGATGAAGATTTGCCAAAAAATATTAAAAGATATGTTCTTTTTTATCTTGCTGAATCTCATTTTTGAGTTCATGCTACTTTGCCCCGGAAGAAACAATTTATAAGTTTTTAAAGCATTGAGAAGTTTTTTTCTTCGCTAGAGGCATCTAAGAGAAATGCAGGGCCAAACATCCAGAATGCCCTCAGCAAGGACTGCATTTTTGCATCTGCAATTTTTCAGGCAGAGCTGAGGTTACTTGAACGTCTATTTGATTTACAGATGCAATCAGGTACCTGCATATACAAGTGATTGTAACCGCAGGTGTTAGATTGGGGACTGTCATTTGAAATTCTGCCTCAAAAATTTACAAAATAATTATTGTTGAAATTATTTTTGTGGGTTCATTAAACAAGTAAGCTTTGATACTTTGTACTCTCACCATGTCAGAAACTGTTTAAATCCTTAGGCAGCCTTTCTGTTCATCTCTGTTCTCATTACCTTCTCTGCTCTGCTTTTTTTATACTTAGTATGAACACAGAGCCACTTGCCCTGGCAAAAAGGCAGCATTTACTCCGTGTAGCTGTGCACCTGGTTCAGTTGCAGACTTCCATAGCTAAAGAACGGGTCAGTCACTCCCTTTTACATACAGAACCTGGGAACAAAATTAGATGCTTACGTAAAAATGGTGTGAGGCATGCACTCACTCCCTCTGATTCAGGCTTCAGCTGCATCAGTGAAATGATTCTCACTGACATTGAGGCTTTATGTAAGACTTTAACAACTGAGCATGATGGCCAAAATATGACTCCCCATATTATAACTCCATCTGAAAAACAATCTCAAAATCAAAGCTGACGTTTTCCCCTTCTGTCCTTTTAGCTGTCCTTTGCCTGCACTTGTAGGAAGACAATCAATACACACGAAACAGAAAGATAGTAGAAGACCTTTCTCTTCATGTGTTTTGCATGAGACAAAGTGACATTACCAGGTCACACAGCAATTCTGTCCCACAGACAGCTATCATAAGGACTAATGTCACCTTACACATATCTGTAAATTTATGTACTAATAATTTATAAATTAATAAAAGACAACAAGAAAATTGTGCGTAATGATACTCTCTGCACTCTTATAGGAACAGTAGAAATCTTCACCTGCTGTCCCTGGACCTTCTTCTAACACTTCTGTGTTTTTCAGACTGCAGAAAGGCCATCAGAGTGACACATTGTTCGGGTAAGAACTGTATTGATGACTACTGTATTTACTGCTCCTGCACAAGACCAAGTGCTCCATTGTGCCTGTGGAAAACTGTGGCCTGTAGAGGAAAAAACCTACAACACTGAAGACTGCCTTTTTTATGGACTCTACAAAATTTTAATAGTATAAATTATTAGAAAAATTGAACCATGACAAAGATTTTTGTATTTCATTTAATTATCTCTGGTAATAATTTTGTTCTTTCCCTTTTACATGAATTTTATCTCCTTTCTTTAAGATAATAGATAATATAATTCTTTTCTGCAAAAGTGGTGTCTAGCTCATGTGGTTCAGTCTGGCAGTTTTCCAGATCATTAAAGATATTTTTCAGTCTTAAATATTGGCTATGACACAGTCGTCTCTTTACTCTGCCTAGATGAAAGTTAGGAGTATATGTCATATGTTTTCTTTTCATTACTCCCTTACGGGATGCATGTTCTTAAAATTCATTAATAGGAATTACAAAAGCTATTCTTACTTTCCTGGACTCCTGTGAGGGCAAAGAAAAGTTTTCCCCAAGCAATACTGAAAACAGCAGAAGATTAAAATAATAAAAAATAAAATTTAAAAACCCACCATTAGATTTGCCCAAGCAAAAATGCAAATTAGTTAATCAGGTTATCTGGAGGAGGGTAACGAATTAAAATCAGCATCTCAAGAAAAGCATCATCTCTGGGAGGTACCAATGCCAGGAGAGCTTTAGCAGAGTGTATAAGCAAGGAGCCAGGTAAGAAAGATTTAATTTGCTCAGGGCTTCAGAGAATCTGCCAATCTCCATTGAGAAAGGAGTTCTTCTTCTGCGAGGAGAAATGGCAGCCCGACACAAGGCAAAGCTCTGGGCACACAAAATTGAGTGAGGTAACATTTAATATCCATGGGGCTGTGGCATGTCCTGCTGCTAATGCCTGAATCATACCACAGGTCATCAACACGATAATTAAAAAGATTTCTACTGATATCAGCAGGCCTTGGGCCAGGCTCCAAGCAAGAAGTGTATGACTGGTGATGGCAAACAGACAAGGACGTTGAATCAAGAGATAGATGTTATCTGGGAAGTAAATGCAGAATCTGTTTATTATGATTCCACACTGAAATCTGCAAACATATTTCTGCTTCTTAATATCATAAGATAAGCGTAATTACAAAGAAAATTAGAATAGAATGACAAATGTGGCTAGGGGGTTAGTAGTCATTAACATATACAGATTGGCTAGGATATTGCTGTGGGGTAGAATGATGTCAAATGAGACATTAAAAGGGTGCAAATGCCAAAATTGTCTAACAGCATTTTTCTTAATAATACAAAGAATAGTTAGTTGAAAAAGACCACCCCTAGATAAACTTTAAGGTGGAAAGTTAATGATTTAAGGATGAGAAATTCCTTACAGAAAACCTCCAGTTACCCTTTATTTCCAGTTATACCCTCTATAAATAAGCTTGGAGAAATTGTAATATTTTCTATGGCTATGGAAAATTCTGGAATGCAGCAAAACAAACGGATGAGAACTCCCTAGAAATTAATTAGTGCCTTTCATCCTTCTCCAGAACCTGGCACGCTGTATTGGAAGGAATCATGATCCCTATGCCACCAACAACACATTTCGTGACTGCAATGTGATTTTCAGTGAATCCAATCTCCCCGCCAAAGGGGAAGAGTCTCGTGACATCCAGAGGTGTTTGAGTCTCCAGTATTCCACACAATTACCTTTTGTAATTTGGTAAGAAAGAAAGAAAGCTGTTTTTGAATGTCTCATTGTTGGTCATCATGACTTTGGGAAATCCTATCCCTCACTAAGGCTTAAAGAGCAAGATAAAGCACATTAGAGAAAAAAATAATACTGTGAAAACTTCCTTCTTTCAGATTAATGTATAAAGTTTTTTAATATTACCAGACACCTTTAATTGTCAGCCATCAAACAACTCAACAGACCGTCCTTCCTTCTGCAGTGCATTCTCTTCCCTTTCCCTTGGGAAGCTACAAAACTGCAACCAGAGCTGTAAAAAACCAACACAATTCTCTCTGCATCTACTGCCACATGATAGAGACAAGCCCTTGATTATTTCTGGCTTTTGGAAACACAACGAGTACATAGCAGCCTATGAAATGGCTGCAATGTGCTGCAGAAAAAGGGAAAAAACCTTTAAAGATGTGTCATGTTTTAACACGCTGTGACACAGCCTTGGCATGTGCCAAGGGGAAAGGCAGAGGGAGCTGCCTGGGAAGCATGTAATGTTTACGTTCCTGACACAGAAACTTTTTTCCTGGGCCTGTCATCACTTCTCTTGAATAATTGCCTGGAGGAAAGCAAATGGTTTGTACTGCTTCTGCGAGAACAAACCAGTCTGCCTGCCAGCATCACTGGAGCAAGACTGTCCCACTCTCCAGACACGGGGCTGGGTCTCAACTTGCTCAATAAGCTTTGAAGCAAAATACAGAGTGGGTAAGATGTAAGATGGATGATGTAAGAGACAGTAGCTGGAGCTAGGGAAAGGAAGGAAGGAGCTGGATGATACACCTCTATGAATAATTCTTCCTGGAAGAAAGCGTCTTCATAAAGTCTAGAAAATAACCACTCTTTTGTGGATATGGGAAAGCACAGGGAGGATGTTTCAAATGTCTGAATTGACATGCCAAGCACATACAGCTAAACTGCCTCCCAAATTGTCTTGGTCAGGACAGACAGACTGTATGATGCCTGCAAGTGTGCAACTGCACTCCACTGTGTTTGACAGTATTACTGGAACTTGTGCACATATTTAATGACTGACACAGAGTAAGGTTGTTAGGGTTGACCACATTTTCCATTCCAGAGGGAAAGGTGTGGCTAAGCACTGGGCTTCTTTTGAGACCAAGCATCATACCTGCCCCACTGTTAAAAGTACTATGGGGAGTATAACACTCTTGTTTCAATCTGTCTGGGGAGACTGTTTATTTGGTAGTATGACAGATACACTCACATCTTTCTCCAACACATCCATTTCAAATCAGATCTGAAGAAACACTTCAAAAAAAACAGAAAATGAAGATGAAAAAGGACTTAGGCTCTCCAGCCAGGTGTCTAGATGCTTTTCTTTTGTTCATAGTGTTTTGCAGAGAATTCAGGCAAAAAGGGAAAGACAGTAGGATTTTCTGATGGGCAAATATATGTGTCTCAGCTTGGAGTGGCCACAGAGAGAATTCCTCTCTGCTTTTCTAAATCAGTGAGTGACTGATTTGTCTGTGACAGGACAGGACAGGACAGTTAGATGTAAGAAGCAAATGTTTGTTACACAGTGTAAAAGCATTGTTTGGATTCCTTTTCTTTTACAAATTTTTAATTTTTAAACCAGGAATGCACCCTTTGCATTACAGTGCAGGACAGGAGCTAGCCACCCTTAAGAGCTACTAGAGAAGTGGTTCCTCAGTGTGAGGAAAAATGCGTGGGCCTTTTATTTCAAACTGAATTTAGAGAACACCTTTTTTTAGACCAAATACATGGCTGTCAATGAAAGTTACATATGGGTCCAGAGAAGATTTGCTATTTTCACGTATTTTATGCCTAGATATGAGAGTTTTGATGACATCTAATCAAGTAAAAAGGAAATTGGAGAAAAATGCAGGATAGAGAAAATAGTAGAGGTAGCTACGCATTTCGTAGAGGTACAGAGAGAGATAATGGTCCCTACCAAAAGAAAATGGGTCGGCAAGGTCAAAAGGCACTGGAAGCAACACTGATGGCAATGTAATTTCTGAAAATGAAAATGGCTATGATTTTATTGGCCTGTAGAAGAACTACATGGTAATAGTACTGCAGCTGGTGAATCTCAAAAGGCAGCTGAGGAATAAAAGCATGAGGTGCTGCCAAATGACCCCCAAGGCAGTCATGATACCATCAGTTCCAGTGGGAATGCACTTTTCAGACTTCCCTACAGGATACTTTGCTTGGCCTTCAGCCCTTCAGCTCCAGGAAAGGTGGTAGGCACAGAAGTATTCATTTTAGGTTTTACCACAGTAAACACTAAAAAGGGTTTTTTGCTCCCTTTTCCCCTCTGCTTCCCTTAGCCATTCACGGTCCGTGGCTGCGACAGAATCAGAAACAGCCAGAAATGCAAGCCGCCGGTGCCACTGGCAGTGAGTGGATGGTGCTCTAGTGGACAGTGCCCCATATCTCACCATGCATCAGCTCTGGTCTGATCTGCTGGGAACAAACCTCCTCTTTCCTCCTCCTCAGAGCCTGCAGTCCTCATCGCCTGCTGGTGTGTGGAGACAGATCACTTTTTTCTTCCTCTCCATCTGTTTCCACACTGAGAAAAAGAAGGAGAGCCTAACTTCAGTCTAATCTGGCTTTACAACACTCCAACACCTAAGATAACCAGCTGAAGTGTCCTTTCCACTAGAAATGGCATGCATGGGTAAAGCATGGAATTCCATAGATTTTATCCCAGTTCACACAATTGCTATGTAAGCTTGGACACAAAGGGATAGTAGGAGAGAGAAAACATTGAATATTTTCATGGTTTAGTTCACTATTTTACCTTAATTGGAAATCAAAGACTTTTGTGTTTTAGAGCTGTTTGTTCTTTGCAAAAGGCATGAAAATGGCTGATGGAAACAGTTGCCAGGGAAAGGTTTTCTATTGGGAAAATGGAGGCTCTGCAAATCGATATATCTCCAGGGAAAGATCAATTTTTATGGAATTTTCCCATCATGATAATATAAATTAAATACTTTATGTTTACATTAATTTCTGCTTCCAGTTAGACCAACATTGTGCCTGATAGCACTTGCAGCAAGAAAATTCTCTTCCTTATTCTCCCCAATGAGCCAAGCTTTTTTCGTTTGATCTGCATCTCCCTCATGCATCAGAGTTTTGCATTGATGATGATTTGTTCTGATAAATCCCCAGAGTTTGAACTGAACTCAGAAATGGGAATGGAGGGGAAGGGAAACCAAGAACCACATTACAAATAGGCATTAAAGAAGCCCAGGCATAGTGATAACAAAGTCAAGCTGAGCTAGATGCGCTGATATTGCCAGTTCCCTTTAATCTTACGTAATTTAATTCTGAAAAAGCTTTTAAATTATTGATTGTTTC
This sequence comes from Cnemophilus loriae, assembly GCA_013397755.1. Lineage (NCBI taxonomy): Eukaryota > Metazoa > Chordata > Aves > Passeriformes > Corvidae > Cnemophilus > Cnemophilus loriae. The sequence goes on along the minus strand of VZTF01007742.1, from coordinate 717,530 downwards.
TTCTGAATCAGGTTTGGATTTAGGTTTACTTATATTTTGCTTAGGCATATTTGACTGCTAACAGAGGAATCAACACAGGACTGAGAGGGAGAATAAGTTCTGTAAATGGTATGGCAAGAAGTAAAGGGAACACAACACAGCAAAGCCCTGATCAAGCACAGAAGGATGAAGAATTAAAGGGAAAACATGAAAGGACACAACTTGCTTGATTTCAGTAGAAGTTTGATTGTGATTGTCTTTCAATCTATGTTGTGCCTTGGAGGGGTTTATGTAAATTGAGCCAACCAACACCACTGTCCTGCCTGATGCTGCTGTGGAAGACGGAAATCTTCTCACACCAATATTTGTGAAACTAGCATAGTGGTCTTTCCTGGCAAACTAGAGACAGCTACTGAAATCCTCTTTCACCTGATCCTAAGGTGGCCCTTCTCAAGGGTTCACATTGGACAAGGAAGGAGGCTTTGGGTGAAAAGTCATCATCCCTTCCAGGAGCTGTGCAGACACGCCTTTCTGGCAGAAGAGGTGTGACAAGCCATGTCTGGGAAGGTGCAGTTCTGATGGTATGTCATGACCATCTAGTTACCCCCATGGGTCTGCATCATCTAGATGAGCTAGTATCTGGGGGCTGAGGCTGCCAGGGTGAAGGACAGGCTTTCTGTGATTCTCAGGCAAGGAGACTGCTGCTACATTGGGAAAACCTGGGGGTATGGAGGTTAGTGGCCTTCTCTTCCTGTGTTATAATATAATCTCTCTGCCTTAATTACGAATAATTCCTAATCCACGCTCCCTACTAAATATATTTCTCTACTATGTTGCTTGTTTAAACTCTAGTTTTATGATGTGTTTTTCCTCTGTTTTAATTAGAAAATGTGACAAAGCTATTCAATGAAGTGGAGAACAAGGTCTTATCAAATGAAAACTTGCAAAGGTTGCTTTATGACAGAGACCGTTTGAGAAGTGATAAAATAATAATGCAAGTTCTTTCTTTTTCGACAGGCCAGATTTACCAGTACACCCCAGACATATCACTCTTCAACAGCCTCTACAGCTGTAAACCTGGATTAACCACGCTGTTAAATCGAGTTTACAGCTGCTTTGCATCACCAGAATGGCCCAAAGCAGGCTGCACATACCAGTGAATATGGGCCTAATTGTACACTAATGAATGATGAAGTAGTTTAGGTTGCAGTATTCATGTTGGCTGAATTAAAAAGAAATCTTTATATAGAGCAGATATGTTAGAATTTATCCTGGCTTTTCTCAAGGGGAAAAAGTCATCCTCTTTTATTCTGAATGGATTATAATTAAGAAAAGCGTCAGAGACAAATTATTCAAGGTTAGAAATTTGAAAGAGCTTTAAGAATACACCCACTCTTTCCAGACATATTAATGCCTGCTCAGGCTGGAGTTACAACAAGTGGAATTCTTAGTTTAGTTATAATATAATGGTCAAAAAAACCTGCTTAGGTAAGCATTCCATTAGGGTAAGTGTTTCCATTAGGGAAGAAAAATCATTACAGAAAACAAGATTAAAAGTTAATGTTGCAAATCTCATTGTCTGTATAACTTCATTAATGCTGGATAACTACTGTATAATTAGCACGGTGTTCATTGTAGAAATCTGTTACAACAGTTGCAATGAAGTTCACCTTCTTAATCTGTAGTTACCTTAGAAAAAAAACAAAAGTCAGAGTATTTTTCAGTGCTTTAAGACATTGTTTTTCCTCTGTAAATAAAGCTTATGGCCTTAAGGCATTCACCTTGCTGGGAATCCAACAGTCTTCGATATAATTTGTCAAACACAGAAAGCATAAAAACTCCAGATGACTGGTTCTCATTTGTGTATGCAATGAATAATGCTTAATTTGCAGGTAAAAGCTGGGACAGGACGACTCAGGAGCAGAGTTTTTTTTCCTCTTTATCCTCCCAACAGTAGTGCAAGACATGTTCTGGAAATTTGGGCCCTCTGCAGTGAAGACTCCTGCACCACACATCCCTCCAGGTTACTCCTGAAGCCAAGTGGGACCTGGCCTTTCAACTTGACTTACTCTGGGGCCTCTGCCTTCCAAAATCGATTGCTAAACCACAGTTTTCATTCAAGCAGCACTGAGCCTATTTCACCCAGGCTAGGCACAGTCTGACTGGTTACATTCATGCAGCCAGGGGCAGGCTGGGGTGAGCACAGCTTGGCGTACCGAAACTTAGCCCGCATCCACGCGGACACCCAAGGCTGTGCCTGCTGTGCACGAGCCCATATCCCTCCTCTCAGCTGCATGGTGATTAGCTTAGTCCAAGAGCTGTGCTCACCACAAATATATGGCTTCCCCTTCACGGCTGAGCAGCATCCAGCTGGCCCAGAGCACGAGCTCAGAGAGATGATGTTCGCCTCCAACACACCACGTAAGATACCAGTAAAATATTACATTCGTTTTGAAAATGCATTATCCCAAGAGGGATAAAAAATATACCAGTTTAAAAAAAAAAGCCAGGAAAATCTGGTCTTCGGGTTGTGAGATATTTAACCTTTTTCATTCCTGAGTGCTGGGCGTCCCTCACACTTTCGGTAATAATAATAGCAGCAACAATAATAAGAGGAAATCAAAATCTGAAACAAAAGGCAGAGCTGAACTCAACATACTAAGGAGTTATTCTGAAAATTATGCACCTAAAAGGCACAATTTAGGAAATCATACTTAAACAGTGGGAGTAGAAAAAAGGAGGAAAACCTCATGAAAAAAAAAGGAAAAAACTATTCAGAAAAGTCTTTTGTTGCTGGAACTACAAAAGCAAACAGTGAATCAGATTGTAGCATGTCATTAGAAGGAAATGTCTCTTCCCTATGAAAATGGCTTTTACCCAACTCAAAAATACAATTTTCATGTTGTATTTAATGGACATCTCACTTCTTAGGGAGAAAAACAGACGCACAAAAAGTACATTTCCAGGGCCCATATAAAACCTTTTGATAAAAGTAACTGCTTCAAACAAGCAGAAAGCTTGTGGACACATTCATAAGATACAATATTCAGACAATATTACAACAATGATAGAAGATGGTTCTTTAAAAGATGCACACTACTACTGCTTTCCTTTTTTATACTGCCCAAGACATACTTTATTATAATAAATGCAGTCAAGTCCAAATGGAAAGATACTGCTAACAAATATGTGCAATTCTCTGACTATAATCCCACAGGAAGTATATTGCTGCATGTCCTTACAGTCTCTCAGCTAGCATAAAATTTTGTCACCACCTTGATCTCAAAAGAATCAGCCCAGATTACACACAAGGAGGATCTGGACCCTTATTTATTGTGACTATCTGTCTCTTTTAGTGCTTCATTATTATCTGCATGGATGAGCAGATTAACTGGGTATTTCTGTCTGGGAGGATAAATACACTTGTATCTGATATCTAGGAGGAAGGGTGGATATTTTTCTGGATGCCTGCTTGCAGAGACTAAATTGGTTTATGGAGGAGTCCTCTGGTTCTCATCTAGGGGACAGTTAAATTTTGGGTCAGATTGCAGGTGTTTCGGGATCAGTTGGCCTTCCAGAAGTAGGATCTTGACATGACAGACAGGGAACAGAAGGAAAAAAAGAAGAACTAGATTACAGGGTGCTAGTTCACTCCCAAATTAGGGCTAGGTATCTGCGGCTTCCAGGCAGAGGCAGCCAGAATTTCAGCTGCCCACAAAAGGCCATGGCTGAGCTGTCCTTCACTGCTCAGTGGGGCGAAAGGGCGACCCAAGCCTGATGTGCACTGGATGCTCGGTGACTCCATCCCCAGCCACCAAGGGCATTGAGGAAAGTCAAGCACATGTCACTCTATCACTGCATAAGCTTTCATGGAAGCATGTATCCTGGGGCATAGGGGATGCTCATCCCCTGCTATAACAGCATGCACTTACGCATTTATGTAAGTGCATTGGTACCAGATGGGGCTCTCACTCCAACCATTTTGCACTTAATCCATACTCTTAAAGAATATTCAACATTGAGTAAGGCACTGAAATATTTCAGGATCTGTGTCTCTGTTGGAGTCAAGATGGCTCAAAGTGAACCTTACACTGATTTAAAATAACTTGGAGGACATTAAATCAGAATGTGCAAGACAGCAACCAACTATTCCCTCCCTTGGTTTAACTTCTTTAAAGTTGTTTTGCATGCATCTATCACATGTAAATGTAAATCTTTACACTCATCTCTGAAATGTCTGAAAATGACCCTTTGTGGGACCAGATCACTGGATAACTCATCCGATCTGGTACCATATTTCATGTGTTATAACTAATATAAAAAGAAGCTGGTGTCCTGTTTGTACATCAAAAGCTAGGAGGATGCAAACAAGTAACTGATTGAGACTCCCCTAAAAGAAGGGTTAGTGATCAGCCAAACAGGGACTAATTACAGGTAAACCAGAAAGCTCACATGTGGCCCCAGGAATACATCTTACCTAGTGGCAAAAGTCCTATCAGATTCCTAAGAACATATCCTTTCTCAAGAAGTAACAAAGAAAAAAAGTCAATACCACAGATTTAATTCAAAGCACTTATAGAAAATCTACTGTGAGCAGAAACAAATAGATCTTTAGCACAAAAGCCAAAGGTTGGACAAGGCAGATTACTGATCTTCCGCCTTCTAAACTTTCTTGATTTCTACATTCCTTTAAACATGAAGCTGCAAGTTGTACAAGGTGATTTTGCCAAAACGCAAGTTTGAAAAAGATCTCTGTTAAATACAGTTGAATGTGTTGGGTTTTTCACACCAATGATATGTCTGATTTTCACCTGAACATAACCTCCTGAAATGGGTTGTAAAGTGGAAAAATAATAACAAACATGCTACTTCCTCATGTACAGGAAAAAAAAAACACTTCTTACACTATTTTGCGATAATAATTCTTGGCTAAAGATCACCTTTTGTTAGAACATTACATATGAAGAAACTTGGGAAGAGTTTTGAGGGTTTTTGTTACTTCATTTTAAGTTCGGAGAAATTACTTTCTTAAAAAAGGATAAGATTGTCTACTAGTTCAGCTTCTATGGAAAAACACAGTTGTCAATCTAATCTAGCTTCTGATAAAAGCAAGCAAGCAGGTTAACTGCTCCGAAGAGATTTCTCTCATAAATAAAACATTGTACATGTTTCAGGTATGACAATCCGCAAAAATCCTTGCCTTGTGAACTTTTATCCATGTCCTGAAAGTTAGGTGCACTTAGGAAGGAAAGCCTTCCTGACCTGCTGTGTTGATATGCTAAACACTGCATAATGAGACCTAAAAGATTTGGGTTGGGTTTTGTTGCAGAGGTAACATTAACATTCTTAATTCATAAGACAAAACCAAGAAAGGATCACTTTTTATATATATATATATATTTATTGCCATTTAAAGTATGATTTATGAATAGAAAGAATGATGGACTGTATCTCATCATAGATATAATCCATGGAGTCTGGTGTATCATACTTATCAACAGAGATTTGAGAGCATTACTGTTACATCCAAGTGAGTTCTGAAAAAGCAATGCATCCATGTTTTCTGTATATTCTCTATGAATATGCATCTATATTTAGACAGGCATATATATGTGTGTGTGTCTAAAGACATCTCTACACTGACAAAAGGAAAGAAATGTACCAAAATACTGAGAAATATTTCTGAAAAAGAAATAGCCAGTACATGTGTTCCAAACTTGGAAAACCCGGACAGCATTAGAGAAATTGGGTTTCTTGTTAGGTTTCTTCTCTGATTTGCCTCCAGAGCACAGGATGGACACCTGTCTTGTCTTACTCTACCAGGTGCTGGCAGAGATTGCACATCTCCTGTCACTAAGTTCCTAATGCTGAGGAACCCCAGCAGAGTGATGGCAATCCCCTCTGTAGTTATCACGTCTTGGGCACATCTGTGGAGACAGAGAGCAGTACTGAAAGCCACAAAAATAGGCCATGCTACACAAAACAGCTTTTTAGGAGTATATGCTTCAAAACTCCAGCTTGAATATCAGTCTCACAACTGCAAAACTCTCTGTCTCAGGCTCTTTTAGGGCTAGAAGTAAATCCTGAGTGTCTTTGGTATTATCCCCTTCCTGTCATAGGAAATATCCACTTCCTTTTCTTGAGATCTAAAGATTTTGCAACACTTACATAAACAGAATTGAACAGTTTTTCAGGACTCTTTCTTGGTCTTCTGACACCAAGACTACTATATCTTTAGGGAGAAATATAGGCGTCTGCTCAGGAAAGGAAATAAATGTGTGGAAGGTTAGACTGTGACAAAGAGGAGAAAAGCCATCAGTTTGAAACTGCTCAAAATTTTGGGTGTTGAATGAAGTTGCTGGAGAAGACAGTAGCAGGCAGATAGACTTCTTAAACCATTATATTATATTTCTAACCGGAAAGGTCACACCTACTTGACTTTCTAGTGACAGATTAAATCACAAAACACACACATTAGAAATGTATGTAGAAATGTGTATCAATCAAAAAACACTGGAAATTTTCCACGCTTTTGTCTTTCTCCGTTATAGCAAGAGACATCAGAGAAATGAGCCAATCAATCATAGCTTGTACACTAAGGCTTGCAGGATGCTCTGTAATTTGTGATTTGACCTCTTGGTACCTTCCTCTTGCTGAGGTTCTCACAGAAAAAAATTATGTGCCAATGAAGAGTGACACAAGATTCATCTTGTTTGGCTGGCTAGGTCACAACAACTGTTTGAGTTAGTCTATAGCCATATGTGATGTCTGGGAAAGATATAGTGAGGCTCTGTGGAATTACTCCCTACAAGCATCACCAGGAAAGCCACAAAACACACCTAGGTCTATCAGATGGAGGATCGGGTGATCCATAATACAGCAGCAAGCACAACAACATAAATATCTTGGATTAAAGAATGCAAAAACCAGTCTGAATAACAATGGGTAGCACCCTGCACTGCAATTGTGTCCACTGCACTGCTCCAGTACAGGCAACACTTACGGTGCTTTAACACTAATGCCATAATTTCCATGCTGCTGCCGCTTGGCTGCCAGAAAAGGAATGGTCAAATTCAGCACCCACAACAGACTGGCCTTGGGTCTGCCTAGTCCTTAGTTCCTCAGTGGGTGTGCTGAACTCCCTGGCTAGTGCTGGTTTGGCTTGCAAAGTGCTGCAAGAGATGTTTGCTTACACACTAGGAAGGCAGCAGTGGGAATCACACAGGGATAACGTGCTCCTTTTACCTGGCCACCTTTGCTCTTCCTATCAGGTCATATATTTATTTACTGGATACAACTGTATATAATGAGTCCTGCCGCATCCAGCAGTGATGCACTGCCCTCACGCACACACACCCTCACCTCATTCACTGCTCTGCTATTTACTTCTGATTTATGGTCCGCTGGCAATCCACATGGAATGGGATTGAAAACGTTGCACCGAGTGAATCAATTATAGAGCACTAGATTTATAGGCCATCCACTGTATTTAAAAATAATTGAACTGTGAAATTATTAAGTTAATTGAGAATTTCTGTAAGTTTGAGCGTTAGGTAATTACAAATGGCAATTATGGAAGAACAAAAGTACATTAAGCAGCAGTGGCAAGAATAAAAAATTTCTGGTACTTCAGAGGTCTGTTTTTAACTTCAGTATGTATGAGCTCTCGTCAAACCAATGAATCCAAACAAGGTATGAATCTTCAAGAAGGAAGAGTTAAAATAGTATCAAATGTATAAGAAAAGTATTTTAATTTCTGAGAAAGCAACTCTGAAAATCAGGGTAATAATGAAATAAAGCTAAATAAAAAATATTGGAGAAATACGCAAAAGTGGGAAATTGCAAATACTAAAGAAAATATTTGTGCTAAAATAGTTGTATGACAAATTTAGAGACATACATGGAGAAACAGATTCAGTGCATCATTTTTTGAAAGATGTTTTAATAATACAGGATAGGGCAAAGAAGATAATTCATACAGTGGCCTTTACTGAAATCTGTGATTCTGGTCACCATAAGAAGAAAAATTATAATAGCATTTTAAGCAGAAAAAAATAATTAGAAAGGCTCAGATGATCTTTAACTGTAACAAAGGACTGACTACTGAAGTCACAAATATACTCTGCTATAAAAGTGAATACACAGACAATATTGTCACAGACCTAAGTGTTTTCTTCTCCTTTGTATTTCACCAAGTAAAATGGGTGACATTTCTGACTCTCAGACACATTTACTATGCAGTGAAAGCTATGGAAAAAGCCTCCTAAATGTCACCTCAAGAAAAACTAGGTAATTACACTTCCTTGAGAAGACAAAACCTTGGTCATTGGTGAGACACTCTAACATTTCAGAGGCACAGAAAAGGGAATATACAGAAAAATCTTATCAGGACATACATTAAACTAAGAGTTTATATTCAATAACATCAACAACAGGCTTCCCATCTGCTTCAGGAGGAAGAGGAGATTATTAAAATTAACTTTCACCAAGACAGAGCTAATCCCCAGTTCCTGCTCCTGTCGCTGTGGAAAGGCAGACTGCAACATGGTTCCTGTGGTTCATCTTCTCCTTGCCCCAGCACCCTGTGCTGGTGGTGAGATCTCAGGGACATGGCAAGGTCGCAGCTGTCCTGACCCTGCTCTTCCATCCTCTTTCTCCCAAAGTCCATTCATCACTTGGCCCAGTGCAGATGGTCCCCTGTCTCCTGATAAACCATCTCATCTTATCCCAGTAAGAAGTTTTTTTAACAGCATCTCCAGCCGAAGAGCGCCCACTTTACAGTGGCACAAAAGTCTTGTTGACCAGCTTGAGAACAGAGCTAGCCAAAACTCAGAGCTTTGTATTTATTTGGAACAGTAATATTTTGCAAAAACAATCCCCAAATGAAGTAAGTTACAGAAATAATACCAGTGTAGTATAGATTTCCATTTCAAATAACCTGAAGTTTCATGCAGCACTTCCAAAAAAATTTCTGGTTTCTTTTTCATGTTTACATTGATTTTATAGAGTTTTGTAACATCAATAGTGGGCGCACGCTGCATGTCATATGATAAACTCTTACGTTTATTTTATCATTAAATTATCAAAAGGCTTATATATGATGATATAATAATATCATGATATCATGATATAATAGATATAATAATGATTTATCATCTTCTTTTCAGGCTCAAAATATCTTCTGCCTGAGTCGTACTGACAGCTTGTGTGATAATCAAAGATTTTTCCCTCAGAAAAACCTTTTCAAGGATAGTTTCCTAATAGCCTGTAAAAACTTCATTTCTCATGTCAAGTAATTATTCACAGAACCAGTACCATGATGTCAATGTGACATGATCAAGGAGAGAAATGATGATCACATCTGGGCCACATGTCCCTAGTGGTTTGAAAAAGCCTGGTATGTGGAGCCCCTTCTTTGGTTACCAAGTTCAGCAGGAGCTGAAGGGCTTCAGCAGCATTAGATTCACTCAGTGTCTCCCACAATCAGCCCTCCCAGCTCCAGAAGGAGTCAGGTATCTCTTGCTGTACCTGAAAGAGGTTCTTTAACTCTTCCTTATAACAAAATCCTAAAAGTGCAGTAGATTGTGAAAAAATCTGTCATAAGCAGTAAGCCATGTAGAATAGTGTAAATTGACTAGTCATGGGGAAAAAAAGCCCCACACCTAACAAGAGAACCCAGGAAAATGAATTGCTACCCTAATTTCAGAAACCTATGGTGCAGGCTGTGAATTGTCTGTACAGTTCCTTGGTGTTACTAAAAAGAAAAACTAGGAGAAATTTCCTCATAATCACTTGCATAGTTTTTATGGTATCGTTATAATGTACCTTTGGAGCAGAAATTGCACTGTGAAAGTACATAGCATTATTCTCTGGCAATTTTTTATATTAGTTTCATCTGCTGTGCATTTTTCACCATGTATTAAATATTTTTGCTTTCCCCACTGTCGCATAACAATGGTAATGGCTGATCTGTACAGTACAACCAACAGCCTGTGAAAAATTTCATAGAAGCAGTTTTTGGTGTGCATTGGAGGATGAATGGAGGCATCACAGATGTTTGAAAGAGATTTGTCTTCATTTTATCTCTTAAAGAAATTCAAATGCCCTTTTTATCTAGCATGATAATTTGTTTAGTGTAATGTGCATTTGATAATGATAACAAGGGAGACATGTTTAACCTAAGGTACTGCACACTGCACTCAAAAGGATTGACTCTCTAAAGTGTGCTTGCATAAACTGAGAATTTAAACTCAGTCCCTGTGAACAGCTCCTCTGATACTGTGTTTGTATTAGAGGAAAACTTTTAGGACGTCCCTAGGAAACTAATCCCCAGGAGGGCTGAAATTCAGAGAAGGCTAATATGTCTGCACCTTTGATCCACTCTCCACATAGCAAAGCCGAATGGGATTATGTCAAAGCCTTTAACAAAAATACTTGGAGAATTTTAAACCCAGAAGTATCTGCAACCTTTAGAATCCAGGATCCTTTTCATTCGGTCTTCTTTTGTAATATTTCTGACTTATACACGTGCAAGTCAGTTTGTAGGGATGACAGCAGTAAATGTCATTAAAAGTCTCTGTGTAGTCTTCATGCTCTGCCATGTAGCAGACACTGCTGAAGTATGTCAAAGTAAGGGTTAATTTAAGGAAAAGAAGCACATTTGTGCTTCCTTACCTTTGTCTGTCTCCCTTAAATTACTAAATTTACTGCAAGTTTAAAAGTTTAACCAGTGATTTGTTCACATACTGCTTACAATCATTTTTCAAGGCAAGAGAAATTATGCATAAAAAAATGCCTTGAAAAATCTGTCTGAATTAAATTCTTATCCAAAAATTTTATTCACTCGCATAGTACTACAATGCAGCGCATAATTTGCTATTTATTGACAGCTCAGTGTCTGCAAAATAGTATCAAAGTCATACTTTCTGAAGAGCAGGTTAGTGCAGCAGAGCAACTTACCCCTGGTAAGATAAGAAACACTGCTAATTTCCAGAACTATGTTTTGACTAGCAGCAATACAGGAATGTTTGAAAAAACCCTTGTTTTTCCAGTGAGAGAGACCACTATGTCATTTAATTGCATTTGAAGAGGTTTTAAACGACAGGTTTTGTTCTGAGTAGACGGTGACAGTACTGCAGAATTTCACGAGATGGCTGTGATAAATGCAGCAGCAAAGGCAAAGACTGCTTAATAGACAAGGAACTTCAGCACCTATTATTACTGTTCTTCTGAGAAGTAGGATTTCCTGAAATCAATTTCATATTTCAAGGGGGTTTCAGTCAGCATTCAAAAAAATTGTATTTAGAACTTAACAGATCAAAATCTACAGACACAGCCCTAGAGATTAATGTAATGGAAATTGGCTGTGAATGTCTAAAGAAATATGTTTGAAGATCTCACTGTCACTATAGAAATGAAAAGTCAAGCCTACTTAGCACTTTAGCTTCATGTCATAATTATTTTTTCTTGTCCAACTTTAAGTTCTTACAATCTGTCTTTTCAGGAGGGATCAGATTTTTTTTTAAACAGTCATCCCTCAAGATGGATATTTCAGGTTCTCAGAAAAGCCCTCCATAGCTCCCGGAAACCATGTCATTCAGGTAGCCAAGGGAGGCGACCTGATGTCCATTTCACATTTTACTAGTGGCATTCTGCTGTAAGACCAGTCTCATTTGGAGCCAGCCCTAAGTGATTTTGCTTCTCTGTGCAGGTCAATGGATAACTAAATGCCTGTGAAATAGTACCATGGCAGCAAGGTAATACTCCTATATTTCCTTTAATGACAGTTTTTGTTTTTCACTGCCACTCTACCCATTAATCCCACTCCGAGAGCTGAAAAACGAGGTTCCATATATCCAGGTAATGGGTTGTATGTTTTCAAGGTCTCCTCCATACCCAAGTCTTCCTAACTCTTGAAGAACCATTACCGAAGTTCCTGAATTCTTTCTCATCTTACACAGTGTTATAAAGCACTTTATAACTCAGTGAATTCCTGGTAAGTGTTGCTCTCCACCTGCCATATGCCAGCCCCAAGGTCTGCTGAGTAACAGGATACAAAGTCAGCTTGCTCGACATTTGCAAGCTGTAACAGGGAAAAACACATGCTCATTAGATCTTACTCTTGTTGGAGTACAGAGGAAGCAGAATTTATTCTACTGAGATTATTGTAGACAAACTCATGCTTCTTCTCAGAAAGAAACAACCCTGTTCTCACCACATAGCTCAGGGCCTGTGTTCTGTCTCACTGCCCATCCAACTCAGGACTGAGCCCAGACTTTGACCCAGTCTTGGCCAGTTTGGATGACCTAGAGTTGTTCTGCTCAAATTCACTTGCAGTCTGTGTCGAAGTATCTTATTTTTAATGGCACTGCGGCCCAGCAGAACCCTGCTTTGGAGCTTCCCACCACTCCTGGGGAGCTTGAAGGAGTTGTGGGGCAGTGCTGCTAGCAAGCCCTCCCCTTCCATCCACAGCTGATCCTTCACTCCATAAATGCCTGCAAAGTAATCTCAGAGTGCGGTGGAAAAGGCGTTCGCAGGAGGCTGGACACAGATGTGGCATCCCGTGTGATGTGGGATTTGTCAGAGGCATCTTTCTCTTAGACGGAACACCAGCATCCTTGTGTGCAGGACAGCTGCATGCTCACTCTTGCAAGTCTGTTCTGAAGTTATTCGAGGTTTTTACTTCCTCCTCACCCTTTAATTTTATGTGACTGGGAGATTTTTGGTAGCAAGTCTTTGACCCTTGTTTCTATGAGCATGCCATTCATGTTTACCTCAGAAAGCCCTGCCTGGACTTGTTTAGAAGAGTAAGTAACAAATCAGATAAAGTCTGTGTGACAGGGCAAAAGAGAGTAAATCACTTTAAGAGCATAAATCAGCCTCCTGCCGCTTGTCCTTCTAGAGTTTAAAGACAAAGTAACAAGCAAAGACGACAGAGATTAAAGAATAGAGTAGCTAAACTGTCTTGCAAGGAGTTTATAATCTTTTGGCAATTAATCACCAATAGTGGGGTCTGATCTGCACAAACCTACAAAAACTGCTGTTCCTCACCCTTTTGCCCAAATGGAACAAAATACAGAAGTGTGTCAGATCTGTAAAAATGGGCAGGGATCTTGAAATATCCCAAAATACCAGCTGGATAATTCAGAAGAAAGTTTTTACACAGATATGTTTTTAGCTTTGAATAATAGGAGATGGGAAACTTGTAGTTTCTTTTGCCCTCTTTTTGTTTGCTTGTTTGATTAATTATTCCTACCTGAAAAAATCTTATTATTTGACAAAAGATTACTTAGTATCCATTAATGTACTTTCCTGGCATAGAAATTTGCAGAAAGAAAGTAATTCGTAGTGAATAAGAAAGCACTATTTTTAGACACTCAAGTAGGGCAGGTTACACAGGCATCTCTCAGCCAGGAATGAAACCTTGCCCTTGATCCTGGCCTGTGGCACAGTCACTTTACACTGCTCCATCAACCTAAAACAGACTTCAAACTTAAGTCATCCAACTTCAAAGAAGCACTGCAGTCTTTGCAGTGTTGCAGTTTCAGGTTCCATGGTGCAAGACCCCCAGCTAATGGCAGTGTGTGGGACTCTGGCAGGAGTGTGCAGCACACAGCAGCTGCTGCAAGCATAGGCTGTGCCAGTGTTCTCCAGGACAGCCCTGAGCAGGCTGGTGAGCAGAAACTCACGTACTGTACCCTTTTTGGTCACCACTGAGGCCTGGGCCCCATAATTCTCATGCAGAGGGAGTTACAGGCCAGAACAGAATGCTCTGCTCAGGGCTGTCCCTGACAGCGCTGCACATCCGGTGTACGGTAGCCATCGTCACACGCATGTGATACACTCAGCCCTTTATAACAATTAACCCACCCAGCTGATCCATGCCTTACACTATTTAAGTTAGTTTTCTATTCATTTGATAATTTACTCTAAGATTGATCAGCTTTTTAGGATTTCCAGATGTGACTGTTGCTAAAAGCCACCAAAGGTGCCACTTCTCCATGAAACATTTGTGTCTCCTGCTGGAAGGACCAGCAAAGCTGCATCTCTGGGGAGTGAAGGTTGTTGCTGCAGGGAAAGGGCAGCAGCAGAGAGACAGGAAGAGAGAAGAGGAAGAAATCTTGAGCTTCCTCCACAGTCATAAGACTGTACATCAGGCTTTCCCTGGAAATGTCCTAAGGGAATCCAAGATGCAGGGCTGTGCCAGTCAAAATCAACTTCACCTCATGCAAACTGCTTTTTTAATATCATACAATACCTGGAGTGTTCTCTTTCTTCACAGCTTTGGTCCTGTGCCAGCAGGACCGGGGTGTTTTTGCTAAATGCAGCTCTATGAGCCCTGGTTTTCTGCATCTCTTGCTTTTCCTGTGTATATCAAAGCCCAGCGGTTGCCTTGCCTACTGTTGCACAGTAGACACACATCCATTCGTGCTACATTCTGGACAAAGAGAAGAAGGGAAGTGCTCTTTCCAAGCAGGAAGACTGTGTTATTACAGGATCCCAGGGACGAGGTTTTATGTCGGTTAAGTACACCCCATTGCTTAATGAGCAAAACAGGGACTGCTGATAGACCACTAAATAGAGTTAAAGGGACAATTTGCAGTAAGCCAATTAATGATGGACATTATTCCGTCTAATTAATTTCCAAGGAGGAGTTATGGCTGGGGAGATATAAGAGTCTTTAAGTTTCTCAGTTTGCAGCTAGGAATTGATTTTCAAAAAAGCAAAAATCTGAGAATGACCAAGAAACATATTAGCAAGAATCAAAGCAATGGTTTTAAAAATCAGCCAATCAGAAGAAGACAGATTTGACACCATGAAGACAAATTATCTACTAAGCAAGATTGGGTTGAAGTATTATAACCAAGAAAGCAAATCCAGCCTTGCAGGCAACAAAGTGACTGCTTTAAAAAGAATTCAAAACTCAAGTTAAATTAAGGTATTATGAAAAGAATGTGGAAAGAAATTTTAGCATATGACTGACAAATCTGGACAACCCTGTAAGGAAGGCAGAAGTTCTGGAATTTCATGTTGAGATGAACTAATAAAATAGAGGGAAAAAATGTGAACTTATGGTGTTTTATAACCACGAAAAATAATGTTTAACCCCTTTACAGAACCAAAAAAAATCTTTTTCACTGGTTTTCCCTCTTCAAAATTCATTCTCAGTGTATCCTGAAAGTCTTAATTTCTACTCAAATAACAGTAGTGATGATCATATGACAATCGAACTGAAGTGAAAGTGAAATTTTATTGAGATAGGAAATGCACATTTCAAAATGGTTTGTTTGGTTTTTTGGGGGGTTTTGTTGGTTTTTTTTTTTAATATTAGGGAAACTGTAAGTTTTTATATACACTGTTCTTTCAACACAGTTTAAAAACCCTGAGTGCTGCACTTGTCACAACTAAGTCATCCCCTGCTCTGCAAGCAAGGAAGATCAGACTTGACATTTCTGGCATTTCTAGAGTAACAGGTAGAGCATAAACATGCTTTAAGCAAATGTTTTCTTCCATGCAACATAAATGAGTGAAAAAAGGCACTATCACCTTTTCCCTGAAGGTTGCACACAACATCTAACAAATACAGTCATAACATATTACTCTGCACAGTCTTTCAGGGAGTTGAGCTTCACCACCTGAAGCTCAAAAGCAAACCACTGTCAACATGTGGGTGTTAGCCTGGATTGTCAGCCAGTGCCCACACCAAGTGACCAGGGACCCTGCTGATGTTGTGCTTCAGACCTCAGGAGATGAGAGGTGTTGGCTCTGCCCAGCACCTCAGGCAAGCAGGAGAGTGCCCTGGTTTCTGAAACCTCAGTGAAATCCCGTCTGTCTCCCTGATCATTTGTATGTTGCTCACTGGCACATCCTCTGAGCCCTCAGTCATTTACCTGTCCCTCAGTCTCAGAGTAATTCAGCCCCTACACTGATCCTCTGAGTAATTAAATAACACTTTCCTTTCTTTTCTGATTCCCCTGTGTGTCTTAAAACTTCAGTGCATCTTCCGTAACACATTAAGGTAGAGATCTCTGGCTTCCCTACTCTCTCTGTCACACAGAAACACACATGCTCCCTCGGGGCATAAATACAGATCGGCTGTACTTATCATTGCATACATTCTGCCCCAGATGTCTTCCTCCTCCTCTTTCTTCTCCTCCTCCTTCTCCTTGTCCTCCTCCTCCTTCCACATCCATGCTCCAGGGGTCTCCAGGGGGCTCACACTGATCATTCCACATCATTGTGAGAAATGCTTTCACATTTATGATATTCTGCCTCCATCTAATAGGCACATTATCCCACAGGGTAATCTTGGTGTTAACTAGAGTCACACTAGCCTGTTTGTATGTTGCAGGCAATTTGTTCTTGGACACCTATCTACTTAACAACACACCTAGCAACGAGGCTGATGTATTGTTAAATTTGCTGGGTTGGCCTTGTCATTGTAAAACTGGCCTTTATCTTTTTTTTTTTTTTTCTATAATCCCAAATGTCTGAAGTGTTCAAAGCAGCTGAGTCTAGACAATGGTCTGGCTTGGATTTTCCAATTTTGTCTCCATCCTTTCTCCAGGCTCAAGCATTAGGACTTAAGCAGTGGCAGGGTATAAATCCAGACAATTTATGCTTTTGCTTTTTTTTTTTTTTTTCCCTAGTAACAGACTATCTGGGAATAGAGAAAATAAAATTAATTGTATTTTCCTGAAAAACATAATGAGAGTGGAAATAGCAGGTTAAAGAAAATGAAAAGCAGAGCATGCAGCTTTCAATCAAAGGACTTTTCTTTGTAGTATATGGGGAAAAATAAGTTATGTGTATCAGGAATCTAAGCAAATAGATTATAGAATACCATTTTTATAACTTGCAAACATGAAATAAACTGGGTTTTCCAAGTGAAAAGATAAAGCAGAATCACATTAGAGATTACTGAAGGACTCCTTGCTGTTGACTTTTTTTTAAAAGAGCAATTTGGAATTTGTGGGTGAACGTGACCTGATGGAGAATTTTGTCTTTATGTCCTATGGTAGTCAGCACGGCAAAATGAGGTACCTCTGCAAACTAACTATCACCAGCAAAGACTTTAAAATCTCTGAGGACTCCGAAATATAAAAACTCAATAGGATCTGCAGTGCTTATGATGGAGCACGGATATTCTCATTCCCTGCTCTGGTTAGTTACACAGTCTGCATATTCCTTTTCATAAGGATTGCTAAAGTTTTCCTTGAGGAGGACCATTTAATGCCTGAGCTGTGTCAGTGACTGCAAAACATAAACATTCCCTTCACCAGTTCCTGCACTACAAAACAATCTGGAAATCTAAAAGTGAGAGGAGTAAGACTGTGATTGTTCCCGAAAACAAATGCACGAAGAAAACCCATATAAGGGCACGTGCAGAAAGCCCTGCATAACCCAAAATGTCAGAAGGAGATGCTTAAGCACTACCTTGCCCTTATGTTAGCGTGTGCTTTAGAAATGCAGTCAAGTCCTGAAGAATAGTAAACACACGGAGAAAAATACCATATAATCACCAGATTAATGGCTGCCCTGTAACTCATATGTGTGAGGACATAGAAAAAACACAGTTTGGTCACCAAGCCTGGCATGCTGCTACCTAACACTCATGTTTTCACAGAACTTCTTCAACGAGGAAAAACATGTTACCTGACAAATTACATTTTCCTTCCCTAGAATAGCTATATGCAGAAGGTGTCAAACATCCTGTATAAAATTATGCTGAATAAGAAGTTTCACCACCCTTACCAGGAAAAATGAGATTCTTTTCAAAATACACTGGGGGGAAAAATCTCGCTTTAAACTATTTTATGCTAAGAAATTACAGTTTTTCTACAGAAAACACAGAAATGTCATGAGAGCATGTCTTTCTTTCCATCATTTCTTTCATTCCTCTTTTATTTTATGGAGGAGTGTTATATTTAGTTTTGGGGTTGTTTTTCTGTTATAATTTGTTTGTTATTCCAGGACTAACATGATGGTTCTGTATAATGAACTTTTCTTAGCAACAAGTAATCTAATACATTGCTAAAGCATTTTCTTAACATTGAGCACATATCAGTATTTCCATTTTTTGTTCATGCCAAAAAACATGACTTCGTGGTAAATGTGAATGTAACTGCAAAAACAGATCTATTCAAATGTTACCTGGATGTGTCCGAGCTGATAACATTATTGGATAATGTTTTACTAATTGATAAGATAATGTTGTATTAATTATCAAGGCACAGCTTAGAAAAATAAAGATACATCATAGGGGAATATATTGAGACATTACTCTTGTACTTTGGCATAGAAATCAAAAATGATAGCTATTATTATGTGCATGTACTGGCATTTTTAGGAAGCTTGGCTTACATCAAATGAAATGAGATAAAAAAGAAGAACGCAAGGCTAAACTTCAGTGTTGAAAATGGTCTGACAGTTAAGCATCTGAAATGAGATAAAATTTCATAACTGGTTCACCAGTTCTGTAGTTTCAGCTCTTGAGTCCTAAAACCCCCATCTCTGAATGTATTGTCCCAGTTGGTTGTGGAAGCTGGTATTTCACACACCAGAGGCTGGATTTCCCTGACTGAGATAAATTTAACTGCAAGCAGTTTGTGACATCCTCTGTAAACACAAAATACACTGTAATGGGATACTCACACAAAATTATTTTTACCTTACATGTGGCCCATCTAACATCATGAACCTTTAAGTAACTCTTACGAGGAGGGTATAGGAGCAGGCAAAGCAAAGACAAAGGTAATATTGTGTTCTGAGCCAACATTACAAAAGAAAGATATGCAGATTTAGAGCTTGTTCCAGCCTCATCTTGATTCCAGCTGTAAATCCAGTTGGAATCTTTGCACTGACTTTAATATCTGATTAGTATTTAATTCTTTGATCAAACTCCATTTAAATATATTTGTGTTTATATATATGTATAAACATACATTAATATTTATGGTTTCATTCATTTATGTGTGTGTGTGTATGTGTGTGCATATATGTATACTGTAGAGGAATAGAAAGACAGACGTAAAAAGGCACTTTACAAAATAAAATTATATAATAAACTACAGGAAGATAATAAATATCTGCCTTTTTCCTGCTTGAATTCTATCAGAAAAGTACTGTACTTTTATTTCATTCTTTTTTTTTTTTTTTTTTACACACGTTCAGTGCTTAAAGCATGCTGTTTCCATTACAGATTGTCAGTGTGCTGGGAATTAAGGCCACGTAACACACAGACAGATGTTATTTTATAGAGTGTCATTCAATGTAATGGTACCAGATTTTAGCAGTTATCCTGCCTCCAATTACCCATTAACAGTTTGTGTAATTGGGGAGCAGGAAAATACCTACACTGCACTGTAGAAATTATTTCAGGAGATCTGCTTCCCAAACTTTGAGAAGTCTTTCCTCTGAGCAGCAACCATTGTTTAAAACAAAATGTTTTAATCAGGAAAGGAGTAATTGAAAAGCATTCGAGTATTTCTGCTGGGCAAAGCTCCCCTTCTTACCTTTATTTCCAATCCATAATGAAGCACAAGTCTTTCCTAAAATCCTGTGCAAATGCATCTTATGGAAGGAAACAATCTGAGATAGAATATTCTAATGGCACAGTTTGCTGGTTGTTTGCATTTGTCTCTGGTTTCTTTGTGGGTTTTTTAAGGAAAATTTGTGTATGTAGACGACTGTCACTTTTATTCTATCATAAAACACCCACACATCTGGAAAGCCCTCACATTCAGCACATCCTTTGTCAGTGATGCTAAAGCAAGCATCTGCTATGTGCCTCTTCAACAGCACACAAAATGTTATTGAGTATCAGGCAACAATATGCAGTTATTGTTCTCTTGACACATTTTTTGGATCCCAATTTGTGATGGTACATAAAAAGATGGGTGGTGTTTTCTGAGACGTTTTAACAGACCCATAAGCAAGTTTACAAGTAAAAGCTGTATGCTTGGGGCTGTAACAGCTCATCCAATACAACTGGGAAAAATCTAATGATGGCAAGCTTGATGGCCCAGTTTCTGCTGAAGAAAAGGCCAGGCTCCCCAAACACACCTTCAGCAACAGGTACTTATTTTAAGACCATATCCAGAGCGCTGAAGCCATGAATATCTTCTAGAGGAGTGCTTTTCCAGTGGGGCTGAACTGGAAGCAGGTCTGCACATTCATTCCTGTTTGTTGCAATGCCCATGCTGGGACCTGGAGAGTGATTACCTCTAGGACAGCCCAGTGTCCCAGGGTCAGCTTCACCCTGGCAGCAACCAGCTGCACCACAACAGGACTCTTAACTCTCACTATTGGCTTGTGAGCAACAACTTCATTGGAAATTGTCTCCATCCACAGGTGGAATACTTGTGTGCGTGTGTATGCATGCGCATATGCTTGTAATCAACTCTGAACCCCTTGTGAAGAAAGACATTTGCTGGGGAAGAAGTTTATTTTTTATTTTTGGGTACTCCTACAGTTTCTAAATTCTGGAAAAATCTCAAAAAACAGTGCACAACAGGATCATCCTTCTTCATTAGACACTTCTTGCTTTTTTTCTAACTTGCTCATGTTTTTCCCTTTGTGGAGCATTTTCTTGGCACTGAAAAAACAGAATTATCCAAGTATGAGCACAAACAAAGCCTGTCATGGGTTGCACTCACCAGCTATTAGTAGTGAATAACAATGGCATTCTGTGAAGGGTATGAGCCACGCTGGAGAGGCCCACCCCATCAGGTATCTAGCTACGCTCAACAGCATTCTTCAAGATCAAGAATCACCTCTGGGGAGTTAAGCTCCCAGAAGAACAGGCTGAAAGTCTGAGGAAAGGCTGGTTCACCAGAGGGAATAACTCAAGACACAGAGCCACAGATGATATGAAGAATGGGCAGAGTGATCGGTGCAGTCCCTGCCATGGGCAACACCAAGAACAAAGCTGGGTGTTCTTATGGAATGATCAGCTTTAAGGGAACATTATTTTTTTTACATAGCTTGTCCTAACTGATTCCCAGAATAAAATAATGTTCTGACTTGCTCCAGCTAACGAAACCCAAATATCTCTGGCAACGACAGACCATTTTCCCTACCTGTGGCTCACACACGTTCAGTTACCACATTCAGTGTTCCTCTCTGAATGTTGAATATATCCACGGACACAGGAAGGCAGCATTTTGCACCCTTCTCTCCACAGGATCTTATGCTATTTGCACTGCTTGACTACTGATCATAGGTTAGATTGGGTTAGATAGCTGTACAGCAGAACTGAGTGTACATCTGATGTTCTCTGGCACAGACACTGGAGTTTCCTTAATGATAGGGAATCCTTTAGAAAAAAACCAAAAGTGTACTGGTTAAAATGTGCAGAGGTAAGTTTTCCTCTTCCTGCCCTGTTTTTCCTGTTTTGCCCTCCCTGGGTTGTAAGTCAAAAGGGCCAAGGTTTTATTGAGTCTTCTCACTTCCTTGCAGTTACATTTTGAGGACCTGGGTACAGAGCCCAGGTCAGAGCAGCCTTGTGATAGTTCTAGTTCCTGTGAGGCAGCCTGGAGCCCCCCTTCAACCACAGCTAAGAGGCTGGGACAAAATGTGAACCTGGAGCTATACAAAGAGCTGCACAAATCAAACAGACAAGGAACACAATTTATATAAACAACCAGACAGTTTATGTTACAGATTCACTTATCTCAGTTGCTTTTTTAAGATAGTACTCAAAGAAAACATCTTTGTTGCAATAATGTGCAGATCCATGGTGTAATGCGTGAAATTTCAATATGCTCCAATAATAAATCTCTAATCTTTACCACTCAATTGTAGTCAAAAATCTCCTGAGTCAGCCTTTGAGACATGTTGACATTTCTAGTGGTAACTTGACACAAGAATATTGAGCACTTCGCATTTTGATAAACCCCATATTGCATGTGTCAGGTTTTTTGACTATTTTAAGTGTCAGTCAAGTTTGTGGATAAATGTACTGAATAGCCTTGCAAGAATATGCTTCAACTTTACTCGTAGGCCTGGACATTTCTGACACACATTTCTCTCGTTTTTGATTTAGCTTCATAAAATATCATCATTTCTCTCGGGAATTACTATCCTTCTCTTGGAACAAGTATTCTTGTTTTCTTCAAGCTATTTTGTACAACATCTAAATCATGAGTCTCTCCAGTCCGCTGCCAAATCAAGACAGCACGTCAAATTCCAGTCCCAAGTACGCTGGTGTTAATTTGGGTACTAGACACAAAGGATATGCTCCTGATTTGTGCCTGTGAAAGCCACAGAAGCCTCTGTAATTCTCTGAAGAGGAATTACAGGAAAGTACTGGTGCGTCAGTGGGGAAAAACTGTTTTCGTATGAAAGAACAATTGTTTTGCCCTATCGGAAGTTTTCTCTGCAGTACTTACCAGATAAAATGAACATTGAAAGCTTTTTAAACCAAAATAAAACAAAGAGAGGAATAATCCAGGCTTTGCTCTCCCTTTTGTCTTATGCTCAAAGCCCTGGTTCATCACTGTATTGCTCTCCCTGACTTTGGTGACCATCAAGGTGGTCAAAAGGCAGCATGCACACACTGGCATGCCCTCCTGCCATACTCTTTCTGAGCATACTCTTTGGGAGCTGTAGCTCCCAAAAGGACGTGGGAAATGTGCACATCTTTGCATTCATTATGTCCAGATGACTTTGCCAAAATGAAGTAGAACCATCTGATTTGCTAAATACTCTGAACTTCTGTCGTATTTCAAAAGTAAACTGTAATGGTCCTTTGCAAATCTGTTTGTTCCACTCTTTAGGTTCCCAGCCAAAGCAAGTAATCATCTTTTCCTTCTTTCCCTCTCTTTTTCAGACTCTCAAACAATTTGATTCCCACATTAGGCTCATCTATTTTTGTGGATCGTTTCTATTTTTATCAGTCCATTTCCATTTATTTTTTCTGGAAATGGATGCTGCTGGTTGTCAGTTAAGATCTGTTGACTAGACATCCCAGATCCTTAAAGGATTTATCAAATTATGGCAACTCAAATTTCCTTACCCACCTTCTTCTTGGTAGTATATTATAACTTGATAAGCATCATAGGTTGACATTTATCAAGCAGAGAAACAGGTTATCTGCTGTTTGGCAATACTTTTCTACGCTTGAATTTGTTCCGAATACACATCCCTTCAATCTTCAGTTTATCTATTGCAAAGCCATTTTTTGACACTGGAATCCCATCTTCCCCGGGCAATGGCAGAAGGGATTTAATAAATAAGGTAATTGTGACAATCACATAATTCCCTCCAGCCTCATATTTCAAAGATCTCAGCCTCATGCAAGCAACAGAGTTCTCCATGGACTCACCCCACAATAACACTCACAATTGCACCTTTAATCTCAGCTAGGTCACGTCCAGTGATTCAGTTTCAGTTTATGTTAACACTCTAGGCCATGAAGCAGTGTGTCCAGGGAAGAGATGTATGCCTTGTTCATCTCTTCTAAGTCCAAGGGAAGAGCACATTAAAACTCAAGCAGAAAAACATGCAGAAAACTGAGAGTAGTTTACATTACCCAGGGTTAAAACAGTCCAGAATTATTAACTATGTCCTCAGATAGAAAAAGCATAAGATAAGAAGTATTTTGATAAAAGGCATTTTTTTTCCCCAGATTTAAAGATAATAACACCATGAGTATAAGATAATAATACCAATCAGCAATCCTTACTTTTTAAATGTCCTAAAACCAGTAGCTAAAACATTGGTTTCTCCTAAGGTAATAAAATACTGTAAAAAGTATGACACACATGAAAAAGAGTACAGCACAGCAGGCTGGACACTGAGTTCTGTATGAATTACCAGCAGGGTGTTGAGGTCTTTTTTCTTTCATTTGTTCCTAAGCTGCATTTCAGATCAATTGTGATGAATATAACACAGAACTACCTTATGAGGAGCAGCTGAGGTCATTTGGTTTGTTCAGCCTGAAGAAGATGAGACTGAGGGGAGACCTCATTGTGCTCTTCAGCATTGTCACAAGGGGAAGCAGAGGGGCAGACACTGATCTCTTCACTCTCAACCAGCAACAGGACTCGAGAAAACAGCATGAAGCTGAGTCAGGATAGGGTTAGGTTGGATATCAGGAAAAAATTCTTAACCGAGAGGGTGATTGGGCACTGGAACAGGCTCCCCAGAGATGTGATCACAACACCGAAAAGCATTTGGACAAACATTGTCAGGCATGTGATAGGATTTTTGGGATGTCCTGGGCAGGGCTGGGAGTTGAACTCGATCCTTGTGGGTCCTGCCCAGCTCAGGATAAGCTATGCTATGCTATGCTATGCCATGCTTTGCTAAGATTCTATACCATAATCCTGATGGGTCTCTTCCAACTCAGCATATTTTATTATATAATTCTATTAATTTGGCGAGGAGTTAATTTCATTATATAGAATTTGGTACAGGAGGTATAATTGCTCCGTTTATCCTCATGATTCAAATATCCCACAGAGAAGCTGTAATTTTGTAAGTGATTTAATAAGTTTTTATGATAGAAAAGGTATTAACAAAGAAAAAATTAACAGAGAATATCTGGAAAAAACTTCCAGATGTCAAGATGTAGTAGCTGGTGAACAACTTCCCAAGGGATGAAGTGGAAGTTGCATTGTCTCGAACTTTAAAAATAGACTCTGACAAACATAAGCAAACCTACAATAAGCAATGATCTTGCAACAAGAGGAACTGTTCAGTCTTCTTCTCTAGCATTTGTTCTTGCTTACAGTTCTCATCCCCTTGTTCAGGGACTGTCCTCTCTGTGTGTACTCAAGCAGCTTCAAAAATCAAGAACAGTGGCACTCACCTTCATCACCAGATTAGGCACTTCCAGTGTTAAATCCACAGCCAGCAACATCTTAGGTGGCAAAATACTACAGTTGGAACTGAATCGGTCATAACCACTACACTTCTGCAAAGAAGGTATCTAGAATATTCGCTCTCTTTAGCCTTAAGTTACATGTAAAGAACACAAGGGCATTGTACAAACTTTTTAATATGAGTGAATGAACCCTTGAAAACAGCTGTCAGTGAGTGTGAGGTGAGGAAATAATAGCAAAACTACAGATGTTCTGTGTGTCCTATAAGGAAAAACGTGGTGCAAAAATATGACACAGCATGTTTGCTTGTTTTTCATGAGTACAAAAGCATCTTGGTTCTCAAATACTAACAAAAATTACAAGCAAAAAAGAATGTGTGAGATTATCAAACATCCTCCTGATGCAAAAACACAGAACAAAGTTTAGGGTGGCACACAGAGTTAATATTAATTGTTTTATTTGCAACTGACCTAAAACATGATATATTAGATGGTGATTTATTCAATGTTTTTAAGAATACAGATAATACAAAAATCAAGCTCAATTTTTAGGATTACACCTTGTGGCAAGGAAAAAAGTAAGATCATACACTTATGGAGTGATTCCCATTCAGACAAAATAATTTGCTGTATTTTTGATGCTGTAGGACCTATGAATGACTATAGTTTCAAGGTATTTTAATATTACCTAACTTAATTTTCAAAAACAATAGAGAAATCTAAAAGCTTGACTTTCAAATACTCCTTAATTCATCCAAACAGTTTGTGGTGGTACAGATGCTTTCCTATAGGGGTGCCATCACTTGGATCCCTTGCAAGGATTTTGATGTCAGCCTGAACAAAATTATAGAATAACTATTTCTTAATGAGCTGGCTGGTCATCCATTTAGTGAGTTGTAATTCTTTCTGTATGAATTGGCAATGGAAAACTGAGCTAGATGGTCACTCTAATGCAAGAGGAGAAAATTGGCCTTCACACAACCTGCTTGGCTTCCAAACTAGGCTGCCTAAGCACTCCCAGAGCACCTAGGCAGTACACGATGAAAATTAGGCTGTTGCTAAACATACAATGTTTCAGAAAATCAAACCAGAAATATTTTTCTATGAACCACTTAAAATTTAAAAACGGAAAACAGGCATATGTCCACTGCTTTTTAATGCCAATTTCCAGAACTCATATTTCCCACATTATGTCAGTGAGGTAACCGAGGCTGATCCTCTCCTGTACCTGAGAAAGAGAGAGAGGAAGAGCTGTGTTAGCTGGCTCTTGTTTGCTGAATTTTTGAGCCAAACACACCACAGCCAGAGTTAGAGCCATGTTCAGTCAGCTTCAGCTTCTCTTGATGGCCTGCAGCCTTTAACAGAACTCGCACAAATGCGGGGCTGCTCGGACACCTCTTTTGAGTTTGCCCTTGTCTAGAAACATCTCTCTAAAGAAAACCTCTCTCCTGGCCAGCTGTGATGCCTTTGTACCCAAAATTAGATGTTTCAGCTTATTCTGCTCCAAGCAGTGTTCTGCTGCATGTTGTGCGTTGCATTTGTCAGGCTGCATCTGAGCCCAGATGAAACATTTCACTTTGTTCTGCATCTGCACCAAACCCACCAGGTATCTGCTAGGGAAGGAACATCTTCAACAGCACACACTGGGTACCCGGTCAAACATATTGGATTTAAACCACAGAATCACTTATGGCGTAAGCTGAGGGTACTTCAGAAACCTTCTCCCTCCTTGCGGACTGCACTAAATGGGACAGGCTGCAACTCTGAAGGAGCAGTTCCACAGTTAAGGCATTGGGTGATTTGGTGAAAGAAAGTCCTTGTTTAAAGACTATTAGACTATTCATTGAAGGAAGCCAGCCTGCCTCTTCTTCCAGCAGAAGCCAAATGTGCTGGCCAGCAAAGCATGCAAAAAACTTATCATCCTGCTCAGGGTGTTCCCATAGGATTCTTGATTGGTACTGGGGACGGAAGAGAAAATTTATTATTCTAGACAATTGTTGCAGTCTGCATATGGGAATGAGTCTGGTGGAACTGAATTTTCATTTACTTCTTACCATTCATGCATGGACGACTTGGAGCAACAGATTGTTATTTGCATCTGCTGAAGTGCTATGAAGAGAGAAAATATCTCAGGGCCACATTCAGTTCATACCCCACATAGCAAAGAGCAGCTAAAGCTGAACGTTAAATGTCATGACCTCTGTGGAAACCTCAATGAAGTAAAAAATCGATATGCCTCGGTGTTCATCAGAAGAATTGTCATGCAAAGGGAGCACCTTGTGTGTTTTCTTGAATAACACTGACCAATTACAGAATGCTGCCAGGGTGAGTAAGGGTGGTCTATCAGAAATCTTTGTACACAGAAGATGGTGAATTACACCACATTTCCTGGTCTGTCTGACCCCTCCTCACTGCTTTATGTAGCAAAGAAGAAATTGCTACCCCTATGAATTGTGTGTGAATTTGCAGGCTCATGTCGTACCAGCTGAAGTACAGAGCAGGCAGTTTCACAAGGATTCAAGCTGTTAATGGCTAAAATTCTGGCAAACATTAAAGCTTCCTTAGGACTAAGCCTTGTTCTTGCTGAAGTTAACGCAGCCAATTCTCACCCTTCCTGCCAGGGTCGGCAGGAAGGGCAGCTGGGATAAGAATCATGTGAAAGTCTGGTTGGGAGCCGGGACACCTGTGGAGCCTGTTTGGCTCTGGCATCTGTGTGTGTAAGGAAAAGAAAGCTGGAAGCGTCTGTATTTTATGGATACTCTCATTCACCTCTCCCACAGTCACAAGGTGAGCAGTGCTTTTAGGCTTTTCAAAGTCTTCCTCTCACAGAAAAAATATCTGCAACTCACCTACTATTAAATAGCATCTGAATCTGCAGCTGCTCTGCCTTTCCATCTATAATTAACCATGGATATAACTGTCATTGTCAATAGGTTTCCATTTGGGAGACTACTTTTGATTTAAGTGCACACAAGAAACTTCTTCCATTGAAAAGAATGCGGTATTTATTAAGCAAAAAGCACACAGCCATTAAAAACAGACTTAAAACTTTACATGAACATTTAAAACATTTCACATGCCCATTACCTTCCATATATTTATTAATTCTAGCTTTAGCTGGTTCACTTTACACATCCCCTCAAAAATGCCAGGCTTGGTAAGACTTATTTCATTTCTAGAAATTATGTCTCCTCCAGCTGATATCTTTCTGTTTGCTCCTTTAAAATCAATTTCTTCTTCACCATACCTAGGTTTTATCTCTTTTGTGTTCCTACTCAAATTCCCTGGAGGCTGTGAGCCCCCAGGTGAACCTCACCAAACTGGTTTGCTCTTCTCTCTCAAGGGGAGACAGAGGCTGTTTTTAAGAGGTTTTCTAGAATTTTCTGCCTGGAAAGCAGTAACTTCAAGTCTGCAGAGTTCTCTAAATAGTTAGATATGCAGCTTTTATGGAAACATAAGTGAATGTAGCTAGGCATAGGCAAGACAGGCAGTATCCTAAGACAAAAGACTGTCAGGGATAGAAAAGTGTATGAGTTTAGGCCCGGTTGGCAACAAAGCACCACACAGCCACTCACTCATTTTGCCTTGGACTGGGGAGAGATTTGGAAGGGTAATAGTGAGAAAACTCATGGGCTGAGATAAGGACAGTTTAATAGGTAAAGTAGAAACTGCACACTCAAGCGAACAAAACAAGGAATTCATTCACTACTTCCCATGGGCAGGCAGGTGTTCAGCCATCTCCAGGGAACCCTGGCTTTGTCATGGGAAAGGGTTACTTGGGAAGAAAAATGCCGTCGCTCTGAACGTCCCCTCCTTCCTCCTTCTTCCCACAGCTTTATGTATCGAGCATGACATCACATTGTAGGGATATCCCTCGGGTCAGCTAGGGTCAGCTGTCCTGGCCGTGTCCCCTCCCAACTTCTTGCACATCACCAGCCCTTTCATGGTGGGATGGGGTGAAAGGCAGAAAAGGCCTTAGCTCTGTGTAAAGAGTGCTCAGCAATAACCAAAACATCCCTGTGTACGTCAACACTATCTTCAGCATAAATCCCAAACACAGCCCCATATCAGCTACCAGGAAGAAATTTAACTCCATTGTAGCCAAAATCAGCACAAAAAGGACTGCACTGCTCACAGCAGGTGTCTACGATTTCACAGCTTATGAGAAGGGAGCAGAAAAACAGAATAGCTGCAGATAATTTCAAGGGAGAAGCTGTGTGTTTGGGATGGCAAATTCTCCTGAGACAGAGGGTATATGTCCTCTCCAGAAGCACCAATTGCTGCCCTCACTCCACTCACACCTTTGAAAAGGAAGATTCAGCCACTTACCCATCCCACACCACAAGCAGTTCAGACATGGCCAGCCACCATCTCCTCATCCTTCGGGTAGGAAAATTCAGTTCTACGTCTCTTGAGTAATGAACACACACCCTGCACAGTGACTGGCATTGGTCAGGCCTGCAGCAACAGAAAATTTGTAAATGACTCTTCCAGATAAGCACAGAGGATTTTCCCCACACTGGTTAGTCCTCAAGACATACCGTTTGTTTCCAGATAACCTCAGGCTTGAACATGAATTATTTTTCTCTGAGAACTACTTTGAATCTGGACATGCACTAATCTCCCAAGAGGAATCTTTAGCAAACAGAGCAACTCGTTTTGTTTGGTTGGTTTTTAAGTAATGAATGAAAACTCACTTTTGCCAGACCTTTAGCCAAATGCCTAGACAAGAGCATGTATTTCAAAACCCGACT
The DNA here is from genome assembly GCA_013397755.1 of Cnemophilus loriae. Classification (NCBI taxonomy): domain Eukaryota; kingdom Metazoa; phylum Chordata; class Aves; order Passeriformes; family Corvidae; genus Cnemophilus; species Cnemophilus loriae. The sequence goes on along the minus strand of VZTF01007742.1, from coordinate 687,971 downwards.
AACACGTAAGGGAATCACAGCTTATGTTTGTTTGAGTCTGCATATTTGAAGAGAACTTATAAACTCACTTAACTCCCAAATTTTTGAGAGAAGTCTTGTCAAGGGCATATGAAATAGAAACGCTGGCCTGATGGTGCTCAAGAATCACTGGCATCAGGCCTAACTCATTATTTTATGAAGGATCTGGCAGTCAATCAATGGGAAATTATCTGTGCTGTATTGACATAAATCATAATTGGTTTCCCTTGAATGCCATGCCAAATCCTTAACAGAATGAGTTACTGTATGCTTTATACAAGTTTTCTTTCTTTACCAGTTCAGTTTAAATCCGTCTTTGAATGCAGACGAACAGTGGCAACCCCAGCAGAGAACCCACTCGGGAACACAAGAACTGCCATACCTAACCCAGCATCCTGCATCAAACAGACAGTATCTGATATCTCAGAAGCCAGGGAAGTGAGAAAGAAAATGCATCTGTTCAACCATGCACTGGGATTATAGGAAGCAGGATTTTAGGAGACTTTTGTGTTTCTCCTCTGAATGGGAAATATGGTCGCACCTCTTTTTTCCCTTTCTGCAACTTATACATAGCATTTGTATGTACGTGCCTATCAATACAGCATCACATTCATATCCTCAAATTTTGCTCAGAAACTGATTTCTTGCTGATTATGACCTTTTTTTTAACAGCCCAGAGGAAGAACATGGCAAAGCAGCACTTTCATCTGTCCTCTGGTTCTCAAGTGACAGTTTCTTCTGTGGGTACAAGAGTTACTAAAGGTCGTGGTATCAACCTGACCTTCCAATGCTGCTTGTCACACTCTGCCCAGCTGATCAAGTGACTGAAGAGATCTAGCACAAAATTAAGGCAGCTTTGCCTTGAAGATCCACCACCTTGCTCGCAGGCATCTTAGCAGTGGAGTTTCCTCCAAGAGTGCTGCTAACACAAGGACTGCCAGACTCTCTTTGAAGTCTGTGGCATCTCTTGTGATCAGTACCAAATGAGGCTAACACCAGCCTCTCTTTCTCTCCAGATTCATTTTCTCCAATTAAAAAAGACTGGAGAAGCAGTGTTGAGGGTTACTCTCCAAAGCCCTGCTAACTCCCTGTTCTGGGACAGAAAGAATGAGAAAATAAGAGAGAAGAAGGAAAAAGCTGTAAGAAAAGAGAAGGATGGGTATGTTCACAACTTTTTGGTGAATGAGAATGTTTTCCATCATGCTACAGGCAATGAACCAAACTCCATCATGCCAACTGGCCTCTGCCTTTGTTTCTGAAGTAAGTCCCAGGGCCCAGGGCAGACCTTGCCTTGCAGAGCTGCTGCTGAAAGGGTCAGCTGAGCTGCTGGGGTCACATTAAAGGAAGAGCAGCTTCAGTGAGTTCATGGCAAGTGAGAGCAAACATAGGCTAATGCAACACTAACACTGCAGTAAATCTCTCTTCCTGATTGCTCTGTTTTTCCCCCTGGCTTTTGTTCTTGTATTCATTATACATATTTTCCCATCATACACCAAGAACTATTCTACTTTTAAATTCTTGGTGAATTAATAACTCTTAAACCAAACTGGCATTTGGAAATTTCTTGTCTTTTTTTTTTCTTTTTTTTTTTTACTTTTCTTTTTTTTATTCCAACAAGCTGTTCTAAGTTGAAAAACACATTCCAGGATGTACTTCCACCAGCCAAAATAAGCATACTTTGTATCTGTTCGGGCATGAGGCATACATCTTAGATGCACTTGTATTAACTCACTAACCAATACAGACCCAGGACTTAAAATGGCCTGTAATTTCTTGGCACTTGAACTGTGTACTTACAGTAATATCATAGGCTGACAGTTTGTTGATTAAAAGCAAGCCAAGTAAAGCACATGCAGATGTCAGTGCTTGATTTAAATGATTATTCACATGCTCTCCTAGGTTAGACGGAAAAAAACCCCACACTTCTTTCTGTACCATAACAACATAATGCATAATCTGGAATAAAAACAGGACTTTTTTCCCCTCTTTAGTAACATTGTTCTTACTATAGGTCTGTATAATACCTACATCAAATTTTAAGTGATCTTTTGAATATCTTTCCCCAGTATTTTATTTCCTGGAGCTATTCTCAGCTTTAGAAAGAGATGCTTATTTTAAAAGAAAACAAACAAACAAACAGAATTCTTTTTAGATTGCAGTAAATTAAAAAATTAAAGAGATTATTTTTTTCTTTTGTAGACCACCAGGAAATCTTCAGGCCAAATAAATGCATACTTTGTAAGAATAAGACACAGTGGCCTTGAACAAGTTAGCAAGCCTTCTGATCCAACAACATTTCATACAACAAAACCAGAAATTTGAAAATATATTAATCATGTCACTGTGTGATAAGAATCATTTACGCTGTAATCAGATAACAAGATAAATGATAATAGAAAAAGGTAAAGAAATACACTAAAATATTGTATTTCATACTAAAAAATGCAGAGATCTCTTCTGCATGACTCTACATGAACCCAAAATGCAGAAAAAAACCAAAACATTTAACTGTCCTAGGTAGGTGTGAAATTATGTCAGCATAGAAGACATCAAAATTGTCTCAGAAAAATTTCCAGGCACAAGGTGGGAGTGCGAAGAGCTATGAAGAGAAGAAAATTGATAAAGATAATAAAATCGTGATGCGTTATAGCCAAGTAAGCCTAGGGAAAAAAGCTCTGTGAGCAGGTGAGTGAGTGATCTGTTGTGATGATGTATACTCCAAGGAACAGTTAGTAATAGTTATCTCTCTCTTCCAGATATGCAATCAGACCAGGTCTTCATTCCAAGATACTAAAAAATTCCCGTGAAATATCTGAAATAATAACAGTAGAAGAGGCACTGTAGGCAGCAGTGGGAAGTGATACAATACAAAAACATACTTTCAGCACCGTTGCCAAAACCTCCATTTTATTTCGAAAGGTTAATAACATTTTCTTTGTTTTTTAATAGCTACATAGACAGAGACATCCTCAGAATAATTTCATGCACAGCTAACTTTGTCAAGAGGGTCTCAGAAGAATGTCTGAGAAGAAAAGGGATCTGTCTCACTCAAAAGAAAAACAGCATCTTGGGACCAAAGCTTGATAGCTGGGAACAAGTGAGAGAAGTAAGTGTAAGCAGTGCTGACTTGGATGAGGGACAAGAGTAACAGAACAGAGGAAAACAACATTGTAGGAAGAACAAAAAAGGCAGAGAACAGGCTTCATTTCTGAACATCTCAGATGTTTGTGTATTAATACAAAAAGCATGAGGAGCTATCTGGCAGAGCTGGATGTCCTCAAACAAGAACAAACTTATGAGTCAACTGGAATAGGGACCTGGTGGGAATACTCACATGGCTGGAATATTCACCAGCTTATTCAGCCAGGGAAAGGCAGGGAAGAGGTGCTGCTGAGTGGCAGAATGTAAAAAGATCTATAGAGAATAATCTTGATAATAATGAGCAAAAACCAAAAGTGTTATCCTGGCAAATGTCAGCCATCAAACCAGAGGGATCAAGTGGAAGACACTTCTGTGAGAAATTAGCAGAAAGCCCCCAAGGTACAGGGCTTCACAGTAAGAAGCTTGAAAGCTCCAAGCATCTCTTGGGAAAGAGGAGAGCGGGCTCTCCAGAAACTTCCTGAAGAGGAAGTTTGATGATTTTTTGATGCAGAAAATTGTGCAAGCAACCAGAAGGGAAGTAGGTCTGAATCTCAGCCTAGCCTGTAGGGAACAGTTATTTGAAAATGTCAGAGTGGAAGGTAAAAATAGGAGTGAGCTGAGAAAATGAGAGTTAAAGAGTCTCCACAAGTGAAGAAAAGCAAAGACAATATATTGGACCGCGAAGAGGAACTTGAAGGCCTAATAAATAAGATCCCATGGGAAACAGGGAAAAGAAGTTCAGAATTGTTGGCTCCTAAGGAGATAGTAGAAACAAAATTGTGGAATATTCTAGCCTGTCAGGGAGGAAATGGGTAGGAAGCGCACGAGGAATGCAATTCGATAAACCATGACGATCTCTGAGAGACAAAAGAGGTATACCAGAAGTGGAAATAAAATTTGACTACTGAGAATTGCTACAGTCAGAGAGATCATTGTGTGAAATGAGATGTGACTCAAAACAAGTCATAGGGATGACAAAAAAAATACGGAAGTCCATTAGCAGGTTAAAGAGAGAGAGAGAAAGTTTGAGAAAAAGGACAGAGGAAGCTGAAAGGCTGAAATGGTATATTCCTTTGATTCTGTCTTCATTAAATTCAACATGATAAGAAAAGCTATCACACATGAGGAAAAAGAATCTAGGTTACTAAAGGCAGAGAAAAGCGACTGAGCACTTTAGTTTGGGGTCTGTTTTTCTACTTTTTCCAAATTGCTTGGCCTAATAGAATTCACCTTATCTGCTTAAATACGGTGAGTCAGTGTCAGAATCCTTAGTGATTGCCTTCATGAAGGTTTGGTCTGGAAAACTGAAAAAGATCAAATAAGCCACCTATTTCAAATGCTATAGAAAAGAAGAGAATGGGGACGTTTGCTAACATCAGTTCCCAGGAAATGCCAGAAAATTAGGCAAACTATTTGTAAAAACAAAGTCTCCAAAGAAGCAAAAAGGAGGCCAGGTTGGTCTGTCAAGCACAAATCAATCTGAATCCATAGAATTTCCCTCTTTGACAGGGAACAGGCTTTGTGGACAGAGGATAACATGTCAAATGTCTTCATTTCTATAAGGTTCTTGACATTGTATCAAGTAACATAAAGGAACTACAGAAACTTGGTCCAGGTGAAACGATTAAAATGTGGGGAGGAAAGCTGCTCAGATATGCAGAGGAAGGTTCACAGTCAAGAAGCAAGGCAATGTCAAGCAGCATTTCTCCACAGATATATCCTGAGCTCACACTACTCTTTATTAATGGCCTGGAAACAGTGCAGAAGGTAAAGTACTATGTTTTCATATGAGGCATTAAATTAGAAAATTGGGTAAGAATTCAAAAAGATCTTAGCAAACTGAAAAAATGTTCTGCAGAAATATTCACTTGTCATCAAATCTGCAGGAAAGGAACTCTGAGACCTGTAGACGATCAAAGGTTGAACATGAGTTACCAATCTCATATTGCAAAAAGTGTGAACATAGTGCTGGCACATGTAAACAGAAATATTTTGTATGAGACACATATAGAGTTTCTTCCACACAATCTTCTAAAAGTCTTTGTCCTAAGGAGGTGTTCTTTAAGTAATATCGGTTCAGTGCCATAAAAGGAGATCAAAATCTTCTTTACAAAGAATGATACATCAAATACATCAAATGAATTATTCCTATACTGAATACTAATGTGAATTCACACTGACAAGAATACAGAGATGCTATCAAAGTCTGTGGCATGAATACTGTCTATCTCTGTCATGCACAGATTTGGCATTTGGAAGGAAGCACAAAAACTCAGACATCAATTGATCACCAGGAGAAGGCAGCAAGATTAAAATCAATTAACAGTAAAGCAAAGCAAGCCCTCTCTATCATCTTCTTCTATCTCTCCATGTTGTTGCCTCTGTCTTTTACAAAGCCAATGACAACAAACTCGTTGTGACTTATATCTATATTTATAGTCACATTTTGATCATCATGCACTGTCACATTGTAAACCACAGCAGAACACAATTTCTTGGCTTCCTTTTTGGAAGATGAAAGCAAGAAGTATTTTGCATAAATTTAGAGAAAATCCCTTATCACTATATTATTAACTGAAAGCCAGTATTTTTTTCCCCAGCTGGGCTGAGATGGCCTCCAGGTCACCCAGCTGCCAACCTATAACAATGAGAAATAAATCACCCAGCTGCTTCATTATGGTTTTCTCAGCCATGTTAGAATCTGCTCTGTTGGATTTCAAAAAGACAAACAACCATAAACGTCCCCCAAAAACCTGAAAGCTTGGACGGGTTTTCTGAAGGCTTCACACTCTTTGATGGCATAAGAGACCTTGTTCAAACCTCCAGCTGTGGCAAACACCTTATAGCTCCATGGGTCACACAAAGATGATTGGAACATCTTCTCCGGTGTCTGTACTGGATGTTTCTACATTAATGAGGGCTCAGCTCCTCAATACAAATGTTAAAATAATGACTCACAATATAACAAATACTCAAAAAGACAATTTTAGATTTTTATTTTAAAAGACACTGATTCCAAGGAAGAGAGAATAGAAGTGCCTTTGAGACAATGCTCGTATACAGCTACCTCAAATTAAGCAAGACCACGGGGCTAAGAATGGTTGACAGTAAGCTGCCACCACTATTACATGCAGTTGGCATGGTAACACTTTCTTATCTTCTTTCCTGTAGTTCTGCATCATTCCCAATGCTATGTAGCACAACAGTTCTGGGTTACTGATGAGAACATAGGAATTATGATATAATCTTTAAAAGCATTAGCTGGCTTGTGTTAAATAAACTGACCTATCGTCCTGCATAAATGCAGTAAGAAAAAATGTGTTATTTTTAAGGTTACCCACTGCACATTGTTATATACAATACAGAGCTCCCTAAAGTTTTTAAACATTTAGAGAAAACAAAGTTTGGCAGAAATATGTTGTAAACAATGTCTACCTATACGCTCCATGAATAACTTCTAATAAACGTCACAGGTAATTTTAAAAGGCCTGTCGAAACATCAAATTTTTCTGCTGCAAATAATGAAATATTGGTTTGCAATATTTTATAAATAAGTGTGTGACTGATGAGCTGAATTCAAATCCTTGAAATCCGTTTACCTCAACTTAATTTTATGTTGAAATATTTTCTGAAGCAGATAAATCTACCCTGTAACCCCTGTATTTTACTCACTCAAATTGTTCTCATTTTTAATGTTGCTTATATACCCAACAAAACTCCCTCTTTAACCTGTCATCTGTTCTGTGATAAATGGGAGCCTTCATTTTCATCAACACCCTGAAGAAGGTAAGACTACTATAAAGCCACTTGGAATAAAATAAAAAACATCCCAATCATCTCACAAACTAAAATAAGCTGTTATCCAAACCGTCTCAGACTATCTGGATCTGCTAAACTCAAATTGTGAGTTTAGATATCAGATATATTGGAATAGTTTCAATGGTTTCTACTTCTCCCTCCTTCCCTTCCCATTTCTTTAGCCCTTTCCAGTTTCTCACTCTTACTGTCATTCTTAACAACATTCCTATGGTTGTTCCTGAGTTAAAACCTTATGGGTGTTTTAAGCATCCTCCACCACAACACAGAACATTTTGATATCTTTTTAACAATCTGAAATCTGGATTTTTTGACTTTGCTAATGCTGAAATTTGTAATAAGGACAATATACCTCTTGAACTTTTAAAATTACTGCCATATTCCCAGCTTCAAGACCCAATTTAATGGGTCCTTTTAGGCTTATCATATAGCACCCCATAGAGTTCTAGGCAGCTACCAATTCAGATCAGCCATAATCAGAAATTTTGCATTAAATATATCACAATTATAAGGTCCAAGGAAGTGAAGCGATGAATTGTAAGTTATCACTAAAGTAATGAGATTGTTCAGCCAAATTTATTTAGCTATTTATGTAGAATAAGTTCCACAGCTGTCTGCTATTGGAAAGGATTTGACTAATAGGGGTGTAGTGCCTTGGAGGATACATCCTATGTCCAGGATGGATATAGGTTAGCTGAAAGCCAATAGGGAGCTGTTGGAAATGCACAAAGATGCTGAAGTAACCAGGGAGAGAGGGAATGGGAGATAGGACAGCTGTGGAAGGCAACAGCAGCTACAGCCCCTGAAGGTGTGGAGGAACCAGATCTTGAAGCTAAGTAGTAGCTGAGAAGGTAGCCAGAAGAATGATGGAGTGGTGTGATGCAACCTCTAAGTTCAAGAAAAGCTTATTCCTTCAGAAATGTCCAGCAAAGCAACTTCTCTTTAGAGTTCTGTCATATGTTAGTAACATGTGATGTGTGCCCTCCAAACACAGCTAAAAATGTACTAGAGACCATGGGCTTCCTCAAGTATAAAGCCTGCTACTGGTATAAACCTTAATAAAAGTTACTAGTAACTTCATTATGGACACTACATCTTACATCATTCACACAGTAGAACATATGAAAAATTTTAAAAAATTATCTTTAATGCCTCAGAAACGCATCCAGGTGGAATTCTCATGGTATCTCCTAGCCAGGGCAAGGAGGAAATTGCCACTATTAAGCATCCAATTAGTGTCCAATTCCAGACAGAGCTATCGGTCCTCAGGATATGTGTATAAACATCATGTAAGACTGTCCAAAAAAGGGTGTCACTGCAAACTCCAGCTGTCTGAGGATGTTGCCTTGGGCTGGGATTGCTGCTGTGAGCAGTGGAGACCAGTGCTGACATCTGGCAGCTGGATATGCTTTGACTGGATTAACTACACAACACAATAAGGTACCTGTTGGCTGAGTTTAAGTCAAACTGCATTTTTCTCCTTTTTCATTTGTTTCCAGTCTTTCTTATCCTTAAATATTTTAGAGACATCCTTAAAGATTTTAAGACTCTGATTTAAGTGTGTCTGGCACTTGTGGAAAATTATGAACTAGAATAAAACTGTCCCACAGCAAGTGCTCAGGCTGCAGGGGGGTAGCAAAGCAATTGAGGCTGAGTGTGTAGGCAGCCCTGAGGGACCCTAGAAGTGCCAGAGAAATAAGGGGACAGAGCAAGGAAAAGCAGCATCTAGGGACTGTTTCATTGCAGCAAAGCAGCTCTGCACAGGCTGCCAGAGCCCTGCCTGCAGCCAGGGTGGGCACCAAACCACTCCTCCCACACGGAGCAGCAGACTGAGAGCATTGACGCTTTTGAGACTGGCACACTGGGAATATGTTTGCAAAACAGTTTCACACAGGGGGACACACTTAGAATCCGAGATTTGAGGGACAGAGAGTTCACAGCAGCAAGGCAGGAGTCAGTTCCAGCTGACTTTTGGCAGGGGAGATCCTGGTACAGAAACTGAAGATGGCCCGAGGCTCTGTTCAGGGACCAGTAGAGGGGAAGGAGGTAGGGAAGAGGTGGGAGACGACATGCTCCCTTGAGGGAGGAAAGTGCAAGCATTTTGGGTAAAAGATCAGGAACTCTGTTTCTCCCAAAGGCTGTGAAATCGAGTTAGCTAACATGATATGCTGGGACAGAAAAATGTAAGTGGTTTACTTAGAATCTTTCCTACATTTGATGACATTATAGACTACTATGTAAACCTAATGAAAGCCCAAGGTGGACTGAGTTTCCATTAGTAAATGGTCCACACATAGTGCCACAAGGTGTTTGTGCCAATAATTCTGATGACTGCATAGGCAGAGACATAAACGACTTTATGCTTTTGCACCTATCACAGAGACATGCAGTTTCAATAGTTCATGAGGACATTCAAATATATGAGTTATGAATAAATTTATGTCAACCAGTATATATACAGAATAAAAAATTATATCTATCTACAGTGCATATAATTTTTCCTACATCCCAATTTCAATTGATATGGAATTGAACATCATTAGCCTCGGCTGGATTTCTCTTTCTACAGTCGAGATAAAGTATTTCCAGTATTATCATGTCACCTATCTTCTGCTGCCTCCATTGCACAGTTGATACTTAGTCCAGGATTTATCATTCAAAAGCCCAAACTTTTGTGCTAAGGGTCACCACTGCTACTCCAAGATGAGCTTATAGTATGAATCAAAGGTTGCTTCATACTCATGTAAGTTGGCAAGTGTGATCTTGGTCCTTGGAGCAAGCCAGCAATGTCTAAATGAACCGGAAACAGCATCCCTCCACAGCCTCTATCTAAAAAGTGTTTTAATGCCTTCCATGCTGGAGAGCTGATCAGATTAGAAAACATGACTAAATAAAAACATTTACTTTAAAAATCCATCCCGTCCTCCCAGAAAATACTTGGTATACAGCCTTGAGACCATCAGAGCACAACACGCATTGTCTGCAAGCAAATACAAAAAGCAATACTGTTTTACGCAAAAGCCATCTTGTAAACATTCCCTACTACCCAATAAATTTTTCTGCATTTTATGGCATTTTTCTATGGGCAGGGACCTCTAACCTATCTTAGAGTACCCATAGCTGAATAAAATGTGTCTTATCTAGACATTTTTTAAAGGCCGTTAAGTACCTACACATTTTGCCTGGCTTCCCAAGTGGAAGAAAGTCATTTTGTGGAGCTGCTGGTCCAACCAGTGGCAAAAGAAAATGTCACTGCATCTTGCTTGTTCCTGCCTCACGAGTAGCAAATAAAACCTGTTTTAACATCCCATATTTGTTTAAGCACAGAAGCTTTGACAAAATTACTTCTCATTTATGGAAAAGCCTCCCAGGAAGTCTGTCCAACACTTTTAGTGGAGGCACTGGGTGACTGCTCAGGACCCCAGTTTCATTTTGGAGCTCTGCAGTAGGCTGGGATGATGGGAGCTGATCAAGATGCCAAGAACTTCCCACTGAGTTTACCCATGTGCGGCTTCCTAAATACAGGCTCAATCAGCACTTACATGGACTTCTTTTGGCCTCATGTTCTGTAATGTTTTAGGTCTCCATCAGCACCAGACCTTCCTTGTGTCCATCTTCTCCACCTCTTGCCTGTTCTTAAGTTTGGGCTGCAATACTGGGACCATCTCCTGTGGTACCTGGGCATCCCAGTGAAAACAATGGAGTACTGGCCCTGTTTGAAGAATCAAACCCAAATGTTTCTGATTTTTTTTTTTCTTTTAGTTTTTCTTTCTCTTCTACTCTAGCCTTTCTTTGCTGTTGTGTCATGTTTTTTTCCCTTATGTCACCTCTGCTGTGGCTGGAAGTATGTTAAGAGTCTGGAGCAGGGCTAGAAATGTAAGGGCTGACTTTTAGCCATTTGAGGTTCTGGCCATGAGCAGCCAGGAACTGCTGACAACACATCCATAGGCCAGGGCAATAACTTCTCTTTGGTTTCTCAGAGCATTGGTCCAGGCTGAAGGTTTTATAGAAAGTATAATGGATGGGAAATGAAAAAACAAAGCAGTTGTTCTCATCAATCACTGATACATCAGGGCACTCCCCCTAAGATTTCTGCAACTAAACACATTAATTGTTGCTCTAGCTAGGGTTAGTTGAAAATGGCTTACGTCAAAGCAACAGATGAGGCTTGGTACAAGAATTAGAAACTAATGCTCCAGAAGTTTCAAATTTGAGTGTGAATTTCTGCTGTTCCTGTATTTCAGGAGAATTATCTCTGATGTCAAGAGGCCCAGCTGTAGAGCTGGAGAATGAAAGGCTGTCTCCACACCACAGCCCCTCTGTCATTTTTCTGTGTTTAAGCACACAGCAGGCTGTGCCCCAGCAAGGTCTCTAATCTGTGCTGAAAAGGAACTAGCAAGATGACTGATGCTCTATTTCAGCACCACATTTTTCTATCTGTCTGCTTGTTTTGAACTCTTTCAGAGTAACAAACAAGATTAATGCTAAGATTATTACTGGTAATCATCTATAAATACTGGTGAAGTGATAACATTTTCCACTTGGTGGCAGATATTCCTTTTAAAAATAAGCACAAAGCTCAAAGACACATTTAATGCAGTTTTTTAATGCAGGAAAAGCTCTGTGGTGCCTGATGAGCACAGAACCTGTGGATGCAGGGCTGAGCTGCAGTTTTGGGGCAAGGACTTGCCCCGAGAGCCAGGAATGTGTCAGGCAGCCATGCATGGACACATATCCTCACATGATTCTGAACCCACCCATCCCCATGAGTGTCCTCTAGGGTAGACAGGAAGATTTTGGCTTTATCATTCCAGGAGTCCATGGCACTCCATGAAACCCACGGGCCTTGAAGAACGTCAGAGCGTGCAGTTTTTGGGTGTGCCAGCGAAAGCTCAGCTTCCTGTAGGCTGTGTCATTGAGAGATGCTTGCTCTGCTCCTGCCTTCTGCCACTTACCTGCAGGCAGGTTGCTGCCAAAAGAGGCAATTTTTCCCCGTTCCCTCATGCGGTGCTGCGCAGAGCACCCAATAATGGACATTAAATGGAAGGACACTATTTCTTATTCAGGGCACCTGGAACACAAGCTTATGGGAGCTGGAGAGAGCTCTAGGGAAGTATTGCCTATCCCTTGCTTCATGTTCTCTCCAAGGCATCCACTGTCATTCCTCTAGGAAACTGGGCACTGGACTAGCTAAGCTGTTACCCTGCCCCAGGACAACCAGACTTTTTCCTTTTTGTTCTAAGTTCCCACCACGGTGGGAAGGCAGAGGACAAATTTTACCCTGATAGCTAACAATGAACATTTCATAATCATATGAATCTCATCTACCTGCAGGTAGGACTGTTGCACATTCAATCAGGTTGCTGACTAGAAACAAGGTCGTTATATTAGCTGGCAAGCAATTAATCAATTAAGTTCATGAATGTCAATGCATTTTTGCATGAGAACTTTTCTTTAAAAACACCACAAAATATTTAGGGTCTTACTCTTCTTTCAATATTCAGCATGACCCTTAAAATACAGCTTTTTTATCTGGTGAAAGTCAATGCTTGTCTTCAAAACAAAGCCACTGCCAATTCAGTGTTCTGAGAATACTTCTGTATTGTTGTTCTGAGAATATTTATTGAAGTAATACTATGTCAGCTGGGGAAAAAAAACCCAAACATTGCAATGAGACCTCTCTCTTGAGCAGAAGGGCGTGGTGAAAAACAGCTCTGTCACATGGTGCTATGGACTGTCATGTCCTTTCTGCAGCAGGACCCTTCATTTTCTAGGTAATGCCTTCATCTCTAACACAGCTGCACATCCTTTCAAGAAAGAAAAGATATCTTGAGGCCATGACATGTACTTCTGTAGCTGAGATTTATTTTGAACTGTGTTGAACAAGAACACATAGCAATGCATCCTCTCTTAGCACAAAGCAACACTCTCAAAGTTCCCTTCTCTCACCACTGAATAGGAAGCTGAGTGCTTCTGTCTAATTATTCTGACCTTTCCACTATCAGGGTTTGACTAAGACTATTCAAGGAGCAGAGAAAGAGGCTCTGTTTTTGCTTCAGTAATGTGTTGCTTGGTGGGATCATAGCCGTCTGACACTGTACTGTCCCTCCTCAGCATTCGCTTCCTCTTGAGCCTCTTATTTGATACAAAATAAAAAATATCCACCAAAAACAAAACAGCAGGAGAGTATAAACTCTTCCCATCAATCCAGCATCTCTCCTGTATAAGTGTGGCTCTTTGCCATTGAATTTTAATGCCAATGAATCCTATCCCAGAAAGGGCGTGGGCCACTTCTTAGTGATGCTAATGAAACGTCCCTCCCTCTCTATTACAGCCGTATCTGCTTCAGGAACTGATAGTGGAAGGAAGGTGGCTTTCACTCAGCTACAGACTCATACGTGACATGGACAAGTGATAGGTCCAACAGGGTTTGTTGGGAGGAAGAGGTGCCAGAAATTCCCTAGATCTGCCTCAAAACCAAAATTACATTTATTTCCACCTTCCAGATAGTTGGCATGATGCTGCCTTTGTGCTAAGTCAACCACATCATGTCTCTACACAGGGAGTTTTATGAGGGCTTGCAGTTAGTCGCATTTTCTATCTCGTTACTTTGTCTCTTGCTCATCCTGACCTTCTCACAGGGCTTATTTTCCCTTTCCTGTTCACTTTTCCGTGTCACCCTCTCTGCTGCTTATGACAGTGACAAGGTATGAGAGTGGATATCTGAATTTCCTTTCCTTCTAACTAATTACTTTTGCACTCCCAGAGGAAAAATTTCAAAGGACTAATACTAATACAAATACTAATTGGACATGAAATTTCACTCAGAATTTTCCGCCCTCCGTGATTTTGGTATCTTGTATTGCCTGGGAGTAGGCTGGTTTTTATCATATAGAAAAACAAACTGTTACAAGTGAAAAATGACCAAGATCAGAAATGTGGAAAATGACAAGTAATTAGAACAGTTTAGCCCACTTATCTGAATTGGTTTTTATTATTTATCTGCTGACATTTTTGTACAACATTGGAAAATTCCCTCTTCCATCCAGGTGGACTAGTGAATACCCATGCCATCTGCTTAAATGTCTAATTTGCAGTATGCCATCTATATGACCTTCAGTTTTCAAATCATTTTATAACCCATCAATCTGTGCATCTGGCACAATACCCTCTCTGTGTACCTGATAACTGGTTAGCACATTTTAACCTCTCTCATGGCAAACAATGAATATTTTCTATGCTCATCACAGCTTTGTTCCTTCCCATGCCTTTGCTATTGCGTGAGGACAGTCTAATGAATTTGTCAGGATCAGAGTCATTTTCATCTGACATTTTTCGAGAATCCATTTGCTCTCAGCATGACGATTTTTTGATATATTTTGGCTGGTTTTACCTGTCCTGCAGACTCTGAAAAAATACCAATTCTGCATTTTTTAAACTGGAAAAACCGTGCAACTCAGCACAGAAACTGAGACCACAAAGAGCATGGAAGACAGAATGCTGTGGACTGGGAGCATTGTTCATGCAGGTGCTCACCACTTGGTATTCTTCATAAAAATAGTATCCTGTGCTGTCGTCAGTAGAATTGTCCAGAAGAACGAACAAAGGCAAACAGCTTGCTACGTGCTCCAGATGGGGTTAAGTGAATGCTTGCCCCTTCAAGCATTTTCTGGAAAGTTTATATGTCATGTCCTTAAGCTGCCTGGCCATCAGTGATTTTTCAAATGCATTCACTGTTTCCTTTCTTTCTCCCAGCCAGTCAGATGCTGCTGATGAGGCAGTACCAGGAATGTGACTTATGTTAGAAGGGAAAATGCTCACCCAGCACATTTTCAACACGTTATAGGGAAGACACAAGCCCAACCAGTTAGCAAGAGCCAAAAGATGCCTCCTAGTTCTGCGCTGACAGAGTGAAGCACTGAAACTCCCAGAAAAGCCTTTGTGCTGAAGGAAACAGATTGTCAGGGCAATGCAGGGCAGTTGGATGGGAAAAGATTTGCATTCAGCAGTGCAATGGAGCAGAAATGGAAGGAAATGAAGTTTACTCTCTTCTGTGGAGGCAGTAAGGAAATTGTTCATATCTTACAGCCTAATCTAGGACACTGGGAAAAGGAGTTAATACTACTTTTGTTTAAACTGGAAAGCATGGCTCATATTTCCAGTGGTCCTGTTAGGTTCTGGCATGAAACGGGTCAAGACAGTCAGTGTGAATGTGTCCTAGAGAGGCCAAAATGAATATTGGTAGATCAAACATAGGTGTG
This sequence comes from Cnemophilus loriae, assembly GCA_013397755.1. NCBI lineage: Eukaryota > Metazoa > Chordata > Aves > Passeriformes > Corvidae > Cnemophilus > Cnemophilus loriae. The sequence continues at coordinate 672,735 of VZTF01007742.1, read as the reverse complement.
CTTCCCTCATCAAAAGAAAGAAGGATGACACTGAAGACCATTTCCTTGTAAATCAAGATGACAGCTGATAATTGGCATCAGAGCATTTCTTCTGTCACCTCTGATGCCTTGCTTAAGTCTTGCTAAGTCTGCTAAGACTAAAGTAAACATTTTCTAGTCTCAGCTAAATGTTGGCAAACAGGATTTGACACTGTAAGTGGAACTAGCCGGGAATTTTCTGGCTAGTTCCTTTACTGGAAAATATGAATTTGTAAAAACTGACACTTTAGTCCAAAGAATGTTTCTAAGTTAAGACACAGAGAGAGGTATTTGCCCCAACAGTGATATGAGGATAGTAAAAAGGATATCTTACCCTTGCTTTGTCTTACTTAGAACACAGATTTTGGTCTGGATCTGCTTGGTGAGAGCCTGGTCCATGACTGCAGGCACAGGGGTCAGTCTGCCATCAGCACCTCATGAGTTTCTACTTGATACCTGTGCGGGTATTGATGGCAATAGTTGATGTAAGAAGAGAGACAGATCTTTTATAAATTAAGGTGCATACCATGGATGGAAGAAAAGAGCAGAGTTTTTTCCCTCCAACCCGCTGGAATTACACCTATCTCTAATTCGTGGTCAAAGTGTGGCTTTCTAGAAGAAAGTATTTAGTTTTATCCAGTCATAAGAAAGGAAGGATAGTGAAATCTGAGCAGAGTTTGAGCATAGCTTTCACCACATGTGCCTCACCTTGTTGGTCAGTGCCAGCCAGCTGAAACTCACCAGTGGTAACCACACTCATCCCTTCTGCATTTTACTGGTGTAACTCCCACCTTTTATGAAACATCCTCTCTGTTCTCTTAAGTCCTGAAGATTTTAGCAACCTGCTGTCATCTATGAAACCAAGATCAAAGGCAACAAAAATGCCTGTCTAATCTTGAATGTAATCCTCCTTACGTGCATTTGTTCCTGAGCTATGTGTCCGTGCCAGCAGTCTTTCTATCCCCGTCTTTGAGCTCAGGGATTAAGACACTTGGGTCACTCACACTGTTGGCACCATGGATCTGACTGTTTTCCAACTGTCCAGTTTTTTCTACTATTCATGGTGTGTAGTACATAAAGACAAGAGCAGAGTTTGTGAATAGTTCCACAGCATATGACAAAGCTATCAGAAACTGGCCTGGCATCACACTTGTCATACTGCTTTTCAAAATGAGATTTCCTATCATTAAACAGCCACTGACCCCTTGGCAGCAGGACCAGACAGGTGGGACACAGCAAACAACTTCCCCTATAAATGCCAACACACTGTCCTTATCTGACACTGTACAGCTCCAGGTGATAAAATCTATTTCACAAAAGTGGAAGCTGGGAAGCCTGCATCACCAGACCTGTAGGAAGCTGGAAAAATAAATAAATGCATCACTTTATTTCCCTTATTTTTTTTTCTTCCATATGGATCTTCTTTTAGCTTTCATTCATGCTGTATTTCTCACATCTGTGGGAATCTGTTAGTGATGAGGTAGCGCATCCAGCATAGATCACAGATCTTCCCTTTTGTGCATCCTTTCAAAGCCTCGCCAGGCTCTTCCTTCCTTGACAGGGGATTTAACATCTCCCTTTTAGTATTCCCAAGATTTTCCTGGGCTTAAATATTCCAAATATTATGTAGTTCTAATTATTCCAGTAAGACTGCAAAATCTCAAGTGCTTTCATTCCCCTAAAAGCTGGCAAGGGATGTGTAAGTTGTCTGTGTTTTTGTTTCACTTACTACACATCTTGTTTTCTCTTTCTCTCCCACTTGCCAGTGCAAAACCAAAATCTGCAAACTTCTCTTTAAACCACCCTGTGCCAAATTTTCCAGGAAGTAATCTGTTGTACCGCGTCCCATAACGAGCAGTTGTTCCCACCGCAAACATCTGCACTGACAACACCACAAGGAGAGATAATTAAAACCTATGCAGCTCCTATATTCTTTGCATCTACGTGGCTATAACCTGTTTAGTAAACAAATTCTGAAATTTCAGCTGTGATTTTTAATTTCATCTACAATCGCTTTTGCTGCATATAGGAATTATTTTATCCACTGCCTTAAAGAAGTAATTTACCATTTTTACCTAAGATAGCATCGAATACAACATATTGATGCTGCTTAGCTAGAGTGCATTTAGGATAATAATTCTAAATTTAAATAACAATCTTTTCTTCAGCTTTTAAAAAGAAAGAGTTGATTCACTTTAAAGCATGTATCTCTTAGGTAAGTAATATTAGTCATTGTTCATTGTGAGAAACATAGCTGCATATTTACTGTAATACAGATTTCTGATGATTAATTATGAAAAACAATACCAGTTTTTCTTCCCTGGAGTTAAGAGAAAGACTCCTATTTAAAAGAAGGACTCTTGAGAAAACAAATTTCATTTCAAAGGTTATTAGCAAAAAGAAGCCTTTGTTTTAATCTTAATGGAATCATTCTCTTAGGATGACACAAATGTCCATAAAGCACCATGATTTCATTTGGGTTTTAAAAAAACAAAAACAACTTTATTTTCCCTTGACACAAAACAAGATTAGCCGGGGTGGTTTTTTTCTGCATTGGGTAATACAATAATGGCTAGGTTGTTTGTCTCTGGCCATCGTACGAGCGTGCAGGGAGCAGGGATGAAGACATAAAAGATTTCCTCTGCAGAGCCGCTGAAGAGCAGGAGGCGGTGTGCCTGGAGCACAGCCTTCTCCTCCCACAGCTCCCGGGGCTCGCTTCAGCATCACACGTGCCTGCCGGGCACAGCTGGCTCCCAGAGCCATGCAGATTCACCCGGCGCATTTGCAGCGCAGGCATGGCAAGGGAGGCAGCGAAGAGGAAGCTGGGCTGGGGTCTCGCATTCTCTCCACCCGCTAATAGACCCCATCTGGTCACAACACACAGAAAATGAAGCTGCTGCTGCTTCCTCCGTTGAGGAGGGTGCGGATTGTCCTGCGGTTTGCAGCTGTGGGAGAGGCTGTCCTTCCTCCAGCCAGAAACTGCCAAGGGCTCTGTTTACATCAGTGCAGCTGTGAGGTCCCCCAAATGCAGCCCAGCTGTTAAAAGCCAAAATGAGCTCCAAACAGTGTGAACCAAACTGTCCTCCTACATCTGCCTCTTCAATCCCATCCAGTAAAATGTCCACTAGTAACAAAACAGAATGAGGCTGTGAGACACAGAGCACATGCTATAACACTACTGCGATGGTTGATCAATGCATCCTACCATGCCTCCATGGAAAAGGAGCAATCCCAGCCTCCAGCAAGGCCCTGGAGAGGACCCCTCGCCTTCACAGAGGGTAAAGTGATCAAATTTCAAAATATTTGCCTGGTTTTTACCAACTCTCATATGGGAAAAATCTCCAAAAATAATTAGGCCAAGATGAGTAACTGAGTTTACTTAATTTGTTTACAAACCCTTTCTGTTAATAAAAAAAAAACAAAAAATAAAAAAAAAATAGGGAAAAGTAATAGTCAGGGGTTTCTTCAAACAAATGCTTTGAGGTCTTCAGACATGAAAATGTGTTCATTAATCAGGGGGCAAGCCCTCGGAAAATACTGAAAAGGTCCAAGTGCTGAAAAAAATATACTGTCCCATGTTAGTAAATTATCTATAAAAGCAAGGGGCCTAACTAAAAACATTGCCAAGCTGGAGAGGATCAAAATTTGCTCATACCCTGTAGCATGAATCTGAGAATCCGGCTGTACCTAATAAAAATCTCCTCCTTAGTACATATTGCCCTATGAGAGTTTGTGATTCCTAAGTTCAGGGGGATTTTTCTTTCTTTGAAAGCATCAGTGAAAAAAAGACACCATCAAAAAATCTTTTAGAGTACAGAAAGAAAGAGATTATTGCGTTTGAAGTAGATATCTGCTGTAAATTCTGCTCCAGCTATCACAACCTTAGCGTGTTCTCAAATTAAACTACTAGGAAAGTTCAACAAGTAGAGCAAGGTTTGTTTTCTTCACGGTTCGTACTGAGCTTAGGTACCTTATACTTCCTCAAGGCAGAGCCAGTGTTGTGTTTGAGAAACATGTCATGCTCCAGATTTATCTGCATACACAAGAAGAGTATTTTGCAGCACAGTTTGATAAACAGCTTTTAAATAGCAAATGTTACTGATAAAAACAAGAGGGAGGGTATTTTCCAAGACAAAGGTTTTCTTTGAGAACAACTGAAAGGAGGGCGTGTAGAAAGCCTTGTACCTCCTGGAGCCCCCCTGGAAGTAAGAAGCACTCTAAACAAAGGCATTATCAAAGGAGTCCTGAGCATCTCAGGAAATTAGCTGTGCTACCTTAACCACATTTGTATTCAAATCCATATTAACATGGGCATCAGATCCATGCTACACTTTCATGATTCTGAGGCTATAGCACAAACATGTGACAATCATTTGCATTGTATGCTTTGGAAAATATTGTTCAATATAATAAATCTGTTTTCAGAATGTGCAAGAAAGGAAGGCTTCATTTCTAAATAAAGAAACTGTTTTCAGGAAATGCAGAGTTTCTGTCAAGATGTAAGAAAAAAATTTTGATAAAACATTTGCAAAATATTAGAATATATAAATAATACATTAATTATAATTTCATAATAACAATAAAAGTATTTTATTTTAATAGGGACTTTCCCCCTTAGAAAGGGCATTTTTTTACCAGTGAACAGCTGATGTTTCGATCAGCCGGAATACGAGGAAAAAAAGTTGTGAGTAAATGTTTTTAAATGGACAAGTAGCTAAATATGCAAATAATCTATGCAACATTCATTTCCTATTATTTCCTGAGGAAAAAATTATGGAACTGTTCCATCAGATTCTTCGAAAAGTCCTGAAGGGTTGTTGAAAAATGACCCATCTATTCCTACATCTGCTTAATTAATGCAAGTGAATGTGTCAAATATCCATCCTGGTAATAGATTAAGAAATTATCTACAAGCAGCTTTGGAAAGCTGTAAGCAAACAGAATTTTTCAGTATCACTACGCAGAACATCCTGCCCTACATCAAGGGATAGCTGAAAAAGTTGAGGTAAAGCAAATGGGTTACAAAAATATGTACAGCTTTAAATTTTCTTGTAGCAGACCAAAGCAGCATTACCATAATAGTTACATCTATCATGTCTCCTGTCACATAATTTCTGGCTCTCCTGCTCCAGTTTTGCCAATCTTGAATGCATATTTCTCTCTTTTTTGCTGGTGTATCTGTAAAGCTTCAGGCGAATTTCCCTCACTGATCCCTTTGCACACGCTCCCTGAATCAAGCCAGAAAGATGCTTCTTATCTCCTTCTTCAAATTCATCCTCACGACATACGTATTCTGGGATGCTGGTAAGGAATGAAAACCTGTAGCAGCTGGGGTGAGCAAAAATCACCTAGGAGCCACTTTGAAAAATGCCTTTTTGAAACAATGTTAGTTGACAAAGACATGTATGATTGATTATACTGTCCATGCCCAAATTGTTTCCTCCACTTGACTGTTGTATCCTGGCCTCTTTTGACGAATTAAAACAAACAGCATAATTTTTACAGACAAGGAGAGCAGAAGGCAAAGGAAACATGGCAGATGGTCTTTGATAAGAAGGACATTGACCTAGAGCAAATAAAACACTATCATCGAAGGAAGCCGCTCTTTCACAGTTACAGAGAGATTGCATGGGACATTTTTCTGCAAAATATTTAGCCATCAGACACGCAGTTTTAGAACAGCTAAAAGCATTTTCAAAATTGAAGTCTGGTTGCACAGAGAAGAAAATGAAAGAAAAAAAATGGACTTGATGCAGCAATTAGTTTCCGCATTTACCATATGAGAAGCTTCCACTGTGGGTGTTAAATTCACAAAAGGGTTGGGAATATCAGTGCAACTGGTTCTGTTATATTGTCACCTCTTGGGAATATGAGGAGACACTAACTGATGTCCAGACATCTCTGGCGCCCAGACTCTGAGATGGTCTTACAAGGAAATCATCTGAGGCATGCAACATACCCAGTCCTGAAGGGATGGGTCAACATCTGAAGACCACAGCTCTTTATTTAACACTTCTCTGAGGTGCTTCCTTGTTCCTCAAGGATCCTGGTGTGACTCCAGCACTCCATAGGGCCTTTTCAGAGAGATCCAGCTCAAGATATTCTGGCATTTCTAGCAAATTTGTAGATGTGTGGGGCCCTTGGTGTGAACCATCCTCTGTTTTTACAAGAATAGAGGACAGGCTGCAAGAGTTCGCCAGAGCTCTGACTTGTTTCCAAGGGCTTATCCAAGTCTTTGCTGTACTGCCCCCCTCATCTCTCCTCTCTGTCATCTGTCCTTCTCTCTAATCTGAGCAATTACAGATTTAAAAGATTGAAAGAATGAACTTTGACAGTAGCAGCCGGAGGGCCTTCAGATATGAATTGAAAAGCAGGATGCTCTCTGTCCAGCAGAGTGCCACTGAACAGGAGATGAGCCAGTCTTCAGAAGGTGAGGGGACAGATTGTTTCTCTGCTTTTTTCACTGGCTGGGTAAATGCTGGTTTCTCCTTTGAATTTCAAAAGATGTTGAAACAGAGGAGCAGATCTTAATTAGCATCGTTGTTTCTCCCAGGCATGATGGACCGGTACCTCTCTGCCTCTGGGACATCTCTGCCTCTGGAACTTCGACTAGGAGAATCCTGCAGTTTTCCAATGAGAAGAATTTGCTGTAAGAAGTAGCCTAATTTAAAAACTCAGTTAGGAGAGAGCACCACAGCACACTGCAAATAGGATAAGAAAGTTCTTCCTGGATGGCAGAAGACCAATTATTCTTCCTGCCCATAGGCTGCCTCACCCTTCCCTGTCCTGTGACAGAATGCAAACAAGAGGGACAGAAAGAGCCTATGCCTGGGTAGGAAAACCGGAGGAGTGCCACAACCAGGAAGAAAACATTCCAGCTAACTGAGGAGGGGGAGGAGATGCAACACTCCCTATAAGACCCTGAGGTTTTCTTTCAGGAAAACTACCTAAAATGCCTAAGGATAGGCATCTTGGTTCCAAAAGAGATGGTTTAGATGTGTAAGCCTTGAGAAAGGATTTATACCATGAAGCCCAGTTTACAGATGTACTAAAATGAGGCAAGGAAGAGTGTTTTGGACACATCTGTTGTACCTTCTACTAATTAGTTTTTTGTGTTCCCCTGATGAACATCATGGCTTCTATGCAGTTTCTTCTTAGATATACAACTGTGTAACTGATCATAGATGTCTATAGTGCCACTTCACTGTACAAATACACGGTAGCAGGCTACAAGCCTGACACCTGGAAGTTAATTCAATTCCTAGTCTAATATTTAGGCATCATGTTATCTGTGCATATTTTGGATTTCACTCCATGATCTTGTACATGTACTACTTTTCACTTCCCCAGAAAATCACTAGCCTTATCAATATTTGAATATGGATTATTCTAGTGTGAACTGCTCTTTGGCAGGTTTTGCTGAATTCTGTCGTGTGTTTCATTCACATCTATTTTTCATTATTGTTTCTTTCAAAATCCTTTCCTCTTCCACTGAGTGCTCCTTAAATTTTGTTTATGGCAGGCTGCTAAATGAACCATTAGCCTGAAAAGCTAGCTATTCATCTGTGGTGCCATAATTTTATACTCCCAAGACTGGGTAGGCTACACCTTAAATGTACGTAGTTAAAACACAGGAAATTCTGCACTGCTACTTTCTTAGTTTCTACTGAGTGAGACTAACAAACTGGCTTTTACTGACAGATTTTAAATCCTGTATTTGTTTTCTGGTGCTGCTCTTACAGAGGGAAATCACAGGGTATGTTGAGAGAGCAGAAGAAACTGCAGGACTGTCCTCTAAGACTCTCCTGTGCCAAATTCTTTGTTCTTGCCTGTGGTGTGTGCCCAGTCTGTACTGCATCCTTTCCCTCAGCTTTGGCTCCATCATCCTTCACTCAGCTCTTGGCCTCTGATCTATGTGCAGAAACCAGTGCCCTACAGTGAGAGCCTCAACCTCACCTAGGGCTAGAGAGTGCACAAACTCCATCTCTCACCCACCTGCTTCCAGGACCAGGGGTCTCTGCTACTGCTGCAAACAGAAGTACAGAGCAGCTCCACAGGTGGCTCCTCCTTGATGAGGGTCTAGGAAAGGGTCTGAGATTGAAGGTTCCAAGGCTGAGTTTCCAGCTACTCAAGTAGAACATCTCAGAGAGCTCAGGGATGCATGCTATGCTCCCTCCATGCCTAAAGCAGCCAGATGTGCTATTTCAGAGATATTTCAGAATTATGGAAAAAATTCCTACTTGCCAGCTGATTTTCTTCTCTCTTCTAATGCCTTCTTGCTGCCACTCCTGATTCCTAGGAGCCATTTTACTTCTCTTTCTGGATAAATAAATACTTTTGAATTTGAGCTACTCTTAGTCAGTTTGAACCTTTGTCCTAAATTGAATGTATTCCACCTGCACTAATTTTTTTAAGCCAATCACTTGAAGGCTAAATAATTTTCTCAATATGTTTTAACATCTTTTTTCAGAAGGCTTCTTTCACCCTAATATTTGGTGGTTTTTACTTTGTCCTGTGCTTTCTGATCTGTATGAACCGACTGTGTCCCTGTCATAACATTTTGTTTACTAGATGCTCACTCCTACCATCATTCAGAGGAAGTTGTTGACTCAAATAGCTTTGGGAATTTTTTCTTACCATTTTCTCCCTCTACTTGTTTGGCAAATTCCTTCTAGGTTTTGTAATTTTGGTTAGAGGAGACTTCAAGCCTCCTCCACATTCAAACTCCTGAACATTTCAGTCCAGTTGACTTTACTAACCACTTCCTTCAGTTTCACAAATTTTGCCCTCCTGAAATGACTCTATTTATTTTAAACGTAATCTTAACTTCTGCTCATACAATGCAAGGTAATTTTCTACAATCAGCTCATTTAGGTCCTTAAGCCTACACAAAATCTAGTCTGAAATAAGTAAGTGCAAATTCCCTTTGCCCTTTCGTGATTGTGACAGAGAAAATGAAATGTTTAAGGACTCTGCACTTTTAGTATCATAATGAAGCACAAGATCTGTAAATACAGTTTTCATTTATAATGAGTCTTAAATTTGTACAAAAGGAAAACTTTTGTTTTGCAAATGAAATGAAATAACATATTCTGAAGGTAAAATCTTGGCTTTATGGGAATAAACAAGGAACTGAGTTCAGTAATGTTAGGACTTTGCCCAAGAGTTGTGAAAGCACTATCAATGTGTGGGAGCTCTCAGCCCACTCTTAGAGAAGCTGGCTGTGCATCACATCCAATGTGTCAGGAAAAACAGGCTGATAAAAGGCATCTGGGAGCAGACTCATTATTTTTCACTTTTGCATGTACTCTGTGTATTTCTGCAAAAGTTCTAGGTAATTGTTATGAGTCCAATGTGGTGAGAAAATGTCGACCTAAAAGTGAAATATGAAGCTTGAAATAAAGGCCCAAACTAAATCATAGGTGTTATAGTCATGTACTCTGGGGCTCAGACATTATCTTCACATGAGAGGATACAGTTTTTTCTTTTAGCTTAGTCTGCTTTTGCTTTATTAGTCTTGTAACTAAAGATAGTTAAAAAATTCTAGTAAGAATGAGTTTGAATTTTTCTTCCTCATATGAAAACCACAGGCATAAACTATCCTAATTTGTAGCTTCATGATACTCAATATTCAAGAAGCATTCAGGTGTCTAGGCTGCACTCTAAATGTCCTTGCAAGTCTTAGAAATTCAGTGCAACTGTTTACTCCACAAAATATTCCAGGCATTCATTACCTTGTTTTGCACAAGAGTTTCCATAATTTACCCAGAAGAGAGAAGTCTTATAGCATGCCACAAGCAACAGACAGAAAAATCCCAGTTACAGATAGGCACAAGGCCATCTTCCCTCTAAGACATCTACGTATCTGGGGGATGGTGAGAACAGATGTGAGGCAGGAGTGCAGAGAGCCACTGTCCAAGCTGGTGTGGGTAATTTCCAGATAGTTGAAATATCCTTACAACTGCTTCAGTCCAACCCTGGTGAGTGGGATGTCACGGAATGCACCGAGGAGGTGTCAGACCCTGTCTCTGGCAACACAGAGCAGAGAGCAAGGCAAACCATCCCACCACGGGCAGCTACGTGGGTACCAGTCCCACAGCCCCTTGCAGGTGTCTGCACTGTGTGGAATTGTGTCCTTACACCAAACATTCAAAACTTAGGAGCATTAAATACCATTAAAAGTATCAAGTTTTCATTTTCCAGTAAGATGCTTTTTGCAATGCAAAATTGTTTTTAACAATGTCATTATCCTTAGGCATTTCAGATTCTGTTTACAATTACAAGTCAAATTTAAAAACTGGACTTGAACTCATGGTTTGCTTAGGTTCTTGTGAAATTTTCCCTAGAAGAAATTAGCCCAGTGTGGGAATTATGTGAGAAATGCCTACAAATCCTAATTACTTGGCCCAAGGAGCAAGTTCTTAATATATTTACCAGTTTTATTTGAAGCACTCATACTATGTTTTTATTTTATTTCCTAATTTCCTCCGAGAGAAGTTCACAGGGTCTGAGACACCTGAAGGAGCAGACCTGCACTCAGCTCAGCAGATTTTCACACCCAAGGTGTTCCCTTCCACCCATCCACTCCACACCATGAAGCCTGTTCTTCTTTGCTACCTGTCTGGCATCTGAGAACAAACATACATGAGATAGGAAACTTGAGCGGGAGGAACAAATCAGAGTGGACCACATATTGTAATGAAAGATACAGCTTTTCTTCTTCTCTAATATTTACTAAAGAATAGATATCAGGTTTCTGACTGGCCAAACCAACTGCAGCAGTCTTTGTACACAAATGATGTTTTTAAAAGCCTTTTAAATCCAGGTTTCTCATGATCCCTCCTGGCAAAGAATTAATCAATTCAACATGTGAGGGGGTGTTTTGGTCACTGTTGAGTTGATGTCTGAATTGTATGCAGACAAAACAGTCTGTTTGTTTTTCTTTCAAAGAACAAGCTTTGTTGTTTCATGAAAGACTGCAATTCATATTTCTTCCTGAAAGGAAAAAAATAATGTCTATATTTATATTTTTGTTCTGTGAGTATATTTATTTTATTTGGGTGGTAAACTACCAACATGATACTTAATAAATTGTGATCTTTCTAAAAACTGCCCTCAAAAACGTAGTAGCTGTAGTAGCTTAAGCCAGCTATCAATGTTGTCAATAATTATGTTTTACAATTTCATGGTTGTTATGTAAGAATTCAGATAAGTAAAACGAGAATGACTAATTGCTATGGCAAAATGTTATGGACATTTACAAATAATCAGTCATTGTAATGAATTACACCCATGTACTACAGCTAATTATTAATGCTTGCTTAACTTTGGGGGGAAGGAGGTGGTAGTTATTTGATTACTGATTATAATTTTCTAGTTACAGCCGACAGCCAAATATTTTTCTTACATTCCCAAATAACATCTATTAGGCTAACATGTGTCTGGGCAAATCTCCTATGTCTTTGCACAGTTCTCCAATAGGAGCCCAGCACAGGGTAAAAGCCAGGGCTCAGGCTGGGACACTGTTCTTTCTCACCATGCAAAGGCATGCTTTTCTGAACTCATTTCTCTTTCTCTCTTCTCTTATACCACTTGCAGTATTCATTCTCATGTTATAAGGTGGTTTATCCTGGGAGTGAAACTCAGGGAGAAAGAGTGGGTGTCTTTAGCCAGTGGCAGACAAGAAGATTCACAACAAGACTGTGCAAAAGCTGTTTTGTGGCCACTTCCTGTAACACCGAGAGTACAGGTGTTAGCAACACCTCTGTCAAGGGCTGCTTAGAGCGATGGACCAAAGACAGAGATGTGTGCTCCACGGGGAGAACTGCTGTTAGGTTAAGGAGAATTTCAGAGAGGCAGGTCTTTAATATACCCTTTAATTTTGCGTCAAAAATGATGTCAAGAGAGACTGCAAATCTCTTGCCTCCTCATATGTTGGTTAAGAGGTTAACTTCCAAATAGACCTCCAGGTAAATGCAGCATGGCACTACTCTTTCCATTTCAATTTTTAACAAATACTTTGCTGTACTATCAGAACACTTAGTTATTTTTTCTTCTTAACATCCTGTCCAAACATATCCAGTGCCATTTTGTTCATATGTATGCACCACATTGCTTTGCCACGTCAGCTCGCCATCCTTACATTTCATTCTCATTGTCAGATTCCAGCTTCATTATCTTTTGATAGACCATTCTTTCACCTCTGTCACACGCAATGTTGTTCCTTATTTAAAGCAACCCTGGCTTGAAGACATTTAGAAGAATCGCCTCTGCCACTTCCACTAATGCACTGGTGAGGTTCATATACTCCTTTTAGTCCTCAGAGGTATTCATTTTTATAAGGCTTTTTGTCTTCTGAGTGTGTGGAAACCCTTTTGTCATTTTATTAAGTAGCTGCACGATACACGAAACATGTAACTATTGTTGTGCTTGTAACTGTTCATGCGCTTATTCTTTGGCACCCTGTGCCACTCTGGACCTTCACTAGGGCAGGTGAAAGACCTCGAACACAACCACTGTATACACCATTCTACAGCTATATAGCTAATCCTCAGCTATGCTACCAAGGATTCCAACAAATCAATACATATTTGAGTCAAAATCAGATTTGAGTAAAATCAGGACCTTGTTCTGACTTCTCGTGTAAAATTTTTACTCCTACATTTCAAAAAGTAATAATTGAAACTACTGTCCATAGACTTCCACATACTTTGTGGAACTCAGTATAAACCTAAATCATGGTCTAACCTAATGCAGTGAAAAGCAAACTCCCACAGCAGAGGGGCAGGTCCATGGGATGCTCTTTGGCCACTGTGCTGGGTCAGTAGCTCTAGCAGAAAAGTGGGGCTAGCAGCCAGGGGAGAAATCTTTCATCTCCCTCATAAGAAATGTTGGAGCCTTTACATCAGAATGCTTAGTGCCCATTCCCCTACCTGCTTCAGAGATAACTGAGGTGTGAATACGAATTATCTGCTCAGTTTTGGAATTTGATTTAATTACAACTAGAACCAATGTCAATTATGTAGATTTCTGAGTTACTCAATTCCTTCAGTAGACAAGCAGACTCCCTTGCTTAGCTCTTTGACACTCTTTCGGTGATTTTAATGTCTCTATTAAATTACAGGATCATTTTCCATCCAAGAGATGTTCAGACGTGACCTTAGGAACAACTTATTGCATTGAAAAAAAACAAAGGTTAATTTAATGGTGGTATTATCAGTCAAATGATTAGCTGCCATCTCTAGCTTTACCTTGAGTACCAGAGTCCTAGAAACTAAAATTGTAATAATAATAAATAAAAAGCCCAAGAACAATCTGAGTGCTAAGGAAATGTAGCAAACTTTGAACAGAGCCAGAAGGAAAAGAAGATAAAAAGTGTGAATTAATCTTAGCCAGAGAGAAACTTAGAAACTCCAAAAATACTGCCTGCTGTCTCTTCCCATATACCTTCAGGAATAGGCAGCTACCAGCGAGTCAGTCTGTGTCTGTGAATACGTGTAAAGGTAGCTGATATCCCAAGGCATCTGAAATAGCTGCCACCAAACGCAGAAGTAGTCCAGAGGATACAGTAGGGACCCTGGCAATAACAGATAACAGTGGTGGGGAGGGGAAAGGCTAAAATTCACCTGTATTTTCACTCATTCCCTACCATTTTTCTCGAGAAGATGACTGTCATCCCCCAACTATTAACTCTTCAGGCTGTGCAGGTGTATACACCGAAAACTGACTACGGCATCTGCAATTCAGCTTTACTCTTCAGCAAGTACTTCTAGGCTAAAAGGTAGTTTTTAACAGACCCATACTGAAATCTGTGTGCCATTTGAAAGTTCATAAGTATTAATGGCTGTGTGGGGCTGAAATGGTACCAGGTGGGTTTCCCAAGGGGCCTCCTACAAAACACTAGCAATCAGCTTCTCACTAAAAGTCATCTTCTGCTGAGCAATGTATCCGAGTGAAATTAAACTCTCAGGACATGCCATCTGTAATGCTTACAGAACCAAGCAAGCATTAGGAAAACATGCAGAAAATGAACACATCATCTAATTTCCCTCAATTGGATCTCAATCTGCAGCTGAGCAACGGGAGCGTACTGCACCCACCTTCGCATCCAGATCCACCTCACACACTGGCAGAGGCCCTGTGCAAAATCCTGGGCAGCTGGAGCTTTGTTGGATTGCAGAGTTTCAGTAGGATATCTGTCCATGGTGGTGTTCCTGTCAATCAAGGGGAGAAGACCCACCAGGCAAAATGCTAGGAGTTTTTGCAGCACTTTGGGCCAAAGGAGAGCCACTAATTAGGGCTTGACTTCAACCTAATGGGAAGCTGAGCCCGCTTAAGGCAGGCTTCTGTCAAAAGAATGGAGATTTTCTTCCAGTTGTGAGTTTTGTCCACAGTTTATGCTGCAACCTGGCCATCTGTGAAGCATCAGATTATAGCTGGCTGTGAGTCTCCTCATCTGATAGGAAGGTGCAAAAGAGGATTTTGAAAAAAACATGCAGTGGAATTTCTGTTATTTATGGCTTTTTCCTATTAAAAGTAAAGGGGGTTTGTAAGTATTTAGTGAATTGCTTTTTTTCCTGCCTTCCTATCCCTTCATATTTTAATCTGCTCAATGGAAATGCTGAGAGGGAGCCGATGGCCTGTGGGGAAAGTGGGTAAAATCAGAAACACATTCAACATAAGAGTCCGTGAGAAATCTTAAGGATTATTTTTTTCCCTGGGAGAAAATATTTCTTTAAAGTCATCCCTAGTTTTACATGGAAAGGGGACTTGGTTATGTCAGGTTGGCCCAAACATTTTACTTTCATCAAGGCTTAGATTGAGCTAAGCTGTTTAATGTTTCTCTTCTTCCTGATCTTTTCCCTAAAGGCGGACCAGGTTGCTATTGCATTTTAAATCTGCCAAGTAGATTTTCATACAATTTTCACCAAATTTCTTCCTCCTTTCTACAAGTTCAGTTACTGCCATGCCACAGGGTTTCTTTATAAGAAAAAATGCAAATTCTCACAAAAGACATTTTTGTGCCAGCTTTGTTGTCAAACTGGATCTTTTATGATCAAAACCTCAAAATTTCAAGTAGAGTATAAAAATTAACATACTTAGTTTCTGTTAAAAAATTACAATAAAATAGCAAATACACACATCATTCTGAATTATCTCCAGATCATATAAGAACGAAAAAGGGTTGCCTCATCAAGTTAGGTGTTAAACATTTAAGGATGTACTGTTCTTTGGAAATATGCTAAGCAAAAGAAATCATGTTTTCAAAGTGCAAAATAACCACTGGCTAACATTATTAGCAGTGTGTCACGGAACAGTTTGGCAGGAATTCATACAGGTTTTCTTGTTACCAATATTTTTGGTTTTTTTCTAAAAGATAACCAATTTTCCATGAAGCACAAGATATCGAAAACTCCATTACGACCCAGAAGGTGACGGTGGCTGCTTGTATACTACGAGGGATGGCATATGGGCTGTGTATTTTGCAATGTTCATGTCCCCATGAATACTGTCAAGTTACACATCAAGCTTCTCTTCAACCTCAGCCTCCGCTTCACAGCACAGCAGTAGAACCCTTTTTATCCAACATGGACAAGTTCCTAAATCCCTACTGCTCCCTGCTGGACTGCAGCTCCACTGGCTGTGGCCTGGGTAAAATGATGCTATTCAGGCAGAGGGTGGTAGGATGTGGCCCTCAGAACCCCTAAGGTCAGGAAATACTTAGGAAAAGCCTCTTCTTCTGAGGTTCTCACCTTGATGTTCCTCACCAGGTTTGTCCTGCTGCCTCTCACTCTTAACATGAAAAGGAAGGGAAGAGTTGTTCGTATGATGGTTTGGATGAAAGCACTTTAAAAAATTGAACAGGAAAAGGAAAATACAGGACAAAAAGAGACTTTACATTGAGGATTGTATAAAGGTAACTGATGGTAAAACCTGAAGCCTCTGCGTAGCTGAGATATCATTTAGGAAATTACATTTTTTACTCCACAGACAAGAAATGTCAGCCTTTAGTCTTATCTAAATACCTTACTTTGGGGTATTTGTGATTTTTGCTCATCTTCTGAGTTTTTCTGAGGAAAAGAAAGTGATGCAACAACTGATAATCAGCGTAAACAACCTCTAGACTTCAGTGAATTTTTCTGCATAAACAGCAGGAGGTCTGTCGTAGAAAGAGGTCTTCTTTTCCTGGATGTCTAAAGGCGAATATGCATGCAGGATTTATTTGTAGTACAGCAATACGAAGAGGCTCCAGCTGAGATAACAACATTGCTTTTTTCCAGGTGCTCTTTACACAGAAAAATAGAAGTCCTTGTGTTTGAAAGTTTACAATCTATCTACAGGAGACAAAGTAGGTGTTATTGCCCCTTTTCTTGCACAGACAGCATCAAGACGCTAAGAAATAAAATAATTACTCCAGAAATCACAAGAGGAGTCCAGAATCTAAATTTCCCACACTTATTTCATGGGTAGAGCGACCTAAATTTTCCTTGTCTCCTGCTCTGTCCTGTTAGGTTTGATCTGACATGGTGACAAACGCAGCCCCGCAGTGGGTGCATAGAGCAGGCACAGAGCCAGGAGCAAACCAATATCCACTCATGGACACTCCAGGTCACCACACAACCCTCCCACTGCAATGCCTCCTACTCAAGGGAAGCCAGGGCTATTTGCTGTAGAAAACAGTGCAAGAGGCCCCTTGAAATGACCCATGTCTGCAAACAGGAAGTCTTCTTCCTTGCTTTCAAATCAGAGATTTCCTTCTACTCCAAAATATAAAGTTTTAGGCCTTGTGGGATCCTTTTATTACCACTATTAGCTTTACTTTGGATGATCTCATCATTCATGTAAAATTCAATTCCTACGTGAGAACTATATACAAATAGAGAGGTCAGAGAAACTCATAGGGATTAACCCTCTCTGATCTCCTTTGGGAAACTGGAAACTTTTTTATTCATGTCCTGTTTTTCAGACCAATAACTTTCTGTATTTATTGGGTCTTCTGAGAATTCTCTCCCAGCTTTGAGAAATTTACCCAAATCTCTTTCCTATTCCCTACGGATATCCTGGCTTTTCTTTCAGTCATCTGTACAATACATTTTTGTTAAATTAGTATTGTTTGCCACAAAAGTCCTCAACATTTATTTAAGCACTTTTAAAATTCTATCTTGTAGAGTGTTTATTTATTGGAAAGAGAACACTTGAGTCCCTTCATGCCCTCAGTAGACAGCAAGGCTGAATTACCTCTGAGTCTATCCAGCAGAGCTGAAAGGCATCAGTGAGAGTAAACATTTCCACAAGAGATCTCATCCCTGCACACAAAAATGGGTTTACCAACACCTTGCCTCCTTTCCCCTCTTCTTAAATACAAGTATTATCTTTGCTAATATCCAGTTTTATGATATTGACACATTTTGATAAATTTCTTGAAGAAATATACAGTTGGACTAGCAAATTCATGCAAATGTTCTGCCAAAATCTTGGGAAAGCATTTATCTCTCGTTGACTATAGGAACCTCTTGCAGTTTTACTTCTGCCTCTAGCACCCATTGCCAGATGTATTCCTTCTATCAGTCTTGTCTTTATCGCCACATGCAGCCTCGTTTCATCTACTGAAAAGAAGTTGCAGTATTTATTTGAGTTTTGAGTAATACCTACCTATCCTGAATCTGTATCCACTTCACCTTCTCTATCACTATTTTCTTTAAAAATATGCAGCTGAAGAATTTCTTGCCTTTTTTTAAGTATTCTCTCTGAGTTATGAGTCAGCTTGGCTTAGCAATTCTCACCTCAGCACTACAATTTTTCACTTATAACACACAGCTCCCTTCACCCACCCCAAAATTTTTCTGTTTCTTAGAGGTTCTGTGTCTGACTACCTAGGCTCAATATCAATAAGGTAGTTATTTATCTGTTTACATCCAGTGCTTCTTTTCAAAAATCTTTCTATGTCACTTCAGATACAAACTCTTAACGATACAAACAGCTTTTTGAACTTCCTCTGCATTGAGGCCTTATATTCTCCAGTCCAGTCTCATGAAAATTATCTGCCACATTTTATCAGAGTTAAGCTTTTCAATTTATTAGTCTTAGCTGTCCTATTTGTGTCTCAAATGGGATTAGTTCATGTTCACTTGGTCCATGGTTATTTTCTATAATGTCATTTCTTCTACAACTTCACTTGCTGCTTATCTAAATGAAGTCTAATAAAATATTGCCTCCTGTTGCTTCAGTGATTATTTAGTGAATAGCGGCTGGTTATTACACCTTCAAACATTTGAGCACAATTAGTAGTATTCTTTTCTCCTGCCTATTAACTTACACATTAAGGCCATCCAGAATTATATTTTCCATGCTCAGGTACGACTTTGGGGTCTACAAAGAACTGATAGTACCTTCCTCGTAGAACTTTTCCTGCAAGGCATCTCAAAATTTACAGTTACTCAAACAGTTTCTATTTTAGCCATGCTTATTTCATTTTTCCAAGAAACACACAGCAAGGTATCTATGTGATATCAGACAAGTTACCTGTTGCAAAGTGGTTGACTAGGGATTTTATTTAAAAATTATTTGGCGGCTTGTGGAATTTTTTCTTTGCTGAGAGGTGTACAATGACATATTTGATTTTCTCCTTAGCCAGATTAAAACCAGATAAAAAGATTTCTGCTCATGCCTTCAAAAATATGCATTTGGGTGGAAGCCAAGAAAAGAAAGTAGGATCTGCACAGATGAATCAGTCTCAATAATTTATTAGTCTAAGAAAAGAGGGTTTATAGCTGAAACCTTTTTGTATTTTTAATATTTGATGCTAAGGCTCCATATAAGTTAACTATAAACTATACATAAAGTTGCCAAATTAATTATTGTAGAAGAATGTAAATTCAATTTATATCAGTGATAATCCAATAGAAGTTCACACTTTGGGAAATAAAAATTTTTCAAATAGAATTGAAACACTTTATTTTTCAGATACTATTTTACAGTAAGACTTGCTACATAAATTTTGTGTTCCAATATAAATTTTTTTTCAGGTGAAAGCCATAGAAAATTTATATTTGCATTTATGTTAAAAATGTGGCTGTTACTGATCAGGGAGTGAATGCATAAATCTTTATTTTAATTACCAAAGTAAAACAAAGGAACCCTTATTTCACTTGTAGGTGTGCTACTTGGAAAGCTGCAGCTGACTGATATCTCACTACTCTCCTCAACTCGAAACTGAACATTTTCACAATAACACACAATCGAGCTTCCTTTCCTTGAAACTCATAAGCAATGCAAGTGTATAATCTAGGTTTCAGTATAATAGTTTTGCTGTTTATTTTAACCCCCAGAGAGCTCTGTTCAATCCCATCTCTCGGGTGCCTTTCTTAAAACCCCTGAAAAGAAAAGAAGATTTGACTTTCTGTGTTCCAAAGGCACTTACATTACATCATGTGTCTTTATAATTAACTTTTTTTTTATAAAGATGGGTTTTTTTTCCAAAAGCCTGTTTTCTCTTACTGTTTAAGAGAGTGGCACCCAACTGGGAAGTTGCACTGAATGGTCATAGGGTCTTTCAGCTCTCCCATTAAGACCTGCCTATTTGAGTGTTTTATAATGTGGCCATTTTTATTCACATCAGGCTAAATCTTGGCAAGTGTGTCCCCAGCTCAGGAGTAAATTGTTTGTATGGAACTGAATTGATCTAGTTGTTGCTCAGTGAGATCAATGCCAAAAACCACAGTTCCTGAGGTCAACTTCCACCTTGCAGGCAAGCCAGAGGCTAGTTAGGCATTAAGTAAACCTTTGTTTGCTACACCTATGTCCTCGATCTCTCCCATTTCTGTCCTGTCCTTCCAGTCAGTTCTGTCTTTATATTTTCTGCAGGAGCCTAAGTGAAAGCTATTTCTTTCCTTATCCAACTATTCGGAGAATATCCATGTTATTCTAAATCAAAATATTGCCATTTTGTCAGGAGCAAGACGGACTCCAAGGATTACCTACAAGGTTCATCCTGATGTTAGATTCAAGACTAGATTCACAAGCAGGGCAGATGAAGGTGTGGAACATTCAGGCGTGGATGGTCCTGGACACGCCACAGAGCTCATCCCCAGGAAAGCTTGCCTCTGCCACCAGGCCATACTTGGGCATGAGGCAAGGGAGCATCCCAGTCTCAAAAACCCCCCCAGAAGTCTCCTGTAACAGGCTGCAAACCACAGTCCTCAGTGTAATATCACTTTGCTTCTCTCAGGTAGCCTAGATTATATTTCTAAAATTAATGCATTTTAATTTCAACAGTTCTTTTAAATTATTATTTTATGCCTCTCAAAGTGGTAATTACACTGTCTTCTCTTCTAAACATACTGATTGCATTCTAAATACGTTGTATTCTGTTACAAAGAAAAAGAAATAAAGTAATAGCCTACTGTTGCAGTACTTTTTCCCTCTGTTGTTTTCAGCAATATAAACAGCAGATACAGGTCTTAGGGTGGTTCATTGCTGGATTTTTCCTTTTTAATTATGAGGCCCACTTTCATTTCAGCTGAAACAGAGATTATTTTCTGAGTACCAAGTAAAAGCTAAGGTTTTACTTGCTTAATCCTACTAGCAGCGTCATCTTTTTATTATCTGTAGCTCATTATGAAAATTTCAGATGCTCTCCTGTGTCCTGTTAGACATGCCTGCAAATGGTATCAGTCCCACTAGTGCATACCTAACACTAAATTGTGTTGAACAGCTAAGCTGCTAGATTGCTCTGTATCTGATTAAGTTGTTCTTTTGCTACCTTAATTGTAGGTAATTTGACAGTTTTAGTCTCCCAGTTCAACACTGTTAATGGACAGACAAAGTTTGCATATTCCCTATGTATCCCACTGTGAAGCTTAAAGTCTGCTGTCAATTGGCATGTAAAATCAATTATTTTTTAAATGCAGTGGCTTACAATTACTTTCTCTACTTCAATGCTTTTAACCTTCGTCCTTTGGAAATCTTTCCATTACATGGCACTGAGTCCTCAACAAAGTAAATGAAATCCTATATCATTTTATGTCACTTCTGACTGCACAAATATTGGGGGTTTATATGATATCGTATTTTTCTTATTATTTTCCTGTTCGATGCAAACTTTAAAAAATGCTTTTGATCAGTGGCGCTCTTTCCTGAGAAACTAACTTTTTCATGTTTGCTCACTGCACGTAAGTCCCAAATAGAGGTAAGCTTGGTAAAATTTAGTTTCAAATGTTGCAGTATAGACTGTAAGTATCTACAACATCCCAAAGAGTTCAATAACCACATAGAGCGGATACCAGCTAGGTCATCTTGTTCATAGACATGACACCATAAAATTAATCTAAAATTAAAAGTCTGCACACAATTTTTTGTTAAATTTATATTTAAATGACCAAAGCATTTAAGCTTTCGCAGTTTGTCATGGAAAGTGTTCTTCAGAAGGGTAGGCCTCAATATCAGAATGTGTCTTCTGGAGGCTTTAATCTTCCTCCACTTTATTCACTCTGTCCCAGACAATAACTATTTCAGGGCTGCCCTGAGACATGGCCCTCCTTTTGCCTGACCTATTTGCATGCTAGACACAAAAAAGATGAGATTTGCTGGGATGCAGACACACACCCAGCATCTGCTGCCAAGGCAACAGGAACAGGATGTTTCAGATAAAGACGGCGTTTCAGTCCTGCCAACACCCACCGTTTCCTTCAGGAGAGGCCAGCTTTGCCAGTAGATCTAGAAATCATCTAGGATAAACACTTTGCACTTGGCTTACCTTGAGTTCGTCTGACTGAGGCAAGTACAAAGCATGACTTTCAACAATGCTACTTAGAGACTGGAATCTGGGCTCTTCCTTCCACATGTGTATATATATCATCAAGACAGTTCTCGTGCCTTCTTCTCACACCATGGCCTGAAAAAGCATAATATGTCTTCTGCACAACATTGGCACACATCTTGGGCCACTTGTGATATTACTTCATTTCAGCCCTTTGATCAGGTTTGTGCACTTAGGCAGGTGTTATGCTGAAAGGCAATAGTCTAAATAGCAGGGGGCTACTCACAACCTGTGAATGAAGGTATTTGCATGCAAAATTAGAAAAGGAGGAAAAAAATCTTTAGCTGTGGATAAACACATGAAAAAAATTGGGCAAGTTTAGTTAAATTATTTTCTTATCCGTCTTTTAAATTTCACTGAATGAAATGGGCTGAAAAATTTCGTTTCACAGCAAACAACTCTGCTGTGTGATGTTGGGCATGGAAAACTGCTGCGTTTACCTTCCTGCAGAACTACACGTTCCAGCAGAGTAGTAGATGGGAATGTTCTCAGGAACACCAGAGCACAGGAAAGAATCTGTTAATTGTCTTTTGGAAGCCTTTTTATGAACACAGGAAGGGAGTGCCGTGTCCATTTAGAGAGAAATGTATGCGCTTGGAGCACAACACTCTCCATGAGAAGTCATTGGAGTCTGGCATTGCGGAAAGCCTCATGCAGCCAGCTCACACAGCGTGAGACACTGGCATTTCTCAGCCTCTCAGATGTCCTCACAGTTCATCAGAAAACAAGTAGAAAATCCTCTCTATGTGCCTCTCTAAATGTACATTAAGTATTGCTGAGGCATGTCTGCTGAAAGACCTTAAAGCTCTCTGAGCTGAAGCGGCTGCAGAGTGCAAGGGGAGCAATTGCACGCAGGCCCCACTACCCGAAACAGGACACCTGCCTTGACACCTCCCCTCAGGGGAGGTTTAGATTGGATATTATGAACGTTTCTTCAGGGAAAGGGTTGTTACACACTGGAACAGTCTGCCCAGGGAAGTGGTTGACTCACCATCCCCGGAGGCATTTAAAAGACTTGTACATGTGGCTCTTGGGAACATGGTTCAGTGGTGGACTTGGCAGTGCTGGGTTCGTGGTTAGACTTGATTATCTTAAAGGCTTTTTCCAACCTAAATGACCCCATGATTCTAAGATGTTCTCCTCATAGCCTTCTGCCATCTCCAGTGTGCCTAAAGAAGTGAAAAACTTTTGTGGCTATGACTTTAGAAACTGCAATTGTTGAATACACGTGTTTAATTAGGGGACAGGCTACACACTGGCACCACAGGTGATCAAATCTCTAATGGTGAACCAGATTTAGATTGTCTCACACTCCTTGAAACCAGTGATATAAACCATTATAACGTTCACCATAAATATTACTCGCATATTTAGAGATAGCAGGCAAAAATGCTACTTACTATGATTATGATGATGATGACGATGATTAGGCAAACTTCTAGTTTGATTCACAAAATTAGAATTTTTTTTTTCCTTAATTTTTATTTAACTGGTTAAATAACAGTAGTTGATGCACCACGGAGGAAACATTTGATTATCTGTTTTCGTAAACCACCATGGAACATATGAAAAATTTTAGTGGTTTTAGAAAGACTGAGACAATGCTATAGGAAATGTTTCTAAAAGCAAAGTAAGTTTGAAAAGTTGTTTCCAAAATGTAAGTTACAAATATCTGAGATAAAAAGTTTTTAGCAATCCTCTGTCCCCGAAGAGCATATTAAAAAAAGGAATATACAAATATGCATTTTTACCTAACTGCAGTCACTGTAAGGTGATTTTAGAAAGTTTGGGTTTTTTGAGTAAAACTACAGTTCCAGGCAATTTTAAAGACACTGAAATAGAAATTTCTGGTACTACATGCTTACCCAGTAGCATTTTAAATCTACAGAACTATCCGAACAGTCTGTCTAACTGTATTAAATTTGGGAAGATAATTGGCTTTACTGGAAATACAATTATGTGTCTACATATTCAGGTATTTTATGTCCACTGACAGTTATTTTTCAGCCAGGGTGTTTTCATTTTACCGAAGCGCTTATTTGGAAGTTTCATTTAGGATAGCAAATAATAAAGGTTAGTGTTAACATTCTTGGCTTTAATGCAAAGGAAATCCTCCTGAAATACACCTCACTGTACCTTGAATCTTCAGGATTTATGTATCCGCATGTCCAAGTTTATATCATCTAAACAGCAAGTGGCTATTCCACTCCACCCTTTCAAAAGATTTCCAAAAGCTCTCAGCAAGCAAGAGGGTTTTTCCAATATCTTTGCTTTCTTCTTGGATCCAACAAAAGCATTTTAATATTACAGCAGACAAAGCTTCTCTTGTGAACTGGCCTCACTTCCGCAAAACATTAAGCACATGATTAACTTTCAATGCGTTTTTTAAATTTAAGCTCAAAATATATCCCCATATGACAGATATAGCTGATATATCACATATGTGAAAGTAAACGCACGCCGAAGTGCTTTACCAAATACGAATGGCTGTCCTGTGCGCTGAAAGATAAGTATGTGCTTAACTGATTGGACATTTCTTAATATCAGTAGAGTTTTGTTCCCTGTATTTTTTTATTTCGAAACAAATCCCGCTAACAAACCATAAAGAGGTTTTAAAAAGGAGAGTTCTGATGGCTTAATGAAGGGTTTCTGTTCATTAAATTTTTAGGATCATGTTTTCACAAATGCATGTTTGTACTTGTTTTGGGGTGTTTTATACTTCTTAAATGAATTATTTTTACGAAGTACAGTACTTTATGTTGTACTATCTTTGATTTAACTGAGCTAAATTACAACCTTTCCTTTTTCTTGATTTTTTAATATAGAAAGTGTAATTTAATTATCTCTTTTTTTGCTCTTTCATTCACTTAAAGTATTACCATAGTGCTTTTACTTGTGTATGTGTCAAATGTACCCATAAAGTGAGGCAAATATTGAAAACTCCCCCAGAACATCATGGGGTTTTAGTCAATTCAAGCTAATTGTTCCACAGAGAGTAGATGCAAAAATTTACACTCTTTCTACAAGTCCAGGTAGCAACTGAGTATGTTACAGATGATGTGCCCAAGCTCTGTAATTATCATCACCCCTTTCTTTTCCAAAAGTTTCTGATCAGAAGATTGTGTGCTCCAGGACAAAATTGTTCTGCTATTTTGTACAACACATACAGGTAGGGCAGGACTTCAACAGGGGTGGCAGTGCTATTACCATTATTTCTATTACTCTGTTACCATTACAATACTCTGCTATATGCTCCCTTCCTAACCCGTAACAAAGTGTCCCTTCCTAAACTGGTATAACAGAAAATGCAATATTCAATCAGCTCCTTTTCCATCTTCCTAAAATCCCACTTCTTCATAAAAAAAAATTAGAACTTGAACAGCAGGTAAATAATGAAAAAAAATGTGCCTAGTGTTTGCATGAAGTTTATGAAGAGATTGCCTAGGACATTCTTTTTTTGTGTATGAGAGTATTTGAAACATCTATATACGGATAGATAGAACCAAGCAATAGTCATTTACACCTAGGAATGATGAAAATCTACCAAAAACTTGGGTTTTTTCAATTTAATTTTTTTTATGTTGTCGATCTGTAAGAACAAAGATCTCATAGTTCTAGCAACTGTAGAAAGTTTACACAGGTGTGTTTTCAGAAAGAATAGATCATATCCAAATATCAAAACTTACTCAAACTCTCTTCCCAGTTAACTGTAAGCTTTGCCTGTCGCAAGAAATGCAGTCTTACATCTCCTAAAATATTTTCTCAGATCCAGAAGAATTTCCCACAAACCAGATTTATTTTCAGCACAGTACATTGAATCATACAAGAGAGATTATTTTGTATAAAGAATTTGTAGCTATTGCTAGAATAATCAAAATTATTGATACATTTTCACTATCATCTGAATTCCTTCATGTCAGAGCTTGTTTCTGGTGCCACCAAACCAAAAATAATAAAGAGGCACAGCTGAAAAATCTGTCACAAAGCTATAGTTTTACACTTGCATTTCTTGAACCTCTTTTATCTATATATAAGGGGAATCTCCTCACCTCAGTTCTATGCATACATTGCCTTTCAGAAGCATCTGATCAGTTTTTTGGCTTCAAGGCTCATTGCTCAGTCCAATGCCTTGAAGTAAGATATACACAAGAGCTGCTGGCCCCCTTTCACACCGTGGAACATTTTCGCTGTTAGTGGCTAAAACCATCCCCACTATCTCCCACATCCTCACATCCTCACTGAAATACCTTCCTTGCTGTCTGTACAGCAGACTTTATGAGAAGCTCTTTCCTGATTGCTGGTTTCACATTTCAAAATAGGAGGAACCTTCTGACCTTTTCCAGAAGCTCATAGGCACCAGAAGAGCCATAAGTCACCCAAATCTGGCAGTAAACCTGCCTGCATGTCTATTCTTTCTGCTCTCTCTCCCCCGTGCTTTCATATTTCATTCTGTTTCTTGGTGGTCATGGATGTATGTACTTACCTAATAGCAAAGTCTCTCGTGTGCTCTTGATAAAGAGCCTGGGGTCCCACCCAGAAGGTTTCATTGGCACAGGCACAGAGATGTTAAATAACCACAGACAAGCTATAAGTGAAGGCTTCTGGAGCTCACGAGGTTGCGTGATCCCTGATGTGATTATCTTTAACGTGGCAGTGAGCCATACGAAACAGACACTGCTTTAGTCTGGCCTACAGCTTGCAATAACCTGGCGATAAAGCAGGCAGGTGTGCAGACGTCTCCTGACAGCTTTGGTCCTGCCCACGAGTGTCACCCAGAGAGTGCAGAGAGGGAATGACGGAAAGAGTCAAAAGAAGGTGATGAATCCCTGGCACTGTTAAGAGCTAGTAAAATGTTTTTGTTTCCAGTTGTGATTGATGAGGCTAAGGAAATGGTCAACATAAGGATCACTGTTTTCCTTCATTCTCTGAAGAGGCACAAGATAAATTGCAACCAGGCTGCTTTTTTTTTTCCTGTACTTTACAGCAGTAGTTAATGATCTCAGCAAACAATATATAAAATAACATTATTTGGAGCAACAACGTGCATCTGTGTTAATTTACAGGTTTTGCAAAAGCAGGGCCAAGGGCTGGCTGCTGGAAAAATGGGAATGAGATCCAGCCACATCTCTCCTGGACAAGCTCCTTTCTCACCACTCTCACCTGGCAGCAGCAGAGCTCTACATGGAGCTGAGTATTTTCAAGGGGTTTGCAAATATTTTATTTCTGAGTAAAATCTACTTTTCATAATTACTTGATTCATTCTCAATTTTGCCTGTTGTATATAGGTCATAAAGAACATTTTTTAAAATGCATTTCAGTTACATCCCCTAGCAAATAACACTGTCAAAAGTCTTACTGGCTCACCCATGGTCCATTGCTTCTATTACAATGAAATCAATGGAAAAGGCACAGCAGTGTCTTGAGAGACCCTTTATAAGCTGCACAATAAAGTGAAAGGCTTGGATAAGGATGTGCCATTAAAGATTGAGGATTTAAAGCCATATATGTGGCAGATGTCTTTGATTGTACAGAGAATACACAGTAGCTTCCTATTTTCAGTGACCAGAGTCCTGGCATATTAACAGGGAACAAGTTAAATAAATGTCAGAGCATCTAATCCCCTACTATAACCATATCAAATTATTGTTATTTACCGCAATAATGTGACAGTGATAAAATAAAACAAGATATAAACTCAGATAGGTAGGCACTAAGATAGATTGCAAATTTTTTCTTTCTCAAGTACAGTACAGATGCTTTTAAGTGGATATACCAAAATATTCATCAAATGTCTAAATTTAGGCTCATGAGTTTATCACACACACACACCAGCTCCATGCACCTCTCTGAGAAAGGTCAACGCGGCACGACCCAGACTGTGCAGTGGGTTCTCCAACTGGGAAGCAACTGTTGGGATCAATGGAACGGCCACAAGAGTCAAGCTCGGGCACTTACAACTGAAACCTGTAAGTATTATGAAAAATAATTCAATTTACAACAAAGTGAGGGAAAGATTTATAAAGGAAATCTATATCTGTAGTTCCCTAGGTGAGCCGTCTCTTGCGATGAATAGCTCAAGCAGTTTTCACTCTGCTTGCATAACCTGCATTTATTTGCTTAATCAGCTGTTCTGTTCATTGAATCTGGAGATCTGATTAGGAAAAGGAACTTACACCCTATGAATTAGATCACAAGCCAGGTTAAAATAAACTACCAAATTTCAGACTTACTGCGTGTAATTTATGCATTTCCACAAACCGGAGAAGCTTGTTTAAAAACTTTCGGCAAACAAATTTTAAAAATTAACAGTTTTGGGAAAAGTCACCAACACTACATGAGAGTCCAAGAACAGGAGAAGGAACTGATCACTATTTTGTCCAGATAAAGAGGTCTTGAGCTCTGTATTTTGGTGATTACTGAGCTTTGAATGGAAGTATAAATTTCAGATGGGATCTTCTAAAAGAAATTCCCACCGAGCACACAGTGTGTCTCAAAGCCTGGCAATCACCCATTGCCTTCCCACCTTTTCAAAAACTTCTTTTTTTGGTCAATACTGGTTTTGAAACGAAACCATGTAACTCTCTCAAATGTATAAATAGATCCCATGTCAAACTTGGTTTGTAATCCTTCAAGTAGATCTGTCTTCAACTCACACCCTCCAGAAAAAGATGGATGCAGTAGATTATGCAGGCAAGATTTAAGTTGGATTTAATGAAAGGAAACTCTTAAATAATCAAGATCCTTTCCCTTCCAATGTAAACGTGAACTATGTCCTCTCATATAATAGTGCTTGCTACAGGGACTTCCTGTGGATGTTGTGTTAGCCTTTTCACGTGTCTGTGTGCCTGCCTGTGATAATACAGGTTGCTGCAACATGGCAGGATTTCTCTGCTATAGGCAAAGTGCCCTGTGGCAGTCACTGCTCAGAGCAGCACATTATCAAGACTCCCAAGGGAGCAGACCAGGTATGCCCTGCTGGTCTGTTTCCATGGCTAAGCAGGTTCACAGCTTTCTAAGGCCAGAAGGGAGTGTTATGATCACACACCAGCTTCACATTTCTCCTTTTGCATGCAAAGGAACATTTAAGCAAGACTGGAACAGGACAGTGCTAGAGAAAACAGATATCCTCATTCTTCAGTATTGAACAGAAATGTCAGGTTAGGACCTTGCTTTTCTGACAAAACAAGAGACAATTATCAGCACTTATGTCTCAGTCTATAACTTCCACACAGGTTTTACCCATTTTTCTATGGTGATGGAATATGCTCTCTGTTTACAACTAAACTGCTCCTCACTTGCAGGAACAGACCTGAAATTTATGAAGATCACTAACAAAAGCACTCACTTCTTCATTCCCATTGAATATTCAAAAGATAATCAGGAAAACAGCCTTTCAAGGGTTTGGAGCATTAGCTTACCGCAACAATTAACTTAAAATGCAAAGTCCTAGCAACTAGAGCTACATAAAGGCTACAGGATGGTCTCTAGACCTCCCAGGAGCCTTGACATGTAGGCTTATACTAATTTACAAGACTGACATCATTTATGGGAAGACACAACCAAGATATGAACAAGCAGACTGGGCAAAAACAACCATGGCACGTGTCTGCGGATGTGCACTGCCAGAGGGCTGGTGGATGAACTGCAATCCTTTTGATTCCTCTTTCCTCCTCATCCTGTCCGCTAAGCCGTGTGTCCTCAGCTCTGACATACTATGAAAAAGCTTCACTTCAGGTAGAGAAGAAGTCATAGCTGGAGAGCATCTCTCCTTTCTCTTTGCAGCAAAGTGGGATAACAGAAAAGGGCACGTACTTCCAATGAGTACTTCCTCACAGGAGGATCTATAACATTTATATATATATATATGTAATCTCCCAACCAATCTGGTCTCTGAGAGGACATTTTTCCATACCCTCAGAAACAATGAGGTACATATATATGTGTATATACACTCACACAGCTGCACTATTAGATCCCATTCATAGCATAATGTACAGTCCCAGACTGGCAGGTGAATTTTTAGTCCATCAACAACAAGCTCTGGTATTCCATCAGCATTATAATTAAAATAAATCATGTTTGAAGTCTGGTGCGTGTCGCTGCCACACAACAGAGGATCCAGGGCTGACTCAGCTTCCAAGAGTGAAAGACTACTGCTTGTGGATGTAAAGGAGGAGGTTGATTAAAAATATTTGGATGTATGCAAGCAGGGCTAAATTCAGGGAAACACCTAAATCAATAGACATCAGCTTTCAGCCTCTCTTGAGGAAGGCCAGAAATTACTCTCACCTGTAGGAAAGTAAATTCTAATGAACACTTGCAATATAATGATAAAACTTCAATTCACTTAAATGGAAGTACCTGACTATAAAAAGTAATTGATTACACACTATAAAAGAGAAAAGGCAATTACAGGCACAGAATACAAGAAAATTCTATTATATACAGGATGAAAATTGCTGTACTGTAAATAAGATAAACTCTCATTTATGTTTTTATCTAAAGAAGTTTGATCTATGATGGCTACCTCAGAAAACCATTGTGCCGTGTGAAGTTGTTGAGTAAGTAAAATGGGATTTACATCCCAGTGAGCCAGGGAATAAAATGTTATCAGTATAAATGTTTTATTTTTTCCTTGGTTATAGTATTATTTTCTCAAATTAAAAACCTGATCCTGCAAATATTATCTGTCCTGCCCACAAGCAAATTTACTGATGTTTAAGCATTTCTAATTTGTGCTTCCTCTCAAATAGTCCAAGAACTTGGGACTTTGATCTGAACATGAGGATCCACCAAATAATTTGAGTAAAACACTTTTTAATCTTTGGGTGATTATCAAAAATTTTCATTTGGACTTTACATTTTTGGGAGGGTCATTGGACATTGCAAATTACATTATGCACAATTCCTCTCCCCTAGAAACCTTTTTACCTGCAGACAGCAAAGTAGAAACCAGTGAATTACACTCCGTCCTCTGGACCTTTAGGTTAAGCCAAGTCTACTCTGCAATGTCATAAATGAAGCAGTCACAGTTTTATTGCCCGCCTTCCAAAAGGCTGCTGACCACTAAAGCTACGCAATGGTATTGTATTCAAAGGACAAATCCGAACACATGATAGTAGTTTCAAATGCACATCCTTACTGCTCATAGCAGACCTGATCCAATGCCCACTGAAGTACACTTGGGATGGCATTCCCCTCTTTTAACCTTGAACAGTTAAAGCAAAAATATCTACACCTCAGCCAAATCTTTGTCTTTATAGTCAATGGAAGAAAATAGATCCTCTAGGGTGTGTCTCATCTGACCAGTTTTTCACTTCTACATGAAGATGGAATAAATCTCCCTCCTGGAGCTCCTCTATTTTTCCATTGATTATAAAGTGATCATAGCATGACTTAGATGACTTTATGGATGTCTAAAGTTAGGTAAGAGAAACTGGAACCTCTGGTTCACAAAGGTATTTGGTTTTGGCTTTTTTTAATCCCTATGAGGCAGCACCGTTATGCAAGTGTGAATCAGGACATGAAAATTCTCAGTCTCTACAGCTGTACCTGTGATGAGGAAGACTTCAAAATAACCTGGAGAAGGAAAGTAGTCTCCAGTTCCTTTCTGAGAAACCCTGAGTGCCGTAGTGTGCATCTTCAGAGTTACACAGGTCTCTGGAGATGAACAGCGAAGTGAGTGTTTATTTACATTAATTCAAATGCATTAAACGTAAGTTCTGAGTTGCCATACATTAGTTCAGAAAACACAGTGTCCTCATTTTACACAGAAGGCATCTCATATGGTCTCACGCAAGCCCCACATACAAGCTCCTCAGCCAGGACCTGTCACAGCGTTTGGGGAAATCTCGAGCAATTGCAGAGTTGTGCCCTAACCCTGTGCCAGGGGGTGTCCAACTTGTCCCCACATGTAGACATTTCTGTGTTTTCAGTGTTGCCCAGCGGTACTGTCTGGCAGATCGGATTGATGGGCAGCTGGCAGGATGAGCGTGGCCAGCACAGGGCAAAGAAGGGCACACAGCAATCACTCAAGGGCATGACCGTTTCATGAACTTGATCCAAAGGCTGTGAGTGTATAAAACTCACTCTGAGGTAAACTTGCAAAGTGTCTGTTCGTATAAACAGCTTTCACCGCCCCTGCATTTTCTACTTGCAACATTTCAGATGCAATTCTAAGTTGTCATCAGTGTAATCTAATATAATTCAGAGACTGGGCACTGAGAGACGCAGGTAAAAGCCTATTCCTTTTATTCTAACTCTGCTTCTGCTTAAAGTAACTGAAAAACCATATTAAATTATTTGAGAACAGAGTTAATCATCTTCTGCTTTGTTCCGTGAATTGACAGGAGATGCTAAATACAAATTTAACACTGTAACATAAGGCACCCTTTCTCTTCGTTAATATTTGAAGAGTTAATTTGGTTTTATACTAATTCTTTGATTTATTATCTTTACTATTGAAATTCACATGTTATGAGACAAAGATTCTAAGTCAGGAGTTTTGCCTGAGTAAGAAGTACAAGTCTATAACTTCTGTAAATGAAAAGTTGGCTTGTTTTTTTCACAGACATATGTAACATTATGAATGCAACAAAAACAGTTTTAGAAAAAGGAAATAATATGAAAAGGAAAAGAAAGAGATTGAATTTCCAGTCTTCCATCTGCCTGATGTATTTCAGGCATTTGCATTAATACTTAATGCTTCCAGCTCTGCTCTCTCAAGAATCCATAAACAAGATAACTGGCTCCTTTATGAAAGAATGACATGGTCTAAAAGATTATATAATGAGATGTAGCTTCTTTTGCAAAAATTACTAAAACTCTAGTTGCTAACATAGTACCTGCCCTTAAGAAATGCACATATTTAAATGCATTAATTATAAAGTGTTGACTGCATTATCTAAGAAATTGATTTAATTTTTTTCCTTCTGAAGATGCTAATCAGGTCCCGTGGCAGATTTGTTTGAGGGTACAATTCCCAAGCTTTTATGTTTTAATTTAAAGTAAATTCTGAGAAGTAAATTTCATTCTCTTGCTTTCCTTTTTTCTTATTACTATATTTTCTTCTATGCTCCCCAATCCATTCTGGAGATGAACTTCCTATTTTTTAAAGTCCTGTTCAGAGGTTTTAGGCACAAAATCCTCTCTAATCAAACACAATGACAAACTTTACATTAATTACTTTTATGATGGTAAGATTCTCAATTAATTACTCAAGTACACTGGTGAACAGGTTTGAAATTTAACACTGATAATAAGAATGTATTTTCTTTTTTATACTTGGGAAAGCCATGTCTTGAACTAAAGCTTCATACAGCTCTGCACAGCATTGAGTGGTCAGCTCTGAACCCCGAGGACAGATTTGTGTGAACATAAAGTCTTCGTTGCTGCAGGTGAACCATAGTTCCAGTAACATCTGTTTGCAATTGGTCTCTGTATTTTTTTATTGCAAAAAATACAAATGAAATAGAGCATAATCTCTGCTTATTTTAGTCATTGTATTGGATTGGTCAATCTAAGGTTTGTCATCCTTTTTTTCTGACCCAGTGTATGGGAACGGCCCCCCAGTCACACCTGACATTTAGACAGATCAGAAGGAATTCTGGTATCTGAACCACTAAGTGACAAATTGGTCCTGTAAAATAGGAAACAAACTAATTAATTTAGCTTGTTACACTTATTGAAACTATGTTGTGATTTGGCTTCATTTCACATCTTTATTTCCTGACATTTGCCTTAGACTTACTCTGAATTCTGCACAAAACTTCAGCATCCAAGAGCAAGCAGAAATAACATAAAAATCCAAAGCTTAGCAATGTTCATTTTCATTGTGTTAATTATCTGAAAAGTATTATTTAAGTTCATTCAATAACTTGCACAGCTTTCCATTCTCCAAGGAATGGCCTTGAGAAGATAAATGTACCCTGAATTCCATGGAGAAGACAGAGGAAGAGTGGGGTAGCTTCACTACAGGACTGAGTAATCATCTTACATGAGTAATACTGGACAAAGAGGCAGACTGGGACTTGTAACTCCATGGCTGAATGTTGGAGACCCTGCTAATGGGAAGGGACTTTGGGAGATTTGCCACAGAAAGGGAAGTTTGCTTCTATCTTTTCTCCACTCCATGCTGTTTTGTTTAACTCCTTTTTCTTCCTTCCCAAGATGAAACAGGTCAGTTCATAAATCTGGCTGAGTTCAGCACATAGGAGAACTGGTTGAT
The DNA here is from genome assembly GCA_013397755.1 of Cnemophilus loriae. Classification (NCBI taxonomy): domain Eukaryota; kingdom Metazoa; phylum Chordata; class Aves; order Passeriformes; family Corvidae; genus Cnemophilus; species Cnemophilus loriae. The sequence continues at coordinate 638,674 of VZTF01007742.1, read as the reverse complement.
AATGACTTTGCACCCTTCCCATTTATACAGATCAAGTCAGTGGCATGTTGACTTGAACAGGTACCTCAGTCTCAGGTCTCCATTTACAGCCCTGAAGCAGGTACTCACTTTCAGATCCAATTGTGAGGAGAATGCCTCTTCAGATGGATTTAGTTTCTGACAAAATCCTGTTACACGTGTTTGAAATAAAGTAGAACCAGGCTGAGCCTCCTTTCCACTCTGTCTATTTTTTTTCATCTTTTTTTTAATTTTTAAGTAAAATGTGACTTTTTGTCAAGACAGACTAGGCGCTCCTAAAAGAAGAAAAGTTGGCTCGGTCCAGGCACAGGCATGAGGCAGCATCTTGGGCTTAGCTCCGCACAGAGTTAATTCAGGCAAGCATTCACAGGGAGGACCAAGAGCAGTTAAATACACCAGCCATAACCTTTGATAAACAGGCTTGTTGCCACCCTGCCACCCTTCCTCAGTCGGTCTCACCCTGTACCTTGTACCTTTTCCTGCAGAGCAGCGTGGCCAAAATGGGATTGAAGTTAATGGAGTTAGTTCAGCTTCAGAGCCCCGTGCCTGACAATAATTCAGCTTTCCTCTGCATTTAATGTGGCCCTAACAGACCACCCTGAGCAGCAGCATAAACAGACAGGACTTCTTGTGGAAGCTCTCCACTAGCACTGCCTGCTCCCCCTCCAGCCACAGTAGCACCAGCCCAACACCTTTGATTCTGGGGTTGGTTTTGTTTAGTATGGGGGAAAGAGAAGGAAAAAAAATCAAAACAGGCTGAAACTTTTCTCAGTGAATCACACTGAACATGCATAGCTGAGGGAAAGGATGGGAGATGGCTGATGATTGTCAATTAAATTCAAGGTGCTCACTACTCAATAAAAGCACCATAGGAATCCCGAAGGTGACTCTGCAGTATTTCAGAGTGATTTTGCTGCTGTTGTTGCTCTCGGGGGTTTTTTCTCAAATCCTTAACCGAGATTTTTCTTTTAGAAATGAGAAAGAATTCCTGAGCTAATGTGTTATTGAAGCACTGCAAAACAATACATTCCCTTTACTTCCAGGGCACATTTTGTGTTCAAAATAAAACAGTAACCAAAATAAAATTACTTTTATGCTGTTCAGAAGAGGACTTTGTTAGGCAGCCAAGAATTTTCCCTCATTATTTCAGGCTGTCATTGAGCCTGACTTTCATAATAATAATATTTTTATTACTTTGCATTAATAGGAAACATGAGCCAACACTATCCAGATATAGCTGAGGTGCGTGATCACAACTCCCAGGACTGCACACATAGCTCACTGCACTAGGGACACCCTTGTCTTCCTCAGCACAGAGCACACCACTAGCACTGCAAAGAAATCCCACCAGTAGCCCCTGGCATGGCTTGGCAGGAGAGTCCTCAGGGAAGCACACAGGAGCTCCCAACCCAGAAACAAATGAAGGGGATCTTCAAAGGGAGCCCCAGTGAAAAAGAGCACGTTTAAAAATATGGAGTATCCAGGAGATGTCACATGTGCCAACAATCCCTTGGGAGGCTTTGGGCATACCTGTAGTGATTTCCTCATTTGCCAGTGCTGAACTTCCTATGTTTTTAGGATATCATGTTCATTCAGACCCCTCCGTCTTCAGCTGGCACAGCCCTATGTCCTTTTCTCTCTCATCACCTGTTACAAAGTCCCCATCTGTAGCTGGGTGTGTGTGCTTGCTCCAAAGGTTTACCACCCTTCCACTTTAATCCCATCCTGTTTTGGTTTGGCCATTATCTCAGCACCTGCTTACAGGAATATTATTGATGTCACTGGCTCTTGTAATGAGTTGAAGGGTCTGGGAGAAGTTTCCTACTTTTTCTTCCCTTGGTCACTCTATCTGATAAGAAGTTCATGACACTTTCCTGTCTCAGATCTCTATTTTTGACGTAGTTCAGAACAAAGCATTCCTCAAGTTATTTCAGGAAGTTTCTTAGACCTGAAAGCAGATTTTCTGCATTTTCTTTTTTATTATATCTAAACTAGGGATATACACACTCTGTGAATGTTTCCTTCTTTTAAGGAAATACAGGGTGGAGGAGGGTGTTTCTCTGATCTGGCAACACCATATTACAAGCTTTATGACTAGGTTCATATTCCTTCCATCTACACCACTGTGCTTATTGTCACCCACCCCACCCCTTGCACTCAACTCTATTAGATTCTACAGAAAGCAGTCCTTCATTTCTCTCAGTAAGACAAAAATTCCTACAAATACTTTGCCCAGGTTTTAAACTAGTTACAAACAGAGCCAGAAGCAATTATCACCATATCCTTTAAATGATCATTTTAGCTGTAGAAAGTCAGGAGAAATCATGCTTTCTCTGGAAAACAAAATAGCCCATCACTCTGCAGTCCCTTTTCCAAAGCATCTCTTCATCACCATTAGCTACAGGAAGCTACTACCTCACCATAGCCTCCATCTCTTCTCCAATAAAAATGTTAGAGGCATTTGAAAGCAGTTATGACCACATGTGTGTAAGCTCCCTGATTTCTAATCTATGGTATGGGGAGAGCACTTTATTATCTTCGTCCCCTTGTAACATTATCCTGATCTTTGAACACCCAGACTGAAGGTTGCATTTCTCATGTACCTGGTCATGCTTCCACACGATGAGTCACTCTCCCTATAACTACTCACCGCCACATCATCTACCAGTTCTCTCCATCTCAACCATTAAAATTAATTAGGCTGAATCAAATGTTTTCCTTAAAAGAGATTATAAAAAATGTCCATTGCCCCACTAGAAGTGGGGACACCTGAGCTACTTGAAATAACTATTAACTTTCGGTATGGTTAATATCTTGTGGTTGCCTGATTTCCAGGCTGTTTCAAGAGTAAATAAATCATAGCCAGAGCCAACAAATTGTTGGGATGTTTGTACAGTAAGTATGAGATTCTGAGCTGACACAGATGTCCTGCTAACTGGCCAGAACTGCCCTGACTACTGTAGTGCTACGCCAGTGAAAGAATCTGCCTCTTCATCTATTGCTTTGAGGATAATTTGAGATCAAAATCTATTCCCAGCTGAAAGAACAAGCTGTGTTCAACCCAGAAATTACAAACAGCTATTCCCGCAGTTTAGGTGACCTGTAGGAAATAACCACTTTGCCTTCTGGCTGAGTGTCATTTGCTCAATACTCTGCTGTCTACCCAAATGGCCCAAATAGATATTCCAGTACCATCTGATACATTTTCTAGGTTACATGCAAAGATGTATCTTTATCAGCAATTTGGTTTGTAGGTACAAAAACTGTATCCATGAAGGCATCTATTAAATACCAACAAGCACAAACAGATTTGTCACAAGCACAGCTTTCTACAGAGGTTATGAACCAAATCAATGGACCTAAAATCTACTACTTTAGTCCTGGTTAGTATTCTGTTGCTTGAATTTTGCCAGCACATGTCCATTTCTACCCAAAGCCCAAGAACTCAGTTTATTATGCCCATCCTTTTCCCCAAACAATTATAGAGAAAGGATGCATTCTCCTCATGTTACTACTTCTGTAACCTGTGGACATACTAAGACAACTACCCATGGCCACCAGTTGTTTCAGACAAGTACTTTGACATGAACTTCATGACAATTTCAGAATTTACAGTAATATGACACACAGATTGTTGATTATAATTTCCCCAGTATATAATGCCCAAGCTTCTTAGGCTGTTAGACACCTTTGCCCATTAACTGGCTTAAAAAGCTCTGTGATTAGGAACAGTGTGCCTTCCTTTATCAGATGTTTCCATAATAGTCAGATCATTCTGTAACTCTTACCACAGAGAAAATAAACTCTTAACTGTATCAGTACCATACATTTTCTCAAATGAATACACTGACTGGACGTGTCATGTACACGATGTTTTTTCTGTAGATGATTTGACAGTCAAAGACAGGGAAAGTCCTAGGGGTTTTTTGTTTGAAAACTCTGGTCTTAGCCATATATTTATGCTTTCTTCAAGGTTATGTTGAGACAACATCTTGCATTTAGTTAATAGGAAAATCCCACTTCATCTCCCTCTTTTCTTCACACTCTTTGTCAGGCCTTGTGGCTGGAGTCCACTTCACTGTGTGCATAGCATGCATGTGCTCTGATTCCTGCTCCCCCATCATGCACCACTCAGCAAGAAGAAAGCAGTGACTGGAGGAATGTCCACTTATCAGTCATTGTCAGGAGCTGGTGGTGACATCAGGAAAGCAAACAGCCCAGAAATCTCTTAAACAACTGAAGTGCAAGACAAGAAATGAATCAAAATAAAATAAGGTTGCAGACCGTGGAAGAACAAAGACTGGTATTAAAAGTATATGGACACTTTATCGGCACAAAAATAGATGTTGTAGGAGTGCCATGTGTTTGTACAAGTAGAAGTAATTAATTGATAAATTGGCATTGTTCAGTGTTCAAAAACATTTTTTCAAAGTTTTGCAAACTAAGAAGTCAAATATTATATATTGAAAATATTTCATATTTTATGTCTTTGTGTATTTCTTCATGTCACTGTCTACCAGGATTTCTTTCAGGCATATGCACTGGCTTAGAAACTATTCTAAATTCTATTAAAAATATTATCTTGAAACATTCACTCTCAGCAGTGCTTTAAAAGAATATGCAAATATATCTGTCTTCACTCTTCTGAATACTGAGGGACTAGTCGGCTAATCTTCCACTTCCTTAAAGTAAACTGAACGATATCTTTTAAAAGGAATTAAATTAAATTTTCTGCTGAAAATTGAAGTGTTCAATAGTGGTGGAGCTGGATATAGAGCTCTTTCAAATAGTGTGAGAATGAAGACTACTCCCATAGTATTTCAGTGTTATGCTATTATCAAAAAAATGCCTTGCACAGTTTTAAGCAGATTTAGGGTTCCTTAAAGGTGAGTAAGTCACCACAAAGCAACTAAGAATCATGTAGTGAATCTCTGCTCTGTGCCCCAGAGCTCAAACTAAACTATCTGTCTTTGTGGTAGCAGAATGTGCAGACAATGGGAAGAGCTGAGCCGTCCCCTCCAGGAGGGGATGTTAAAGAGCAGGTTAGACTGCATCCATAAGCAGTGAGAGTCTACATATGCTGTTTCCCTTCAGGGAGGTGCAAGGCATTGCCTGAGGACCTTTTTGCAGCTTCAGACTTGTTTCCATCACCCTGACGTGTCAGAGATGGGAAGAAGCAAACCATCAACCCCACCCCTGGAGCAGGTCATCATATTTATAATCTCCATGTATGCACACACTGACCCACCTAAATTCCTACTTTTGCCCTTCGGCAGTGCCATGTGTCTGCCAGATAAAACAACATGAAAAAAAATCCCACAACTGCATCTACATTTTTCTTTAAACAAGTCCAAACCTGTCTTCAACCCCTGACTCACCCTAACTCACCCAAGCCATGGGGTAATCCTTGCTTGGGGTGAGCTTTTGGCATCCTGGAGCTCTGCAAGGGGGAAACCCTACACACAGCTCGAGGGGATCATTCCATGTACACTGGTGCCTTGAAAGTAGCAGATGGAGTTGTTCCCACCACCACCTCATCCTGGCTTTATCAGTAGGTGGATATGAACAACACTTTGCAGTCCCATCTGGCCAGCTTTAGCCAGAGGTTTCGGCTTGTTCTGCTTAGCTGAGGGGTACTGCGCACTGCAGCAAGGTGCTACAGGAGAAGAAAGCAAGTGAGGAGGAGGCAGCAGAAGGTTGGCAGGACAGACCCAGCTCTTCAAGTGCCTCTTTGTTCAGCCAAGGGGAGTCCCCTGCACTCGGGGTGCAAACTCAGTTGCCCTTGGGACTTCATGTCATCCTGCTTCTCCAAACAACCTGGGACAATGCAGCCATTCTTCAGAGGAGCCCCCCTCTAGGAGCTGAGGAACCGCAGGGCAGGATTTATCCCTCCATGATCAGGGATAAAGCAGCACATCTTGCAGTCTTTTCGTTATTTTGTCTGTTAAGGATTTGTTTTAAATCCTTGCACAGTGTCAGCCATGTAAAACTTCACTGTAGCATCTCCTGTTAAATCTTCATTGTTATGTTGGGAGGGACAACTAAACTCCAAATGGATTTTGAAGCATTTCACTTAGCTGAGAATGGCTTACTGCAGTCCTAATGTATTAATTTCATATGCTGAGCTTTATGACAGAGCGACAAGATAAATAGTTTTAGAAAAACATTTTTGAGTAATTCATAAACAAAAACCCCAGCAATGGTCCAGCTGAGAAATCTTTTTCTCATAAAAAAGTGTGACGCATCTAAAATATGTGTTGACCATCAATGCAATCTGTAGATAAACAAAAATCTGAGTATTTCATTATTCGCACTTGTCTATACTTGGTATTAAAATAACATAGAGTAAACGAGAACAGACAGTCAATTTGTTTCATACATAAACAATATTTGAAAATACAGATGCATTACCAACAATTCTTAGCTTATTACTCTAAAAGGATTTTGTAAATTGCTCTCCTTAATATACTACCACAATTTTTATAAATTGCTCTATTAGCACAATTTATGGAAATTATGTCATGCAGATTGTTAGTAAATTGAGTCTGTTTTTCTCATTTATTTCCATTTTTCTTTGCAAGTGCACAATTCAGCAGAAACACAAAGATCAAATTCTTCTCTCAGCTACACCAGACAGTTTCTGAGTTCACTGGATTCATTTTAAAAAAGTGAACCTAGATACTGATTTTCCATGTTGTAAATTCAGTGAAAGAAAAAAAGATTCTTCAAAATGTTTCTGCAGCTGAAATGAAATTAGTTTACCCATTATTAACAGGATGCTCAAATATTTCTCTTTTTCATCTTACCACAGTATTAGGCTAGACAGTAAATTCTAATTTCATCTAAAATAATGTTGTTAAATTGCCCATAGAATTATTATCATTTCATCAAGTTTTGATCAAATTATCATGCTGGGGGGAAAAAAAGCACGTGTAAGAAATTAGCAAAGTGTGTAGAAAAGGCAAAGACAATTAACAAAAATGTGGAAATTATTCTCACTCTAGGCTGACTTCCAAAGACTCTGGTAGCAATTCCCCATTGCACACAAACTTGAATGAAGCTCCTTTCATTAGAATTTTTTCTCCATCATAAAAATATGGGCCGCATTTTTGAAGACATGCATTCCAGAGGATACAGCATCACATTGCAAACAACTTAATCCCAAATATTTGGAAAATGTGGGGCTAGATCTTGAGTGCTTTCAAAGAACAAAAGGAATCCCACGGGGTCTTCAATAATATTTGTGCAAAATCTTTAATATTTCCAGTCTAAGAAAAATACTCTGGGATGTCCCAAGAAACTCCGCAAATTACTTTAATGTTTAGAGGACCTAAGGAATAAGGATCACGTATAAACTGAAAGAATATGAAGGAGAGCCAGTCACCCCAAAGAGGAGGGTGATGATTCTGCCTCTCCAATCTCCAAAGGCTCACAGAGGCAGCAACAGGCTTGACAGCAGAGGGAAATAAATGTCCCCATCGCTTCCCTCCATAAGAAGCATTTCATGAAGGAGAGGCACAGGAAGCCAATCTTGTCAGCAAAGGTTAATAGAGGTGCTGGAGGTTGGAGGCATTGAGGAGTGGGGTGCTACACAAGGAGACAGCCCAGAAACCCTGCCAAAAGCACCCTGTCCCAGCAGCAGCAGGGCAGGGGAAAGTAAGAAGCACCTGAGAGGTTAGAGGGGAGACAACGGAGACAGGCACAAAAAGTAGAATGCATTAGACCAGGTGAGGTATAGAGGAAATGCATCTGATTGATGGACAGGGGTGAGAAACAAGATACACTCGAGATACATTTAAGGACAACTAACAGTTTCAGAACAGGACCAGGTGAGGCAGAAAAGTGAGATTGCTGCAAGATGTGATTTTTCATCAAACCAAGAGATTTTGGTTTTTGCCATCCTGAGTGCTAAGAGGCCTAGTAATGGGGTAGGAGAATCCTTTGTAATGCAGTTTCTGCAATTTCACTCGCCCACACCTCCCGCCTTTTGCCCCTCTTGCTGCTCTAGAGACAGCAACTGCTTCTTAAAATGCGCTTGTGTATTACTTAATATTGAGCTCAAACTCAGCATTAGTCTTACTTTAATAAGCATGATAATATAACTTGTGTTCTTTCATCTGATGGAAAGCACTGGTAAGACAACTGGGACCCTGCCTCAGATGGAGCAATTTACTTTTATTGTTATAGGAGCAGTTTGTAGATCATTTATTTCTCTAATATTGATAAAGGCTTAGACAAAAAAGGAAATACATCCTGATCAAGATACAAACGTATTTTAAAAAGGAAAAAAATATATTAAATGAAATTAAAAGCTCAAGAATTGAAATCAAAGCTGACTTTTTTTTCCATGTTTTATATTAATTTTCCCTTTAAATATATATTTTAAAATTAGTTTCATGGTTTCATAACTTTAATAAACATTTCCAAAGGAATATATAAATGCAAGTGTTATAAGAAAGCATGTAACAAGGGTCCTTCAACAACAGTCATGTAATACAAGCATGAACTGAAGTCACATAACCTCCTGGTATATAGCCCCTAAGGAGAGAAACAAAAATTTCATTATTTTTCTTTCATCTTCTGACTTTAGTCAAGAGTAACCAGATCACCAGTGGGTCATCAGGTAGCACTCTCCTTGTCCACTTTTCCCCCCTCTAGTTTTATTTTTAGACAGCTTTACTATCGCAGACAAGAATGACAAGAATAGAATCATCACAGAGTTGTTGAATGATTTGGGTTGGAAGGGACTTTAATGATCAAAAATTTTTAATACCCTTGCCATGGGCAGGGACACTTTCCACTAGACCAGGCTGCTGAAAGCCCTATCCAACCTGGCCTTGAACACAGGCAGGAATGGGCTATCCACAGCTTCCCTGGGCAATCTCTGCCTGTGCGTCACCACCCTCATGGTAAAGAATTTCTTCCTAATATCTAAACTAAACCTTCCCTTTTTCAGTTTGAAATCATTCCCCTTTGTCTATAACTACATGCCCTTATAAAGTGTCACCCTCTGACTTTCTTGTAGGTCCCCTTCAGGTACTGAAAGATTGCTATAAGGATACCCCCATCATATTTGTGTAAATGAATGTACAACAGAATGCAGGTCTCCACAACTGTCTGTGCTTTATACAAATATCACGTACATTCACATACTTGCAGGCATCTAATAATGAGCTAGCAATGAGGTGTTTGAAGGAGCAGGAGAGGGTACATTTCAGGGAAGCCTTTGCCCTAACTCAAATCACCGTTACGTTTTCAGGGTGTGTGACTCATCTGATGAGATTTTTCTTCCCCTCCCCACACAGGTAGAACAGTGAACAAGAAATAAATGACAGGGTTTAGACGTGTACTACTAGAGAGAAATAATTAGTAACTCTGAAGACTTAAGAAAGGAAGCTTCCACTGTAACACTCAGCTTGCACTTGCAGGCATTTTTTTTTTATTCTCTCGTTAAAATAAAAAACAGGATAAGGACTCTTGATCACAGCTTCTGCTTCACTTTCATTGCCATTGATGTGACAATACTTCAAAGTATTTTCTCAGTCCCCAAATTCTTCAAATAAATACCATTAATAGATTGTTTTACACAGACACCAAGAAATGACTAAAAATTCCGTAGAATATGCATTCTATCCAGAACACTGAAAAAAAATATGATCTGGTAATGGAGATAGCAGGAAAGATTTCGAAGCATCATTAGCGTCTAGGACGCAAGTCTCTATGCAGACTTCAAATACATGTGCATGAAGTGAGAATCTGCCCAATTACTGAACAATGCGGGATATAAGGAACAAGCTGAAGTTCTCCCACTAAAAAGCTGATTGCATAGCCATACCCGGTAAGAATCAACCCTCTCTTCACAGGGTCTGAACTTCAGCTACTGAACTTTACCTGCTAAGCACCTACTTAGAAGAAAAGAACACTAAGCTGTACCTAAGGTGAAGGATAAAAGAATAAAATATGTAATTCTAAGAAAAGAGGCATCTAGGAGAGACCAATCCAGGCAATTCAAAGACAAAAAGATGAGCAGGCATGGCACGGAGACAGTCATTACAGCAGGGAAGGGATGAAGACAAGTCTGGAGAGAAAAGGATGCAGTAGAGGGTTGAGCAAAAGTACGATAACCAGAGAGTAGTTGAAAACTGCAAAGCAGATCAGAGATAATAGGTGGGAAGTCCCAAGACCTGCTTTTAGGGAAGATTAAACTCAGGTTCAATTGAATTCCATTTCAGGCCAGGTGATGGAACTGTTCGCTCAGATGGCTGGGCAATAGGGTTAAGAAACGCTAGCATTTGCTCAGGGGTCAACTCCAGCTGAGACAGAAGTCTCTTGGAGCACATCTTTTCCCATCCCTTGTCTCATGTATTTACCTTAGGAGCACTTTTAAAGGGGGGCTTTGTCTGCTGCAGGCTTTTGCTACAGCAGAGTTTTAAGCTGTTCAAAAATGTCTGCATGTCAGATGCTTGCTTTGCTCTGGGGAATTTGGAAATTTTATAATGGCACACTACACGTTTCACCCCTACAGAGGGTACATCATAAGGGAGCCCTGTTTTTGCATGTGGTTCTTAATTTAAATAACCCCGCCTTCTCTGAGATTTTAAATTAAGAATTCTGGGTTTTTCTCAGAATTTTTCTCATTTTTGGATTCTTTCTTCCCTCTTCATTGTACCAAAGTCTGTCTCCTTGCTCCAAAACTAATATAGTTATATGACAGGAAATGTTCCTTTTTTAAAAAAGGGCAGGGATATGAGAAGGTAAAAAATAAGTTCAGCTAATACTCCAGGACAACAGAAAAAATAATCAAGGGACAGGGTGAGGCAAGTATAATCTTTTTTCTTTCTGGTGTGGTTTATACACATCCTATTTTTGCTCATTTTCAAAGCAGTCTTTGTAACCTTCAAACCATATAGTAGGGCCTTCTTATTTTGCCTGTAATAATTTTTTATACTCATGTTAATTTAAGTCAATATAATGTCCAGTTTATGTACAAATGCTTCTTGGGCTTGGGTAAGTGAGAAGATGGTGATTCAGCCAGTGGGTCCCTTGCTACCCTTCCTCACTGTCCCAGCACAGGGAGGATTTGTAGCTGTGCTCTTCATACTGTTTCTGTCAGCAACACACAACTCACCTCAGCTCCTTTTACCCAGATTTGCTTCCTGAGGGCCCTGATCAAGATAGCCTCTGATTTGGCTGAATCCAGCTTTCTGCCCACCTGTGGTCTCCGTTTTGCTGTTTCTTCTCCTTCCTACCCCAGGAGTCAGAAGGTCTATGTTTGCCTTGCTCCCTAGCACTCAGCCTGCTCGTTAGGATTTAATTAACCCCAGATTCTCTCTTCTGCTGTCTGTACCTTCTGAAGAAAATTCACCAACTCTTCTCAGTCATCTCCACCTAATCTGTTGCTTCATTGTATTCCTGGATGGTTTCATAATTAAAACCTTTCTTCCCCACTAGTTTAGGCAGGATCACCCCATTGGGTGATCCTGCAAAAATTAATCATCCTCATGTAGGGATCACTGGAGAAGTCCTGACATGGTTTTGCCCTTTATTATTTCTCGTCTCATTGATCCACTCTTCAACATGATTCCAGTAACATTTGTGTTGTCAGAACCAAGGAGATGCTAAAGAGCATAGTTAATCTGAGAAGAAAGAAAATGTCTATGCCCCACAGGAAAAGGTTTAAAACAAATTATATTTTTGATAACTGCAGGACTTTCAACTTTGTGCTTATATATCAGGAGCTTTTGTCAGAATGGAAAGAATTGGAAGAAAACAGCAGTAAAGCAATATAAGCTATTTGCATAATGGATTTGCTACTTGCAAATGCTGATGATCAAGGTTCCCCTTGGCTAAGTTGGAGGGCAAAGGCAGTTTTCCTTGTTTTAACATCAGCCCTTTCTGTTCCCTAGTCAGGCTGCTGTTGTCTGGTCTCTCTACTTCTCATATCCCAAGTTTCCTTACATTTTAATGACCAGAAAATTTTGTTCAGAGCTCATTATAAAAGTAAATTTTCCCACAATTAGTTTTCTAGACATACAAACACAGAGAAGATGGAAGTAATAATTTGCATTTCATTTCTGCACCTTCAGAAGGTTGACTAGGAGAAGAATGCAACCCTCCATCGTGTTTCTGCAAGCACACAAAAGCATCCATCATCTAATGAGAATACCCATCTCATTTACATGCCTGATCTTGAAGTGATTAATTGCAAAAGAGGGACTGTATCTGTACATGAATGCCAAATATTGGGGGAAGACATGTTGGGACATGTGGGCTAACAGCATTTTGGAGAAGTTGGGCTTTTCGACATTTACATGAGCCTTCCAGATTCCATAAAATTCACAGAGGGTTATGCTACCTTACTGAGGTACCCTAAATGATGAGTGAGTGGCATGGCATCCCGTCTGTCAGAAGACAAGGAAGACAGGAAATGGGAAAGGTAGGAATAGTTTTGTCAAGATATGAACTCCGCCTTCCTTTCAACTGATGCATTACCACCAAAGTTTTACAAAGCCCCTCCTCTGGTTTTCCAGGACTTCTGTAGTTTGGTTAGACACACGTGCACACTGTTCTGCCACGTGCTGTTTTCTGTTTGCCATTTCCCCACTCTCAGGCAGGACAACCCTCAAAAAAAGAAAGCAGTGGCCCCTAACAAGGACTTTTCTTCATGAAAAACTGTCAAAGCCACTACTGGACCAGTGAACACTTTGTCATCTTCAAACCTGCAAGTAAAAGTCCATTTTGTATAATTTCAAAAGTATTGCTCTTCAACTATGATGGCTTTATATGTTTTCTATGTCTGTACAGGGCTCAGACCAAAAACAAAGCTGTCATGGTCAAGCACCGCCTGAGTCAGAACTTCGAGCTGTCTGACAGATTTTCTGTGTCATGCAATAGTTCTGTGTTCCCAGCTGCAAATTATACATAATAATGACAATCCGTGTTGCCTGCAGAGACTGTCTACAAGCCACAAGTGTCCAAAATGTGGATAAAGACAGTCCCTGTGAGCAAGGCCAAGAATAGCAATGTCAGTCTGGTCTACGAAGGACACAGCTGAGGTATGAACCAAAAAATCATCAAAAAAGAAGCTTCATTGGTCACAAAGGGATAAAGGTATTTCTTTCCTGTTTGTAGAAAGTTTTCTGATATGCAGCTGTAAAGTGCTGGATAAGGAAAAATCCTTCCTGATTTACATCTCCTGAAATAGATTTAATTAGTTGTGGAGGATCATAAAATGCCTAGGAAGTAGCCACTTGCTGATGTATTCACCTGGGAGCAATTTGAGGAACTGTTCTTCAGCCCTGTAGACATGCGAGATGAAAGAATAGACAGATCATTAGCCAACAATGAAATTAAAAAGAAAAATACAGTGACTGGAAAAAGCAATTATTGCCTCCATTAAATTTTATCCGATTTACTATCAAGTGTGGCTGGACAAAGGGACAAGAATTGGTGTCCCAACACTTCCTTGGTGAGCTGCTGCATTCAAGACAAGAGGAGATGAAATGCAGCCCCCTGCACTGAGGGTTAGGTAGGACTTTGGCATATCAAATCACTCGCTCCCAGGATCACAAAATGTTCACAGAGAGCTGGATAAATAAAGCTAGCACTGATGAATAATTCAGAGATAGGACCTGAATTTGGAGTCGCAACTCAGACCTGAAGTGAGTAGCTGTTTCGCCTACAGAAGAGCCGCTTGGATTTCTAAATAAAGTCATATTTTTCATAATGTGTATGAAGCAGTCAGCAAGAGTCCTCTTCTGCTCTCCACGGGCAATCCTCTTGCAGGGCAGACCGCTGCTTCTGCTGACTCTTAGTAATCGCATGACTTGGTGAGCGGCCACAAAATCTTCCTGGATGCCACTGAACCAGGTATCCATGGCAAGGTCTGTCTGAACCTTCTCTCAGTTCCAGGTGGTGACTCCTGTGCCTGTCTGCACCTCAGGGACTTCCTTTCCTGAGCCATGGCACGGTCATTCTCCCCTATTAAGGCAACAGACTTATTAGGGCTACAGCTACTTTGCACAGAACAAGCTTTAAAATACTTTATTAAATTACCAAGAACGCACACCAGTAATTTTAGAACTTGTTTTCTCAACTGTATCCAGGAATATTAGTAGATCATCATCCTCCAAGAACTCTGTCAAATGAGGTCTCCAAACTAAGAGGATAAGTTGTATTTTGAATACTTGTAATGTCTGTGATTAAATGTGTATATTTCTTATTTCTATTTTTCAGGCTTGCTCTGACGAATAGGTCATATTTAATGTCCACCATATGGGAAACAAGCCCACCAAATGAAACACTACTTGGGATAATTTCATGGGTATTTAGAAGAACACAAAATTAATTAATTTTCCTTCTGGTTCTCAAAATGTACCTAGACAGAAAGAGAGGTTTTATGAGATGCTAATTTTCTTTCTGTCCCAAAATACCATAGGAATAATTCTCTTGATGTATTTCTCTATTTCAGACTCTTGTCCAGATCAGAAATGAAAAAATTCAAAGGATGAACAAACATGAAAAGTTAGCAAAACATATTTGAACCTCAAAAATGTTACATTTGCAGTTTTGGAGAAATCTAAATGTCATTTCATGCAAACAGATTTTCCCACAGCTCTCCTTAATTCTTAGAGAACATGATAACAAGAATACAGTCAAGAGATAAAACCAAGATTAATGAGACATAAGTGAGGCACTTAATAGTTGAATCTGTGGGATGATATGCACAGGAAAATGATGAAATGGTCAGGAAGCATGATTCAAGAGTGAACTTCACAAGAAAAAATATATATCACAGGAAATGTATTTGTATTTCAAGAGGAGAGAACTCAATAACCCAGCAGGGCATTTCTGTTTCTAATTATTTGCTACCATGATTCAGTGACTGGATTCCAGGTTTTGTGAAAATGATTCTGTACGCTGCATGAAAGAGATCAGAAGTCATCCATTTTTACGCTAATGTAAAGGAGTTCAATCTCAATACAAGATCTGCCTTCACAGACCCTTCTAGAAATACAGCATCCAATTAAAAGCAGTGCAATATCTCTATTGACATGAAGCTCTACAGCAGCATGCACATTTGCAGTGTCCTACACCATCTTAGTCAATTCTTTTTAAGTAATTCATTGTTCAGGTGACGAATTTCTCAGCTTTGTTTGCTGATAAACACAACCTGTATGTTCACATTTCCTCTCATCCAGGATCCTGGACCAAGAGTACAGAACTAGGAAGTATCCCACTCTACAGAATATAAGAGGATAAATTATTTCAAAGTATTTTTGACAACTAGTGTAAAACACTGAAAGACCTCAAATGTTCCTTTTGCAAAATATGGGCTATTTTTCTCATTTGTCCTTACATCTTCCTTAGAGAATAATATATTATTTTAATGCTGTGATTTTTTTCTTTAACGACAATACTGAAGATTGTCTTTTCCCATTTTTTGTCACACTGAACCTCCACCCATAATTTTTAAATCATTTCTCTCAAAGGAAAGACATTTTATTCACACTGATATTCACAGATATGAGAGTGTTAGCTGACGGTAAGAAAAACGGGAAATTATCAAGATGCCGATATTTTTCAAAGATATTCCTGAGAACAGATGGGTCTAGGTTTTATATTACCCTTAAAGTTGCTTTAATATAAAGTTTCATAGTTCCAATTTAAAAAATAATTTATGAGAAACAGAGTGTCTCTCTGTATCACAAGGTGCTACAGTTCCATGGAAATTTTGGAAGGTGATTTACTGGGTGTATGATTATTACTCTATGAATAGTGTGTTTTGGTTTTTTTTTTAGTCTGGAAGATTCATTCATTGAAGATTAATTCATAAGCTTCAAGCAGCCTACTTTTGCCCTACTCCTCTGTCATGTTACAGACTTCACCCTACCTGACAGCATGAATCAGAAATTGATAGTAGGGCCTCTCATTGCACCTTGTAAATGAAACACATATATACAGGTACCAGAAATTGGTTTCCTTCCTCAAAGCCAGAACCTTCTGGGACAGAAGGACAGGAGTATAATCCAAACCACCTGACTTTGGAAGGAAATTTGAGACAGGACAGGTAGCAATAAAAAAGAGACAGAAGAAAGTCAGGTTTTTCCTTCCTCTAGGCTCTACTGACATAGTGAAGTTTTATAAGAAGTAGGATCGATCACATTGTTAAAAAGGTTCAAAACCTGGCTGCCTTTCTATGCTTTGCTTTGACAACCAAACGCAACACTACAAGAAGGAAAGGAGGAGCATGGCAGCATTTGACACCTGCTGCCATAGGGAGTTCAAGTTCCTGGGGAGAGAGGACTGCGGCTTTACATGTGCCTCATTCATGCTACAGTTTATAAGACAAGGAGTTGATAAATAAATAAATACAAAATTGAATTTAGGAAAGGCAAAAAATAGTATTATTAGAACAAAACAGGCCTCCAAAAGGTAGCTGTAGTGCTAAACTCCACGCTGTGCTGTGGGGCATGCAAGTGGCTGTCCCCACCACTGGCCCCTTGCCCAGGGAACGGGGCAGCATCCAGCCTTGGAGCCACGGCAGCTACGGGTCAACAGACGGCCCTACTCATCCTCTCCATCCTGCCTCTGGGAGCTGGGGAAGAGTCTCAGCCCCTGCCCCCTCTGGAGTCCCGCACAGAGACCAGCCTGTAGGATGACTGTAGATGTGACTCGCTTACATCCCTTCCAGGGCTCTGGTTGCTGCAGATGTCTCTGCCACCTGGGAAGACCAACTGGAAAATGTTTAATAAGCCCTGTAGCACTGACCAGATTTGGGGAACACATATTTTACTACGAAACCATGGAGCAAGGAGCCTTGCTAAGAATGTAAACACAGTGCAAGACATTATGTATGAAATATGTTTGAGTCTCAAAAGGATACTCGGAGGAGTGTCACAGCTGTTAAACAGCCCTATGCCAAGTGCTCAGCACAATACTGCTCCGAGACACTGCACTCCTCAGAAGTCACCTGAGTGAAAGGCATCACCTGGGAATCCCTGCTGCTACTAAAGGCTTTATGGTAAAAATGAACCCATCAGGATGCCTTCTTTGTCCTGACTTACTTCCAAATTGGGTTATTCAACTATGACCTAAGACATCAGCTGGATTATGTATTTATCCCTTCCCTCACTAGACTGGTACAGCATGTGACTATACACCATTAAACAGCTGCTGGCTTTCCAGCAAAGCTGGCCATCATTCAGCCATGGATAAAATAATTATGTATAGCACTTCATTGTGTCTAGCCATCCTGGGACAGCTGCTCAAGCGGTAAAGAAACAGATTTCAGGGAATTTGCCCCCGGCCCCATTTCTGAGGTGTTGCATGACCAGCACTCTCCAGCACAAAGGGCTGTGTAGTAAGGCCTCTTTTTAACTCACAGATGGGTGTGTGCAAAAAGGCCCATAACGAACTTCAGTCTGAGCTGGGGAATTTGGTGTGCTTTTTTTAATAAGGTATCCAACTCTCTAGAGCTGCTGTAGGTAATCCTAATAGGTACTTCATGATTTTCTTCATTTTATTGTTTAGGCTTTGAGTATAATAACCTTACTGTGCTACACATGTTCTACAGATAAATTTTTTTCTATTTATTATTTTCTGATTGCCTCTTGGACATTATGCACTTTTTCTTCAAACTCTCTCTCATTTGAAAACTGCATTTGAGAACAATTCATGAAGCACCATTTGAACTGAGAAGCATTTTTAATGAGTATATTTTGCAAAGGGCAGCAGCACCACGAATAACACTAATTAATAGCTGTATTTGATCTGGGGAGGAGGAAAAAGCAAATAGAAATTCAGATATTGATTTGTCCAATGGTCTGCCTGTGGTAGAAAAGTAACCCTATGTGTTCTCCACGGTGTTCAATTTTCATTTATTTTCATAGCATATGCAAGTACAACATCTGAGCAGGAACAAGAATTGGGAAATTCTCTTTCTGACAGCATACAGTAAGTAACATGTTTCTTTTGGCACTTGATCAGAAGCAACTTTAGTTTTAATGCTGCTGAAAAAGCCTTGATTGGAGAGACACATTTTCATTTCCTGCATATTTGTTCAATATCTGCAAACTGATAAAGCAAAATAATTAGACTGGCCAGTTTAATTCCTAAAGAAGAAAACAAGCAAATACTGTTTAGTTCTTCAAAGCTTTCCCAGTTGTGTTCTTTATTTCCTGCATGTGTCAAAAGCTTACAATTATCTTTCTCTCCCTGCTCCTTCAAGACTTTATTTAATGACTTAGTAAGTAGGATCATCATGAGTAGATGAGGGCAGGTTTCACAGTGAAGGGCAAACAAGTCCTGCCCAAAGGTCTGTACTTCCCACACTGCCACACAGAGCCTGTCATTTTGCAGCAAACTACCAGTTTTTTCCCATTAGCTCAGGCTCCTCCAATATTGAAGGCACTGATTTCCTAACTCTCGAGCAACCCTTCCAGCACAGCCCACCAAAGTTGCTGCTCTAATTGCAAGACTTATTAGGTCTTTTGTCATGACACCTAAGTTGCCCCTCAGAGCTTTCTGAGAGTTCTATACTCCCCCTGCCCCCTTCTTGCACTTCCCATGAAACAGCACTTTGTGTGACAGAATGTAACAGAATTAAAATAGACTTCTTTAACAATACTGTAGATCTGTAACATAATGTAATACAGAAGCAAAGATTATAAAGATGATTCTAAAATATATCAAATAAAAATTTAAAAAATATAGGGGCTTTGACTATAGCCATATCTCTTTAGTATAAAAAAAACCTCTAGATGTGGAGAAATAGTTGGAGCCATTAGGATATTTTCAGGGCTGCAGTAAGTCCTTCCATCTGCAACCACCCTGAGGGACTACTGTCACACTAAGAAGCAACACAAATACAACACATTTTACTATTGTGATTTTCTGGATGCTATTTTTCATATGTAGGACACCTGGTAAGGAGGGATGACAGGGAAATTCCCCCAGGCCTCAGGGCACAGCATTCCAGCAGTGCCAGACTTCCTGCACCCTGGTCATTGCTTCCTCCTTCTCCACAGCTCCTTGTGGACAGCTCGAGGGCTCTGCAGCCACCAGGACTGGCTCTGGGTTACAACGTTAAGGAAAGAAAGAAAGCATTTCAGATGGCAGGGACAGAGCAACTGCAGAGAAAGAGAGTGAAGTGAGAATTTGGTTTGCCACAGGACCACAAACCATTTCACTGAGATAGCCTTGCTCCAGGTTTTTTCCATAGGAATGCTTTCCGATCAATAGAAGAGAATGCCTGACTGCTTACCAGCATTCTCTACTTTGCAAACCAAATTAATAGCCTTTCTCAGGTATGCGCATTTTAATACCAGTATGTGTTTGGATTTCTTCCAGGTTTGACATTTACTGTGAATTTCCAGGATTTATGTTCTGGAGTTTCCTTTGTAAAGCAATATGAGATTTACAGATAGTCAAATACCCGTCTACTAGAGCAGGCAGTGTTGTTGTTGTAACAACATGGCCCTCAAAAGCAGAAATTTCATATGGGAGTCCATGATGGACCAGAATGTCTGATGGAACTTATAAAAACCATTAATTGTTAGTTACATCAAGGGCCAAAACTCATTCAGTGTACCGACAATAAACACATGGTGCAGCCTGATGAAATTTCATCTTGTGGCCAAAGCCTAAAAGGCCATCCCGGAAGGTTCTCTCTGATGAACCCATGGTCAGGGACAGGACGCAGTGGCACCCCCAAAGCTGCAAGCTCAGCAAGGCACAGACATCACCCGAGCTTCTGCATTCAGAGTGTATTTCTGTGGCAGATATGCAATGTATGCTTCGCTTTCCATGCGATTAGTTTCCAAGGATATTAGAGGTGTTTTGTTGAATGTTAACCTCCAGTTATTAAAGCCAGTGACGCTGCCTGCTCTGTGCATGACACCACCACCACCCCTGTATAGATGATCTCATCTTTCAGGGACTTTGCCCATTCATCCCAATCACCTTGCAGAGCACTGGGTCCCTGCAGCAAATCAGAATGAAGGGGAGGCTCACTGGCTGACTCTTCCCCTACTTTGTGTCTGTCTCCTGGACATTTCAGCATGGATTGAAAGAGCAAAATTGGGCAACCAGCCTCCAGCTGGCTCTGCATTATTTTACACAGGTATTATGGAGGCAGAGGAAGACATCCATTTAGCCAAAGCTGCACAAAAATGCAATATTTCTTTTTAAATATGCATAGACAATTTAAAAAGAAAAATACTATGCTTGCTTCAGGACTGCCTTTGGCTTTGATTAGAAACAGCTGAGCAAAGCCAAATGTTCGGCTGTTTCTGCAAGGAGATTAACACCTGTTGAAGATGGAATAAAAATATGTGACAGAGTTTAAGAGCAAATATCAAAAGATCAGTATTGTAGAACTAACAGTAACACCAGTGACTGATCGCATCCCCACCCTGTCACGCTACATCATTCCTGGGAGGGAAAAAAGCATTTTAACACATCCACAACACATAAGCAATATGTGCACATATTTTCAGCTCTTCATCCACAGCTGGGAGGATGGCTCTGCGACCCTGTTATCCAAAGAAAATTCACAGATGGTATCAGGTCATCATGAAATAACATCTACCCAGGCATGCCATGTATGCTTGAGGCAGACAGCTGTATTATAGCATGTGTTGTTATAGTTCATGCTTGTGTCCCATTCAGGCTAGGAGGAGCAGTCTTAGTGTTTTACAGGGCAACCCTTGAGGTACATACAGACTGGGGAACAAGAAGTTGGAGAGTAACTCCATGGAAAGAGACCTGGGGGTCCTGGTCAGTGGCAATTTGAACATGAGCCAGCAGTGCCCTGGCAGCCAGGAGGGCCAACCCTGGGGGGGCATCAGGCACAGCATTGCCAGCAGGGCAAGGGAGCAGATTTTCCCGCTCTGCTCTGCTCTGGGGCAGAGTGCTGGGGGCAGTTTTGGGTGACACAATGTAAGAGAGACATTAAGCAATTATAGAGCATCCAGAGGGCAACAGAGATGGTGAAGGACCTTGGGGGAAACTGTATGAGGAGTGGCTGAGGGCCCTTGGCTTGGAGAAGAGGAAACTGAGGGGAGGTCTCATTGAACTTCCCTCACGATAGGAAGTGGAAGGGCAGGCACTGATTTCTTCTCTGTGGTGACCAGTGACAGGACCCAAGGGAACGAACTGAAGCTGTGTCATGGGAGGTTTAGGATCTTCACCCAGAGGATGGTTGGGCACTGGAACAGGCTCCCCAGGATGTGGTCACAGCACCAAGCCTGACAGAGTTTGGACAATGCTCTCAGGCACATGGTGTGACTCTTGGGATGTCCCGTGCAGGCCTAGGAGTTGGACTCGATGATCTTTGTGTGTACCTTCCAGCTCAGGATATTCTGTGACTCTATGTGTGATTTCTCACATTTCTATTCCCATGTGCTGCAGGCACAGTAGGCATGTGTCGTACCTCTCTGTCTGTTGGCTGAAGGCAGCCTCCTGCCTCAGCGACCAGAGTTTCCCCTCGACCCCACAATGCCAGCTTTGCCCCAGCCAGTACCGGGAAAGAAGGACTGGCACTGCCAGAGCTCCCCCACCACCCCAAAGTGCCCTCCCAAGGGCAGCAGAAAAGTGCTGGGCCCTGCAGGCTGCTCTGAGGGCTCACTGCATTTCTCTGAGGCTGGTGCTGAAACTGGAATAAGTGACCTCACATTTTTGACCCCAAATCAGAATTTCTTTCCTGAGGAAGGCCAGCTGCAGGATCACTCCAGATCACAGTGTGCTCCCCAGTTCATCACCATAGAACTGTGCAAAGTGGGTGCTACCAGGCTGACCCCAGGACACGGGGTTGCCCACATTTCCAGGAAGGGAAGCACTCCAGACAGTGTTGAAGGTTACACTTGCAGGCTCACTGAGAACACGCCTCAGGAGTGCTGTATGGTGCAGACATATACCAATACGCACCACACCACAGCTGTGGGCATGGTCCACCCATGCCCCGAGGTGAGGAGCCCACAGCTGTGACCACTGGGATGGTGGTGGTGGGGACACAGTCTGGGGCTGAGCTCTCTCGGCACTGATTAGACCTCCACAACCTCAAGCATATGAATTGTCTCTTACTCCCCTCACAAGTAAACATTGCAATTGTACCTGCGCCACATTTGGGTGTGTTCCAAAGCTGCCTATGGTGGAGGAGGAGATGAGCCCATGCCACCCCGGCTTCCCACCAGCATCTTCACTCCAGCTGCTAGAGATTGCTGCCACCTCTAGTCATGTAAAAAACTGGCTGAGGCAAAGCCACCCCTGGCTTTCCTCTCTCTGCAAACTGACGAACTGCAGCTTTCTTCTCTCCTGCAGATATGTCATTCTTCAGGCTGGAAAAGCTGCTGAAATGGCCGTGTCCAGTGCACGTCCCTGCACAGGTTACCCACTCCCAATGGAGGCAATGGCTCAAAGATTTACACCAGCTAAAAGTTTTGAGGCATGTCTCCTGAAAGCCAATTTATTTTTACTCCAGAAAGTATTAATAATAGAAAAGTCCAGGTTCTGTTGGCTGATCTCTTTATTTTTTCTCTGGTCATTTATTGCAGCTCCATTTATTTCTTCCTCTGATTTCAGTTTCTGTTCTCGTTTCATTTTGATTCTAGTTTCCTCAAATATTATGCACATAATTTAAGTAGCAGTATTCAGGAAAAAAAAGGACCTGGGAGTCACCTGTGTAACCCAGAAGCTATGAAAGGATGCAAAATGCAGAGAACACAGAGAATGGGAAAAAAAATACTGACATTTTTATTCTATTTTCTTTCAGTGTTGTATATGGAATGTTGTATTTCTCATGTTATTAAAATAAAAAGTAGCTATAGGAAGGGTTCTGAAAATATACTTTGAAAGGACAAAGAAACTGGACGACTATCCATAAGAAGACAGACTTATAGATTATAGAAGATTTATAGACAGAAATGAAAAAGATGATATCCAGTAGGTATATCTAATAATGGATTTTTAGAGAGAGTAATTCAATACATCCTTTTTCCGTACTATAAAGGAAAGATACTACCCCTTTGGACTAGAATTTCTTTCAAGGCTTGGTGAAAGTCTGTTTATTAATTTAGATTGTCAAATTTTCACAAAGTCATTGGATAGGTTGAAAAGTAATTAAGAATAAGCATCCACACATTATTCCTAGTGTATTTTTAAAGAATTGCTTTATACTGGTCATCTTGAAATGTCTTGCTTATACCTTTGGAACATCTAATATTATTATCAGCTTCATTGTTAGTAGCTGGACTAGGCTGACCAAGAATGGAAATGCTGAGGTTTCAGTAACTGTACAGACTTTTTGAGGTCCAAGTGAGAAGAGTAAAGTCAGCTATTTATTCTTAAATTCAGTTTATTACTTGGAGCACTTGAAAAACCATAATATTTTGCATGTCAAATACTGCAAACTAAAAAAGTAGGAAAAAAAGAGGCTACTGAAACTAAGACAAGGTTAATAAATCTTTTTAATGCTTGAGTAGCTAACAAGGAAGGGCATGCAAGGACAGACTTAGTGATATAATCATTACCAAAAAAGGATTTTGTGTCACCTACTACAGAAGTGTAGAATTTAAAACATTTGAAATTATTGCCTGAACACGAATTTCCTTGGGCCAAAATACCATATTTCTGGTAATTGCTTCATGCATTATCTGCAATCACAAATTATTTCACTCTGCCATTCACATGAAAATAATCTAAGGACTGTTGATGCAAGTTCAAACCTATTTTTTCTCTAGGCTGTCACTTTCAGGTTAATGTTGTAGAACAGCGTTTTTCACTGCCAGGTTCCCTCAACCAAATGTGTCCATCTGGCTATGGCACACAGAATCAGAAAAGAAGAAGTAGAACCCTCTGTTTACAGCTTTTAATAGTTCCTGTACTTCTACAATTAGCACTGTTTATAACTGAAGGTAATAATTTAGCTCTCACACGCCAGTTTTAAGGGGCCCCCATTTTAAGAATCATCAGATCTCACTGCTGTAAGAGACAGTCATGGACTTTTCCTCGCTGAAACCAGGAGTTACTCTATCAGAGAGAAATTGCCACCTAGATTGATGTAATAGTGTTCTCCCTAAAACGAGTCTTCAGAGCATCGTTTCTGTACAAAACTTGAACAAACTAATCAAAATGAAAATTCTGTTAATTGCCTAAGCTATCTGAAGTTCCCCAGTAATTTGACAAGCTGCAATTAGCTGCATATTTTCCGGAGGGACACTTGGGCAGGGAGGGTTGGGGGGGTGGGGAGAAACAAGGAGGGGGGAATGAGGTATCCTGTAGAAATGCGAGATTTCAATGACTTGCATTTTCTTGTATTTATGGATATAACCCTACAAATGTAGTTAGAGCTTTCGTTAGAGCTTGTGACAAAAGCTTGTGTATACCATAAAGGAGCCAGTCTTTAGACTTGTATTTGAAGCACTGCCGGGCAGGCAGCCATGGCAGCAATCTACCAAGCTCTGCAGCTTCCTGGGAAGCCAAAGGCTTGGCAAGGCCTTGGCTGTGGGCTACCACAGTTACATTATCATCTGTTTCAAGCCAGGCTAGGCGTGTCCATATGAACATCAGGAGCAGTTTTGGCAAGAGAGCAGATGTGGCTACACGGCTCCACTTTTTCTCTTTAAAAACGCACTTGAGTTATAAAGGCTGGAGCTGAAAAACATTGATCCTTTGTGACCATGCATGAAAGACAGCACAACACAGAAGTTATTGAATCCACATGCGAAATGGAAGAAATCGAACCCACTTCTTTGTGAGCTGGTTTGGTTATTACAAAAGTAGTCTACCAGGTGGAGCACAGCAGAGACAGGGCTGTAGACATACAGTAACCTGCCAGCCCATGTCCATGATGCACAGCGAGGAGCTCTGGTAGAACAACCTTCTCACAGAAGGCTGTGGGTGCTCATTACAAAGCCAGCAATAGCTCCACATGCTCCTTTGAGAACTGCTCGGTGAAAATCCAGGATTTGTTCCCCATGCACTCAGGTTCCAAGGTCAGCATTTTGGCAAAGGAAATCACATTTTGTCTGAAAAATAGCTACAATCTCATTACCAAGGGTTGGATTTTTTTCTTTGATCTTGTCTTTTTTCCCCGAATTTGTTCAAAGCAGACATCAAATGGACAGGTTTAATAATTATAGGCAGTGTGCTTTGGCAAGCTCAGTATGTCTTTCCGAGTAGTGGCAGTTGAATATAGTAGGCAATTCCCAACCTCCTACCCCAGAGCCGGTAATCTCTGTCTTCCCTTGCTTTGTATTTCCTCAACTGCCGAGTACTAAACAAATATAGAAGGAATGCTCTCAGGTCACATCGAGACCTGAAAATTTAGAATTTCTACCCACCAACATGAACAAGACTCTGCAGACGACAAAAACCCTTACTTTGACCTCTATATCAAAAAAAAAATATATAAAAAGAGTTAACAGGTAAGGTAACAAACTCCATATTTCAGTATTGCAGAGGTTCATCTCTGCGCAGGTTCACTTGTGCAACTGAGTAAATTGCTAAAGAGAATTTAGGTCTCTCACTGTTGCTAAAGGTGAGGGAATTGGGGGAGAGGGAGGAAGAATACAAAAAGGAAAAGTAAATTACATTTTATAAAATCTCGCCATGTTTCAACCTGGGGAGTTTGATTTAATGTGGTAGGTGTTCTTGGAAGTGAGCATTCCAGATTTCATGTGCTTTTTGAGCTTTAATTAAATAATTTGAAAAAGAATACCATATGTGCACAGACTTCTCAAGGGATAAGCATGTAAATTTCTGCGTTGATATTTGCAGACTGTTGAACTCATACCAGCATGGAAGGAGGCTTAGGGATTTTTCATTTCTTCCAAATAACTGCCTGAGCAGCTAGGAAACTAAGTGGGCATCTAGTAATCTTTGTCACATTCTCCAAGGTTCAAGTTCCCCA
Source organism: Cnemophilus loriae (assembly GCA_013397755.1). Taxonomy (NCBI): domain Eukaryota; kingdom Metazoa; phylum Chordata; class Aves; order Passeriformes; family Corvidae; genus Cnemophilus; species Cnemophilus loriae. Next base: position 612,747 of record VZTF01007742.1, on the reverse strand, counting down.
ACAAAGAAGCTACTGCATTACTGAGAGATTTTGCCAGAAAGAAAACACACCTTTATGAGTGTTTTTGTTCTCCCACAGTAATAATAAAAAAACATTAAAGCACATATAATGCAGCAGTCAGTACCTATTCTAGCTGTGCAGTAAAAAGCAAAAGGAGTCCAGAAGAACAAAGGGAAGGCGTGAATAAGTGCTAACCAGGTGGAGTGGCACAGCCATCCATAACCTGACTGACTCACTCACCCGGCTTGTTTTTATACACATCAACCAAGAGACAAACTCTGCTGTTATGTGCAGTTTTGATAACACATAATTAGTTGGTGATTTAGCAACCGCCGAAAAAAAATAGGACAGTAATCATGGCAGAGGGAAAGAATGAAACACCACAAAAAGGAGCTGAATTAGCCCCTGCAGCCAGCAATTTTTTGAACTCTTTGGGTAGTTTGTCAGACTGTAACAATAGAAGTGATTTTGGAAACGGGAGCAGTTGATAAAGCGGCAATGCTGCTGATTGACATCCCTCTTCCAAACTAAAGAAATGCTTGTGAGTCTGTAGTATAAAACTCTCTTAAGAAAATATTTTAAAACCTGTGCGACTACTGCAAGCATTGTTTCTCTAATCAGGAGGATGAGGTGAGCGACAGCTACACAAATGGGGGTACAAGGAGCCAGAAGACAGCCAGACCTGAGGTTTAATTCTGAGAGAAACTCACAGCTCTCTCACCAAAAAGAAAGCCCATCTCTATTCCTTACGCTGAATAAGATAAAAAGACAAGTATTAAAAGTAACAAAAATCAGTCCCAGTCCTCACTGCAGCCAGTGTGGAATGTGCCACTAACATCAATTGATGTAAATATCTGCTGAATTCTGCTATTAAAAAGACAGGAAATATTTCCTGTTAGGAAGAAAGTATTGGAATTAGCCTTTGCATTCATTAGAGGTACATACTACATGGATTATGCATTTATTAAAATATGTAACATAATCGCAGTTTTAGGGAAAGGTTCTGAGGGCTTATAGTATGGTCACATTTTTTTAGTTTTGTGATCTCTGGGATCATAGACTGGGAAGAGAGCTTTTACCCAGTCACTTTATCATTCATCTCAGCCGCCTCTCTCTGCCACAGAGGAAATTCATTCCAAAAAAGCTAACCTGAAAGCTCCAATTTAACTTGCTGCTCTGTATTTATGCTTAGCTATGTTCCCTTATTGAAAACTATTTTTAAACAAGCATTTTTATACACAACTGCAATTTCCTATGCAAAACTTCGTGCAAGAGAAATAACAGCATCACGTTTGTAACCTTAAGACCCAATATGGGCAGAGTTTTGTGTTTTGTTTTGGGGTTTTTTTCAGCTAAGCTCTACAAAGCAAGAAATCAACTCAAGTTTTATTAAAATATAAAAATGGTGTTCTGGAGTTGGAGGCAATCCTAGACTTCCAATTATCTCAGATATTATCTCAGAATTTTGCCCTTTTGCCCTCAAAACAATTCCAGATTGTGGGATCTCTAAGTTGAAGATGGTTTTATATGTAAGATTTCTTACCATTCCAGTGCATTCTAACTAAATTCAATAGTAAACTCAGCTTAAGAGCTTCAATGTGGAAGTTAAAAGTTTGATAAAATTTATCATAATCAAAAGATCTATCAAGGCAGGCTTCTCTTTTACTGGCTGACTTTAATCTTGAGTTTTCACTTAAATAAAGAAATAAAGAAAACCTCACACTCTCCTAACTCTGAAGGAACTTTATTAGAATGAAAATTACTGACCCAAAGTTCATTCTCCTTCAGCTACGCTTGCTTAGGCACAAATTTTCTTTACACTTCTTCAGTCACCCTCCTCTCTGGTGTTCTGCACAGTTTTGGAAAAAAAAAGAAAATTATATATATATATAAATAAAAAACTATATATAGATAAAACTATATATATACACATATATATATGTATGTCCATTGGGGAAAAAAAAAGTTAAAATCTAAGCATTAATTTTACTCTTAATAAAATGGGAAATACACAATGCCTTAAATCTCAAATATTAAATCAAGTTGTTCTTATGAGATAAATTGTTATTGTTGCACAGACAACAAGAGCCACGAGCCGGTGGTGTAATAACTTGTTCAAAGGGAGAAGCAAGTGTGTGTGCACTCATGGTAGCTAGAAGGGTGAGAATTGGAGCTGCACAATTTCTTCCATAGTGTTGAGAGAATGTTGTTTACCATACCAAACAAAAACAGGAAAAAAAAAAAAAAATCAGAACTTTACATTTGAAAATTGGGCACACATGATGTCAAATCAGTAGCTTTCAGGCAGCAACCATACTGCCCTTTTGGTCATGTGTGGATCTCTGGCATTTTAACATCTAGCACTGACTCTGGCAATAAAAATCAAGAGGATCAACACTAATAACAAATTCAGAAATGTTACTGTGAAAATATGAGATTAAAATACAGTTTTGCAAAAAAATAGCTTATACACAGATTGTATATAAAATGTAGTATTTTAAGGTAAATTTCATATTGATAACTATTGTTGTATAAAGCATATGAAGACAAACATTCCTGCTGAGAAGCTGTCTGGTTCATTTCCAAGACATAAAGCAAGAATTTCTAAAATGTAGCCGAGGTGATGAGACACATATTACATTTTTATTTCTTAATTTTGCTGACAGACAGTATCGACACCACTTGTTGCCAAGTTGTTCTGGAGTTTATTTTTCCCAAACAGCTACTTAAAAAAAAAAACTCTTTTGAATGTTTAGTGCACTTCATAGAATAATGGCATGGTGCAATCTTGAGACCTCTGCTTTACCAAAGATAATGGCAGGCCCCTCAAAAGCAGTCAGATGTGCTCCTGCTATTTAGTGATACGTATCTGGGTGATGCATTTGAGTGTATTAAGGTATCTATTTGTGTGGCTTTCAAAGCACAATATTCTTGTGATTTAAAAAGCTTTTTTTCAAATGATACTTGATGTATGTGAAGAGTGCATTCAAGCCCTGTTATACCAAACTGAAAGGCTCATTCTTGGAAGAAAGTACAACAAATCTGATTGAGGGACATCTGAAAATTCAAACAGGCTTTGACTTCAGGACAGAAGCCTGTACTGCTAGAAAAGGACTGAAATTTAAGATCTTCTAGAAACTCTGGCTATTTGGAATTATGGCACCAGCCAGCAGCATCAGCATTTCATGAGTTTTTTCCAAAAGCAGGAAACCTACGATTTCAAATAGGGTTTTGACCACTTCCCTTTCCCTCTTCAACTGTAGTTCTCACCACTCTTCTGCAAGTGTGAAGGAGTAAGAGAGTTCAAGAGGCAGTTACACTCATTAGTTTTAGTCATCTATTTTTTCTTTTCCTTTTTTGTTAGGTAGAAGACACCCAGGTCTTTTTATACTCTTCAGTTTCCTACTGCTAAAATGTAGCTTTATATTTCCAGATGTGCACAAATTTCTCTGAGAAAGAGAAGAGGTGGGAAGGAAAGTTCCTGAAGCTTAAGTTATATATAACATTGAATAAAATTGCTCTTTAATGTATTTTCTGGGGCTTCTGTTTGATCCTGAAAGACCTGAAATTGTCATCTGCAATTTCTGGTAAATAACTTCTGACAAAAATCTGCTTATCGGGAGTGTTCTTTTCTGAGACTGTGCTACATATGATGGCACTTGGGAGTCGGGGGTAGGATTTACTCATTACTGAGGAATAGGATCTGAAGAAGGAAGCTAGATAATTGGCTCTGAAATGGTGGTTTCACCATAAAATAACTCAGCTCAGTGCTACATTTCTGTCCGGCTCTGGGAAAATGTGCTTTTTGAAATTCCTGGCTAAACAGACGCATGCTTTCATAGATCATCGGAGTTCATAAACACTGTGAGTTTTCATCAGGTTGGCAATTTGGTTTCATTCTGATCCAGTGCTGCAGTCAATTTGTTGACTTGATTTTGATTTGATGTCTGTAATGCTCCACTTTTACTTTCGTGGAATATTAATGCTAGATTGGCTTTGATTTCATGGTTCTATTTTACTTCAAGTTTCTTAACAAAATATATTGAACTGATCCTTTCCATGGGATTTTCAAAAGTGCCAGTGCCTAATCTGCACAATTTTTTCAGTATGCAGCATCACTGCAGAGCCTTTCAAGGCATGGGTAAATATGAGCTGGCCAACCCAAAATACCAACTAGCTCTCAGTGCAGCAAGGAGTTTGCTCAGTACAGCAGTAAGCATAACAAAAACATCATCCATTGCAGCCGGTACAGACTTATTTTAATTTTTTTTAAGAGTAATCTTTTTCAACAATATCTAAGACAGAACAGAACTTCCATGCTTGTATACCATGAGCCACCCAAGGATGCTTCTGGACAGAGGAAAAGGGTGTTTGCACACCCAGACGTAGCTACCTGAAGTGTCCAGCCAGAGCCCACGTGCCACTGCACTGCAAGAAGAGACAGAAGGTTGTGCTCGCATTCACCACTTGCAAGAACTTATTTCTTCTACCTGTCAGAGACCAGTCCTCTAAGTTATATGCCTGACACTGAGTAGAGCAAATAGACTACAGAGCAAGCAGAAATGCAAATGCAATTTCTGCATTCAGCTGAAGGGTTTCTGCTAGGAGGCAGGGATGGCTGAATTGTGAGGAAAACACCTCATGGAATGTTTTGTGCCATTTCTTTGCTCCACAGTGAAGGACATGGAAGAGTGATTAAGGTCCATAGACACAGCTCCCTACATTCACCTATAACACTGATCACACTGAGTATACTCACCATGCCAGCAGTGACTGAGTTGACAGCAGGACTGCAATTACCAAAATCTTCACCCTGTGCTTGAACTGCGAGGCAGCCTTGTCTACACTTCTGCACTGCATTTGCAAGCATCCCACAGCTAAAGTGAGGATAATTCACATCTCTCAACACCCTCATGCACACCTGTCTTGACTTGGTATTTTAAAAGATTGAGAAATGTAAATGTTCATGACCTTAAAACTGTATCATCTTTTCAATCCAGTTGCTCTTTGTCTTTCTTCAGGCTCTAAAGAGTTTGGTTAAAGAGATTGGCTCTAAAGAGATTGGTTTTTACTGTATTACTATGCTGAAAAGCTAAGTTAGGGCTGCCACAGGTCACTTTCTTATCAGTTAGTTTTTATCTGGACTTTTCACTTATCATCCTCAGCTCAGGCCAACCACCCACTTCTCTGAGTAACAATTACAGAACCACAGAATCATGGAATTGGTAAGGTTGGAAGGGACCACAAAGGGTCAGCTGGACCAACCTCCCTGCTCAAGCAGGTTCATTCCAGAGCATATGGCATGGGATTTTATCCAAATGGTTCTTGAATATCTCCAGTGAGGGAGATTCCACAACCTTTCTGGGTAGTCTGCCCCTGTGCATGGTCACCTTCACAGTAAAGAAATTCTTCCTTATATTCAGGTGGAGCTTTCTGCCCACTGCCTCTTGTCCCATTGCTTGGCACCAGCGAGCAGAGCCTGGCTCCATCCACTTGACATCTTCCCTTCAGGTACTCACAGACATTGATCAGGTCCTCTCTCAGAGCCCCTTCTTGAGGCTGAACAGGCTCAGATCCCTCAGCCTTTCCTCATAAGAGAGATGCCCCTGTCCCTTAATCACCTTTGTTACCCTCTGCTGGAGCCACTCCAGGAGCTCCATGTCTCTCTTGTCCTGAGGAGCCCAGAACTGGACACAGCACTCCAGATGTGCCTCACCAGGGCTGAGTAGAGGGGCAGGATCGCCTCCCTTGACCTGGTGACATTCTTATGCTGGCATATCATTTCTGTAAATCAACTAAATAGTCTCTGTAGGAAAGCAAATTCACCTGGTAAACAGGACTCACAGGGGTTAACTGATGGAGTTTACTGTAGGAAACACTTTCCCATCTCCTTTGCAAGTTTGAATCTGGTACGTTCAACTTCACTTTCCTCAAGAGCCCATCTTCCCCTGCCTTCCTCTCAACATTTATCCACACTGAATTGCCAGGCCTTTTTGCTGCACCCCCTTCCCAGGCTGCCTCCCCTCCCTTTCCAAGAGGCCTTTCCCAAGTATTTGCCATATGCATGGCCCCATCAGTGAGTGCTGTACCTCTTGTAAGTTTGTATTTTTCAGCTTCCACAGTCAAATGATTAGGTGAGAATCTTGGCTTATGGTTTTAAGTAAGTTTCCTAGACCTCATAGAAGCAAAGAGAAAAACATGACTAAAGTGCACCCTAAAGGCTAAGAAACCTGAAGGCAATAAACCACACCCTAAACTTATTTTATTTTTAAAATCTAAGTTTTAAGTTTTCAACCAATCTCAGGCCTTTCTCATGCTTTTCTTGTGATTCGTGAACATCTGGGATTGGCAATGCTGCAATCTGAGCAAGCAAGTTGGAAAACATATTCCTACAATCCAGCTGCTCCCTAGTGTCCACTTCCCACTGATCCCACCAGACTGCATCTCCTGAAATGACCTTCTTCTGAGATGCACCAGGGACTCTCCAGAGTCATATAATGAACCACTGCATTGCCTGAGCTTCTGCTTCCCCATTGCTATCTTTGGAAAAGTTAATGACCACGTTGGTTTTTTGAACTATCCCAGGGAGAGTAGCATTCTTCAGGCAAGCACAGATATCTGGAAGCAGGAAAAAGAGGTGTGATCAAATCCATGTGTTTTCTGTTCCCAGAGGAGTATGTATTTAGCCTTCACCAGCAAAATCCTCCTCACTTGCCTTTCTTCTGCAAAAGAATGGTTCCAGGCACTCCCTCAGTTTGGTAAACATGCATAACTAGAGGTTGGATTTTTCCAAGTAATAAGCTTTTGTTTCTTTTGTTGTAATTTCCAAACATAGAGGGCCCAGAATAAAGGTTTGTGTAAGATTTGCCCATCAAAGATTATTGATTTCCTGCCTAACAAACATGGCATTTCACTCTAGCTGCTTACTCTGCTTTTCCTCTGTATCTTATTCTGCTTTCAGATCCCCCTGTCATGCTAGGCAGAAGAGCCTGCCTCCATTATTTAATCTCTAGCCTCAGTAAGTGCCTACATTTTAAAGTTAAATTGATTTTTACCTTCTGTTCTGTGAACACTGTCACTTGGTCTTCTAGCCACATCAGTCCACCCACAACAGCCAACAGAATTTGCAAAGTACAAAGTATAAATTCAGTGCTGATGCTACTAACATCACTGTTAGACTTAGCCCTGTTGCAATGAGAACTGCAGGGATTACTAAGTGTGTCTTCCTTCTTAATAGCTCAATTGATGGTTCCAGTAGTGATGCACAAGTTGCTGCCACACACTAGATAAAAATAACTAAATACAGTATGTTCACAACAGTGCTGATCAGTGTGGGTTATGACAAAGAGTTCTTAAATGGAAAACTCATTTCCCATCTTTGGTTTACTGAGGGTTAGCTGATTCATGAAACTTACTTGAAATAGAAAAGAGCTTTTTTTGCATTTGTGCACAGTCTTGCTGGTCACGATCCATTACTGGAGGGCAATGGCAAATAATTTATTTATTATTAATTATTAATATAAATATACCAGAAAAACCAAATCGCTGATATTTCAAGGTAGGGGTTGGAGCTTAAAGTCACTGAAGTCTGTGGCTTTTGTTGTTGTTGGGCGAATAAACAAATTACTGGAAAACCTGAGGAGGCTCCATTGACAGAAATCCAGAGCTCCTTGGATGGAGTCACAGAAGATAGAAGATGACTTGCGGCATCTCATCTTAAAAAAAACTAATTTCTTAATGCCCAGACAGAAAGGCTGCATCAAACAAAATCAGACACGAGAGCATGTCAGAAAATTTGCGGGTCCTCTGCCTACCAAGGAAATGTCTAAAGTGTGACATAACACAAAGCACATTAAGTAATTAATGAAACCCTTGATTATGCTACTGACCTTGTGAAAATATGCTTGCTGTCACTGAAGAAAATCAAACTCATGCGAAAATGAGCTGCCCCTTCCTTCTACATAAGAACTATGGTAACCTCCTCCTTAACTCTATGCTTTGCTAGATAAGTGGGGATATCAGGAAATCACCTTATTACTGTGGGTTGTTGTCTACTGAGAAGAGCTTCCGTAGTAGCTACACGAAGGCATTAAAGGCTCCTTGAAATGGAAGCAGGCAGCTGAGGGAGGGATGGGCTGAGAAGGAAAGTAAAGAGAGAAATGAGACTGCAGCCTGCTCCGGTTGCTGATTGATCTGTGAAAATCGCACAGCCTTTTCTTAATATATGCTTTTAGGCTAGGATTGAAACACTCAATAAAAATATACCTGCAGCGAACAGACAATTAGCTTTTATTGCTACTGCTTTTTGTCTGTCAGTACTTCTTAGATTAACTGCTTTGCTTTTATTTCAGTATTTGAACAAATGGTGCTATTACAAGCTTCTTCTCAGAACCAGTGAGGTGGTTTGTTTTGGTAGCTAAGAGTACATTACACCCCACAGACTATCCTCTAAGCCCTATAAAGAATAAAAACCTTTGTACTGTGCTAGATATTATATTAAGCGGAAACTGAAAATTTTAGAAGCAAAACACCTCTTGCAAAGCATGACTTCTGCAAGTGGCGTTGTTCAACCTCATGAGGAGTTGGGTTTCCCACACAGTGAGCTTCCCACTAATTGAAATCAGTTCAAAAAATGCGCACTGGGAGCTCTTACAAACTTTACAGGAACACAAGCCAGTGGATGCCATTACGCTGGTGAACTCGCAGCCTGAAATGCATGTTAAGATAAACAAGCTCCTCTTCTGCTGATCTTCGCCCCCTCCCCCAGAGCACTGCTCTCTCCTGGTGAAGAGGCAGAGCAGCATCATTCTTCTGCTGACTGGCACCAGATGCTGCTGTCCTGTAGGGATGGAAGAGACCAAAGGGAATTGGTTCTCTAGAGAGCACTGCCAGCTTTCCCAAAGTCTGACAGTGGCAACATATGCTTACATTTTCTCTTTTTTAACTTGTAACTCTTATTCTTGTAACCCCAAGAAAAATAGGAAGGTTTGAGCTCTCTCTTGCTTAAGCTGAAATGCAATAGCCATTTTTGCTCTCTCAAACTCTCTGGTAGCTACGCTCCTTTTTCTGTTCAGAAAGCTGCCTTAGAGGAAAGCCAGGTAGTGCCTACATCTGCATGCCAAAGCTGTGATATTGGCAAGATCAAGACCAAAACTGTGCCCACTTTTTCCCCTGGTAGAAGCTGATTCACTGAGAGCTCTATTATGTGTCACGTCTGCTGTGCCACATATCGTGAAGTAAACGCCAAAAGCCTGGCAAGGGATCAGTATTGAACAGAGAGATGATACAAATCACTGGGGAACTGAAATCACTCACTGACTTTGCATTCAGCTCCACACCTACAGCTTTGTGGTTATTACATTAAAAATAAATTAAAGTGCTTTATATTATCTGCTTTATAAGGTAATATTAGTGACAGCTACCAGGGTGCTGTGTATCTGTAAAACTCACACTTTAAAAATACTAAATTACACAATTATTTATAAACACAGCAGTTTTATAAAACAATAGAGATATGGTAAATGCAACTAAACCCACGCACTTAAGTCCAGAAATAAATAATGAATGAAGATGTCATCCTGTCGTGAAAAATGAGTGACAGATTAATAATTTTTTCCACACATTTCAATATATTTATCATAAACCTTCACTGAGCATTTCTAATTGTGACATGTTTGCATAAGATCTCTTTTTTTAAAATTGAGTTTTAGCAAGTGCTTGCTTTCCCAGAAGAATAATAATGCTGGACCGGACCAGTGGTCCACTGGGTGAAATTCGTAACAACCACAGTTCTAATGCAGCTGCACGATGAACTTGGTCTTCAACTTCAATATCCCTGTGATTAAAGCATAACTATAAATGAAAACAAGCGAATTCCTAACACGAAAGCTGTCAGCAGGATATTTTCTTCCGCTTACTTCTCTAGCAGTAAAATATCACTCATAACTGTGACTGGGACTTGTTGTTAATTTGTTGAATTGGTTTACCCTAGGCTTTTGGGGGTTTGTTTTTTGTTTTTTTTCTTTAAAGATTTCTAACATATTTGTTTTCACTTTGACCTCCACTTAAAATAGCAATAACACTTTGTTCTTCCTCTTTCCAGAGTAGCTGAGGCTATTTTTTTTCCAGTTATTCTTTCTGTGTTCTTTGCCTTGCATTACTCAGGGATATTTTTCAGCTTCCACTCTACCAAGCTTTAGCTTGCTTTTGTTCCTCCAAGTCCCTCAGTCATCTCTCATCCAAGCTAACCTGGATCACTTTGCCTACTGCATATTTTTCATTTCAGTGTTCACTTACTTTTCAAGAAAAATATGCATGTAAACGTGTATTCAGAGAGGGAGCCAGAGGCACTTTAGTATTAACCTTTGCCCTTACTAAGAATTAACTATTTAATCCCACTTTAGTGAGGTTTTCTTGTTTTTCAGTCAGGATGGTGCAGCACTTCAGCTCTTCTTCCATGAAAACCTATTATCCTCAGTCATAACTCTAATGAGGGATGAAAAATTGTCTGAAAGGAAAATCCAATTTAAATGCCATCCCGTTCCTTACTAGATTTCTGTTAACTTATTCAAGGAGTTATTTTTTTAAATAGACAAGTTATGATTTATCACATGAAACACAATCTGGGTTAAAAATATCTGAATATTATTTCAGTATCTCCAGGCATCAGCAGCCTGATCTTATAACATCCTTTACTTTTGTTCCTTATAAAGAATAGGTTTCAGAAAAATATATCTGCTATTAATTCACATGGTGAAGATTGAGACAAATCTTTCACCATACTGCAGTACTTGTTCTCCTTAGCTACAGCTCAGAAAACTTACAGGTTTTCATGCAGTTTTTCTGATTTCACTTTATTGAAGACTTGAGCTTTAGCTGGTCTTCTGCATCTCAGGTTATTTGTGTTTCCCAGGTTTCCACGTTTCTGAATTCTCATCTTTTTTTCCTCTTTATTTCATTCAGTTGAGCAAAACTATAATTTTTTGAGAACTCCTGATCACTTACGAAAAAACCACTTGAGCTTTGACACTGCATCTGGGGTATTTGCTCTTACCATCTTGTTTTTTGTTGTACCTTTTTCTGTCAAGAAAGGATTCCAGGTGGCCTTCACACCAGTTTCTAATAATTTTCACATTTTAAAGTACGTTTATCTGTAGGATATTTTTTTTACCAGATTTCTTATTACTCAAAATATTTTTTCTTAAAGCTAAGTGTTAGAGTGATAATTAATTTCTATTAACTTATTTCTTTGGAACACTCATCAGAGCTTTTTAATGGAAGCGTCTAAGTTTAGTTTGAAAAATAATTTGATTTTTCTAAAGCACTGAGCTCTCTGAAGCCAAATGAAACTGCTCAGCATTTTTAAATCTTTATATTTGGAAGTAAAACTTTGCATACCACTTATTTTTAAAGTCCTGAACCACAACATTTCAGAGAAATAAAATAAACTTTACATGGCACTCCAGATGTCCAAAACAAGCAAGTAACATCCACAAAACTAGGTGTGCAACAGCATTTTAGAAATTTTAGAGAAAGCTTGTCTGATCTGTACATGCTTTAGGGCCAGCTCATAAGCAAAAACTTTATGAGCAGAAATCTGGAGACACTAAGTGCTAAAGATAACACAGCAATTTAAATCTCTTCCTCTAGAAATACTATTAATTACCAACATTTTTACAGTACTGCCATCAACAGAACATACCCAAAGCCCCCAGAAATGATTTAATGACCTCAGCCTTTCTTTTCTACAGCCCTGTACAGATTGACATGCTTTCCACAGAAGCACTTGACTTCAGTTAATGAAATTATCACTCAATAAAAGGGAAATGCTTGAACAAAGCTCCTGGTTTTGTCATTTTGCTATTTTTCCAGAATCTCCCATAAACAAGACTGTTGCAAGAAGAGCATTTGCAAAGCAATTGTAAAGGGCATGGTTCTGCCACACCAAATTAGTTAATTTGGAGCCCTCCCTGGCTTTCTTCTCCAGCTTTCTTGGCAGTAGCTATGCTGAAAAATCATAAGGCATTTGAAAAAAAAGGTCAAAGTGAAACAGTAATTTGGGGTTTGTTTTTAAAATAACCAAAGTCAAAGTAAAATTTTTTATTTTAAGTAGATTAAACATTCAGTTCAATAGGCATCTCTGAACTGAGTTCTGAGTCACTTCAACCCAGCTGTCATCTGTCATTTTTCCACAAATTTCACAAGCCAGTAGACTTCTTGACACTTAAAGAACTTTTAGTTCTTCAAGAAATTCTAGAGCAAGCCAAAGAAAAATATCTCAAGAAGCTGCTTCAGTATTTCACACAACTTAATCCAAGTCATTCTTCTAAAGTCCCTTCCCTTAATAAATGACTTGGTTAATTACAGCTCCACCATCAAAGATAAGTGCTGTCATGCATAGCTACTAAAGCTGTAGTTTCCCTCTATTATTCCAAGTAACAGATTAGATAGCAATCTAATGTGAGCTATTTCAAACATGGGAAAAAGAGTATTCATTTTAATTCAACAATAGTTCATCACTGTTATTACAAGTTTGATAGCCTTCTTCCCCAACAGGCTCTTATCTTCTTGAGACAATTATCTTCTGCTGCTAAGATTAAATTTGTGGTGAGATGTCATGTTTGAAAACTATATTAAAAGCAATTTATTTGGTTTTTCAATATTTGTTCAAATGCCAGAAAGTGTTTCCTGACAAAACCATAAAAATCTTTCAAATAGACTTTGGTTCTGAATACACAGATGGGAGCAAGTTCTCAGGGAGGGTAAATATCATGTCTTCATCTAGTCATAAGCGGTTTATTCCATCTGATGTAGCCCTGCTAAATAACCATTTCTTGGTTCTTTAGTTACTACCTGAAGTAGCAAATGATGGCTACTGTAGAAGCAGACCTCGCTCACAACAGTGAGTAATATGACATGGAATTATGTGGATTGACTAGCTCTGAAGATAACACAAAACTGAAATTCCTACCAGAGAAGAGCCTGAAGATATGTTGCCAATAACTTCCCTACTCATTAAACCAGCAGTGCACTCAGTGCCGGCAAATCTTTTGAGAAGAGATGTAAAGCTTTTCTCAAAAGAGCTCACCCAGGCTCTTCTCTATCTGAGCTCACCCATCTAGGCTCTCCACTAATGGACAGACAGACAGACAGGCATGTCACTTACTTTCTTGAGCTGCTTGAGTCTATTATAACCCCATCTTCCTGTGTGTCAAACCACAACAGGATCTTCACCTACATCCCAAGTCTATCTCCACAATAGTCAGAACTGGTAGTAGTATTTTCTTCAAAAAGAAAACCCAAACCCACAGCGAGTGACTTGCTAAGAGCAGACGTGGCATGTTCCACAGGTGGCATGTCACATGGGTTTCCTTGCCCTGCAGTCCCTGACAGAATTGCTGGTTTGTCAATACTTTTCCAGCAGCAGACTGTAGATAATTTCATCTTAATTCTAATAAGAATTTAGGAGACATAGATATTGAAAAGATGAGATTTGGCATCAAAAATCACCTGGAAATAACCAGTATTATAAAGTTGCCTCACATTTGTAATTTTAAAAATAAAATTCCCACCAGCTGGGAAGTTAAAATACAAGACAAAGCAGGTAAGGGTAGAGAAGAACTAAAAATCTTTTCCATCTTCGTTTTCAGTCTGTTTGCATCCCACGTAGACAAATAATTTTCTTTTAGGTCAAACAGTCCCAGGTACACAAAACTGCTGAGCAACAGTGTCACCCTTACAAAGATCAAGCTTCCCTGTTCACATTTAGTGAATATGCTCTTCAGATTCTAATGGGTTTATATAAAACTGAAACCATAAATTAAAATGGTTTGGGTTTATTCATCATGAATATTGCAAGTGTGGGCTGCCCATCCTTTGTATCTTCCATACAGAACTGCTTTATGGAAAATTAAGGTAAAATAGGAATGCCCTGTGGCAAAAGTAGGAGTATTTATGGCCAGTGCATACCCTCTTGCACAGGGCGGGTACATGATGAACCACCTTGCAAGGCAGACGTGAAGCCGCAGGTGCTGTCCTACCTCCCTTCCCATTCCAGCGGGCTCAGGCCATGCCAAGGGGGTGCCCTGCTGGGGTCCCGCTCCCCCGGCGGGGCGTGAGCCGCGCCGTGCTGTCAGCACTAGAGGGCACTCCGGCATCAGGCAGCGCAGCGCCGCTCCGCAGTCCCCGGGGCGATGGACGCTCTGCCGCCGTGGGACGGGCTGGGCGCCCATCACGAGGAGATCCTTGGCACGATGAAAGCAATGCGCTCTCTCTCTGCCCAGCCCAATAAAGCGGACGTGGGGGGTGTTATGCTGCCAGTGAGGAGACGACCAGGTGATACTGCAGCCTTGCCAGAAGAGACAAACTACAGTCACCTCAGGTGTGAAGCACAGAGCTTGGGAAGAAGCGACGTGGCTCTTCCCAAAGGAATGGTCAGTGTAGCACTTCTCAGCCACTGTGCTGGGTTTCTTTCCTCGTGGAGTAGTAAGTATTACTTTGACTTTGTCTTCAAAACCCTGGTTTTAAAGAAGCTCAGTTTGCAACTACTCACCCGTCTTGCAGAAAATGCCATGCCTTTGTGAATGAACATCTCCACCTCCTCCCCAGGAAGGCAGGGTGAACGGCACATTTCCAGACGTCTGCTGTTCCTTAAATGCTAATGAGAAAGCCGTTTAAGAAGTGTACAGTTAATGGCCTAAAATATGAAGGAGGGGAAAGGGCTACTCGACCAGTCACTTTTCAGAAGGGAGAAGAAAACCCTCGCTGAGGTTCAAAAGACAGCCCATGGCTAGAACGTGACAGGAGCCCGTTCCCACTAAGCTCCACTATCCTTTTTGTGATGGGAGACTCAAAATTACCTTAAACCATCTCCAGCTGTGCTTTAGGAAGTTTAGCCTTAGTCTCAATTATGTTAATTCTAAACTATTCCCTTCATGACTAATTCATATTTTTCCTTGATATTTAATCTAATTTGCTGCAGGCTAATCCCTTTAGTTTTCGGCCTGTTGACAAACAAAAATGACTAGTCCCTGTACTCCTGTTCCTTCTCTCTGTGGATCTATGGATACTTATTATCTCGTTCAAGTATTTTTTTGTCTCTTCAACAATTCTAAGAGCATAAAAACATCTGCCACTCTTTTCCTTCCCAGTTAAGAGAGAAGAAAATTCCAGGTGTTCAGAGATGACTGAAGGAGACACTATCTGCAAGTTTTTGGTAAATGCTACATTCCCCATACATCTATCTGGATGAAATTCTTTTGTGTCTAAGTAAGTGCCTTTAATTACCACCTATAGGCTCTTACTGAAATACCTCTCCCTGGGGTGTTTTCCTCCTTGCCCTTCTGGGTAATATATCAGGGTATCTTCTTCACTGCTTCTGTTTGCTGTAGTTTGTCAGTTATTACATACTTCATTAATATTTTAAGTAACACATAATATAAACCTAATGCTTAATACGATTCTTTCAAATGGCCGTAGGCTTGGTTTTGATCTTGGACTATAATATTCCACAGATCCTTTACAGAGAGTTTCTCAGTGATTTATATATATGGAAATTTGCTCGACAAAAACTGTCATGCTATGGCCACCAAGTTTCTGTTGCCTAAGAAGACCACATCTCTTTGTCATCCTAGAGCAAGGTTTGTATTCTCTTCTTTTGTTTAGAAAATACTCTGAAAATTCAGACTGCAAAAAAGATGGCTCAGTAGTTTTTTCAGCAAGTGAGATGACAGTCCAATTCCAGCCCAAGTTTTCATAGGCAGCCTTGGGGAGCTATTTTACCCAACCTGCATCTCTCAATTTCACTTCTATAAACTGAAGATAATGTTCCTTTCCCACCTGGGAAATGCACTGATACTAGTGAGATATTTAGATGCTATGAAAGAAGACCTAGGCAAAGCTAGTGCACAGTCAAATTATAAAAGTCCTAAAAGATAAACAGAATAAATCAGATTTAATATTCTTCAGCTTTTGTTTACCTACCTTCAACACTAGAAATTCCCTGGACTCACTGCTATTCTCCTGTGTTGTCTTCATAACTGAAGCCTTGAGCTGACCAGATCACTTAAACTCGGGCAAACCTTTTTCCACGAGCTGCCTCATTGTGGTAGCTGATTTAGGCACCCCAGCAACAGGAGTGGCTGGAAAAAACAAAGGAGTTCCTTGGGACGTGGATTTCTTTTTGGTTTGGAGTACCATGTGCTAAGCAACATATAATCAAATGCAACAAAACTTTTAACTTGTTTTGGCTGCATTTTAAAGCAGAAATCTTTTGGAGGCTAAAAATGGAGAATGAGGAACACTATCTCAACAGGCTGATTTTTGTAATAAAAAACATCCTGCCTTACAGGAGGAGAAAAGGAGAGGCATTCGCACCTGCTGCATATGGTGGCTGCCTGTGTCCTCTAAAGCAATGATCCATCCCACAGGCCAAATCTTGGTCTTCCAGGCATCGCCAACACAAAAGTGCCCGGTGCTGTAGCATACCTTTTTTAAATGAAAAATTGTTAATTTAACCATGCTACAGGGATATACGTGAAGCCACCAGGGAAAAAGGAAATCATACAAGCTGAGCTTAACTTCTAAGCCCTTGTCCTGCAGAATTACTTAAATACATGACTCCAAGGTTTTTCAGATAATTCAAATAATTCAGATAATTCAAATGTGGAGCATTTAAGCAATATAAGGCAAGTTCAGAAAGTAATGGACACACTGCTCATGCCCTGCACAGTCTCAGTGAGCGTGCATAGGAATGTGAAGGCCTTCCTGTGAGTACATGGACACTGTGAATGTAGAATACCTGGCACCTGCAAGACTGTGCTCATGTATGCCAAAGGGCTGTATCACAGGGCTGGAAATCCCAGGTAAAATAAGCAGTTCCTCAGAGTCTTCCCAAATTTTTCATGGGAGAAAAAATAATATTCAGGGGAAAATGTGCATATATCAACCCTGTTATCATATATTTTATTTTGATTTCTTCAACCCCCTGGGCAGCAACCAGCTCTAAGTTACTACAATGAACTGGATGGAATTACTCACATAAATAGGTGTCTGAAGAATTCTGAGTCTGCTTTATGATTAAACTTTACTGCCAATGGCAATAAAGATATAATTAGCATTATTGTAATAATGGCATCATCTTTTGTCTTGTTTTTTCCCAGTCAGGAATTAGCAAAAGGAAATAAAATGGTGTCAGTCTGCATGAGAAGAGTGCTGGACCTGCAGAGTTATACAGAGCACTGCAAGCATCTTGCTAGTGCAAACAAGAGCAACTCACCATAAAATTAAGGGAACAAACACTATCCACTCAACAGCATAGAACACAATGTTGTTCTTTATTATATTATTTAAAAGGGGCAGATTTACTCAGTCATAAATTAATAATTCAGAAGGTGTAAGAAGGCACAGCCAATTAGCTGCAGTAATTTGCATTTTTATGCTCCTTCATTAGTTTTCTAAGGTTCTTCTCTCCTATTATAGCAATGCAAATGCCATCTTCCAAAAGGTGAATAGCCAACCTGTTTTTTGTTTGCGTGGTAATGAAGCCTTTTCAATTATTGAAAGACCAAACAATTTAATAATTTTTAAGACAAATTTTTGTTGCTATAATATCTCTTCCTTATGTTGTTTTTCAAGAAGCATGCCTTTTTAATGTAATTTATTTTAACCTGAAGCAGGGAGTTTATCAGGTGGCTGATTTTCTGAGGTTCCTAAAATCATGCCTGACTTTAATCATGTGAGTAAATCTCTTGAAGCAAGGTATTAAAATCCTTTCTTAATTTAGAGGCTGACAAGTAAATCGGTGTATGATGTCTTTGTTTGCGGCACAGGGTCTCTTTATCCTTTGTGCGGGAATGAATTGAGAAGGGTTTAATATATGAATTTGACTGTTAGGGGAACTTCCCTTTCTCATGCCCATGCCCCAGATATCTGCTGGCACAAGTACCTTCAAAAGCTTCCTGCAGCCTGCCCCAGGGATCTCCCTTTTGGTCATTACTATCTATGGGCACAGTCTTGCTGAAGTTGGTGTCTAGCTTCTGAGAAATACTCCTGAGGCCAGCAAGGTTAAAGTCTTCCTGCAGGCATAACTGAAGTCCTGGTCACCAGAGTGCTGCCGTGCTTGCTTGGTCTCTGCCTTCCCATGCACGGCACCAGCAAATCCCACTGGCTTCCCAGAGGGCTGCTCCTAACCTGCAGCTGGCCTGACACGTACTTATTTTTCCATTTTTACTCTGGTATTTTCCTTTCCAAATGCTTTCCACGTGAGGCCATTTCATTTTATTTTTATAATTATTTTATTTTTAATACGGCCCCTCATTCTAGATGTAGATAGTACATACACACACTCAAACACATGTAAAAGCAAAGTAATGCTGAGACTGCACCTTTTTAGGAATGTATCTGAGGCAGAGGGTAACCCAGGAGAACTATACAGATATTTCAGAGGGCCAGTGGGTACTAATCTCAAAAAAAACCAAAAGGTAAAAGATTTAAAACACAGAGAATGAAACAAAGATGCGGTATGTTTTCTGAGGCAACCTCTGAAGGGACTTGGGTCTTCAGGTTACCATGAATGCTATCAGTTGGCTGCAGAAGACAGGAAACCTGCCCTTCTCGGTTTACATCAGCAGAATGCTTGTCTTTTGGGATGTTTGGTTTTCCTACAGACAACCTGCAGCAGTGCTCTCTCCCAAGGAACATGGCACCACTCCCCAACCCACTGAAATCCACTCCATTCTATCCTCCAGTTGCTTCAGCCTCTCTTTCTTTTAGCAGAGGTGGTGTTCACAAACTGCACAGATCATCTTGGAAATTTTTTGTCAGCAAACAACATACAAGAAGGCACAGTTTTAGTCGTTTCACTGATAGTACAGAGAGCATGCCTGTAACACAGACCAAATGACCGACCATACAAGAAGCAGGGTGTGTTGGTGTTTTTTAAAAGGCTTTCTTCCTTTTTTCGTTAACATCTTGATGAAGGCTGCATGTGAAGGCTCTGAATCACTTCAAGCAGGAAGGGCAGGGTGGCAGAGGAATGGATGGCTGAATCAGCTCCAATACTCAAAGGCAAGTGACATTATCCCAGTGGGTATAATGAGGTGAAACTGGTGCCAGCAGGTGCAACGAGAAAGAAGAAACAAAACGGCTGGAGTTAATAAGTAATTTAAAGTAGCAATGGCCAAAAATAAAATAACCAAAACTTTGCAAACTATACAAATAAAGAAATCTGAAAGTATAAAGGAGAAGATTTTCTAACATAATAGTAGTGGCAGGAGTCTCTATCTATGCCCTTATTCCAGTTCCTCTGTTACTTCCTCCCCTTGTCCCCAAGCCCAGCCTCAACACATCTCCTGCATGACCCCATGAAATGATGATGGATGAGGGTGACCCACGGGCAGGCTGGGGCTGTGATCTGTATTCCCACAGCAGGACAGAGCCTCCTGACTTGCAGAGTTAATCTCTAGAGCTGCAGTGCTTTGTGCTTTCCTCTTCCTACATGGAAAGAAACGAGGGTCTCTGAACACGCTTATTTGGAGACAAAAGACCAGATTTGTGATCTAGGTGAGTTTCTTTACGTCAATCAGAAAAATCAATCTTTTATTACTTACTGGAGAACTTAAAGATTTCATATCTTATATGTCTGATATTTAGCTTATAAATTAAAATTATTTGCAAAGCACATTTTTAAAAAACATCACTAAGACCTTATTGCAGATCATCTCAACAGAATAACATGACTATTTCATATTTTTGACTGAAATATACTAATATTAGAAGGGATCTGTTGATTATTTAATCTGACTTCTTATATCACACATCTACAGGACTCCCCTAAATTAATTTCTGTATCAAGACCAATAGTGCAGCTAAGCCAGAATAAAAACTGATCATGGTTTCAAATTTTCACTTCAGAAAAAGTCCACTGCAGTTTACAGTAAGTTTTTCCAGTGGTCAGTTCCTTTTCTGAGATAAATTACTTCAAAGCTAAATTTCTCTAATTCCAGGCAACGGATTTTGCTAGTCTTTTCCAGAGAAATTAGAGATGGCTTTGTACTATTTTTCTATTCTTTAATAAGTCAAGAGTTTGAACTGTAGTCCCTCATTTTCAGCATATTTTCCAGTCCTTTAAGCTCATCCAGAGTTGCTATCAAACCCTTCTTTCTAAAGAAAACCAAATAAATAATAATGTTTAAAAAAAATTTAGAAAGAAGACCAAAATCCTTTTCCATAGGGTAGGATGAGCAGTGATGAAGCACAGCCGCAGGCTGCTGGACCCCAGCAGGGCACTTGGGAGGAACTGTGCAGTGCCTCCCTTTCTCCTCTAGCAGAGGCACAAAGCCCCAGACTTCCCTTGCCAAGAGGCTACAGTCTGTGTAGCACTTTCCCTTTTCCCTCACAGTAAATCTTTGCCTGAATAATGCAAGCTCTCTGCTTTTATTCATATTCTCCTCATTATAGTCCAATGATCATTTTAGCACTTTGGTCGTGGCGCACTGCAGGAGTTCCACGTGTATCTGATTATCCATTATAAAATCAAATCCATTTCAGTTCCTATTTCCCAGCATGGAGTCTTTTCCATCCTACAAGTGTGGCTCACACTGTTCCTCACTGCACAGGCTTCCAAAAAAATAACTTGTTCCATTTTGTAAAGAAAGTCAGATTGCTCTGTCATTCACCAGCCTTATTTATCATTTAATCCTCCACCAGTTTTAGTGGTATAAGAAAACTTCATGAAGGAAATGTCATGTTTTCTTGTCTCATTAAGAAAGATAATGCCTGAAGGAGATGAACCTCATGAGGACCAAATCCTCACCATGATGGTTCCTTATTTGCAGTTATACTTTAATACACGTCTATTATATTTTTAATGAAATTCATAGGTGTTAGGTTGATTTTCTATTCCTTTATTTTCTTAACAAAATGTCTTCTGGAGTGAGTAACAGCTTGTCCTTTCAAAAAGTTTATTACATCAACAACACTATTCTGATTGAAAAGAACTTGTAATCTTATCAAAGGATGTGATCAAATTAGTCTGACAAAAATCATTTTTGTGAAACTACTGTTGATGGGCATTAATTGTGTCATCTCGATAGGCCCTTAATTTCCTGAGTTAGTCCTGTTATAATTTTTAAATATTGGTACACTTTAAATTTTTCCCAACTTGAAAATTCCCATGTTTCAACAATGTAATCACCAAAATAAATGCCTATGAGGGTCTTTTGCTAGTTCTTTTAAAACTATCAGATGAAAGTTAATTAGACATGCAGATTTTAAAATGTCTAACTTAAACAAACTGCTGTGTAACTGGTTAGAATTAAAAGGACTGCATCATCATGTCATATGACTCTACCATCTGGCTTTCCCCAAATGCAGACTCCAAGTGGCTGAGATTCTGCTTTTCCTGAATTCTTGTCAGCTCTGCCATCATCATACAGTCACGGAGCAATAATGCTATTAGGATTCCCAGTACAACTGGGAACTCCTTTCTCTGCCTTTTCATTCCTAGATCTGCTAACCATAGATACTTGTCTGTAACATTTTGCTTCCACTATCCACTCCTAAAATCCAAGACAGTTGTTATTGTGATTGTTCCAGCTTTTTTTTTTTCATGTTTCACTATGATTTAGAGATGTTTTTTTCATTTTTCTTTGACCCATCCTGTTCTTTCCTAAAGTCACTGCAACAACATCATTCTGAAATGTGCAATTTGGGCATCTAGTAAAATGTTATTCAACAATGGACAATTATCTTTCTCATGTTTCTGTTTACATTTTCTCCAGTTGATTGTCTCAATATTATTTTCAGCTTTATTAAATTGTTCTTTGCAACCCCCTGAGAATATGTATTCTTGGCAGAACTCACAATAAAAATGTAATCAAGATAAAATCAGTTTCATCTATTTTTTTCGGTTCTGTGATTAACCCTTCACTTCATAAGGTCTTGAATAGAGTTCTGCCCCATTAGAAACAATTTTTGTTTATATAGGAAATTTTTTATATATAAAATTTTAAAAATTCAAAGGCTGCCTTAAAATCAGCAACTTATATCACGTCTTTCGAGCTGATGCCAACACATAAAAATATTTGTTCTTGCTACATATTGTAGCTCAATGGTTGCACAGCCAATTTTCTTATTCTCTAGTGTGTTTGCGCATTTTTAGCAGACCAAAGCTAACAAACACTCTTGTGCTTTGATCCTACAGAATCCTTCTCTTTTTTTATCCATGTCCTGTAATTTGAACTTGAGCGAGGCCACTTTAAAGAAGAATCTCTCTTTCTCATACTGCTGCATTTTTCATTCAATCTTCTCAACACAGACTGTTACAGCCAATACTTTTAACATTATCAACGTGGGAATCTTCCTATTTGTTTTCAGAACATCTAGCTTTATGCTAATTATTGAGAAATTTCCACTGTGTATACATGTAACAAATGAAATGCTGTATATATTAGAATCAAATGAGTCGCAATTAATCTATGTTATTAAATATTTTTAAATTTCACTGTTATGGTTATATTTGTCGTAGACAAGGTCAGGTAACTTAAATGAAGCCAGTGTGAAATGCCAGGAAAAGGAGATATTCCCTATTTCTTTCTCTATGTTTCATTTTCTTACAGTCCTTCTACAGGTTATAATGAGTATGAAGTATGACTGAGTCTAGACAAATGTGTTAAGGTCTTCTATTAGCAAATTTCTTGCTACAGCTGTCATTATTTTTTTAAGTTGCTATGGAGACTTACAAGTTTGAGGCATCGCTGTTTCGATGATTTTCCATAGCAATACTGCTTTGGCTCCAGTGCACACCCCTAAACAACCATGAATGTCCTCCAAGATAATTTACGTCCAGTTGAACATACTAAAATATTTACACAATTTCCTAGAATATGGTAGTAAGCAATAAGATGTGATAAAGGGCTGACCTACATGCTAAACCTATTGTTAGATAGAATAAGTTTCATAATTGAGATTTCAGTAAAATAAAAGTTAAAAATACATAGCTGGGAGAAAATAGGAAAGGCAGAGTATTTTGTCAAAATAATATTTTTATTCTTTCACAGTATTTTAGATTTTAAACCTTAAGACCAGATCACCCCTGGTAAACCTCAGACATCTCAGAAGCTAAAATACTAGACTTTTTCAGGTATCTTTTCTTCCTCTTTATGCTTAAAAAGAAGTAACTATTTTCCTTTTTAGCTAATTGCCACTTTATGGAATTGTGGAAGTAATAAATTTTAAGAATTGTGTAGCTCAATGGCAATAGTGTCAAAGGACAAAATTCCTAAACTACCTTTATATGGACAAAGCATGTAGCTATTATATGGATGAATGAAGACCTCTCACTGCAGACATGTAAAATATTCTGTTCTGAATTTAAAACACTCAAAACCTGATATGTCTTTCACCAAATGTGCAGAGATATAAGGAGCCAGGAGTAACTAGTTTTACACCAATGGAAGTCACAGGAAATACAGGAAGTCACTCCAGGCTGGGAGTGAGGAAGACCTCACCTCCCAGAAGTGCTGGGCAGGGGCAAAATACACTGAAAAGTTTACTTCCCACATTGATTTCCACTGAAGCTTCTCAGCCTTTTGTTGCAGCCTCCATCCCTTTGCGTGATGATCTCAATACAGCCTTCGAGAGAAAAAAAGAGAGCAGTTCAGGTGAGAACCAAAAGCAAAGTCAATCAAAGCAATTTTTGCCATGGCAATGATACTTCAGACCGCTGTCAAGTAATTCAAATAACTGATTCATTAAACAAAAAGGCCACGGAAAAGTCCCCTCTGTTGGGAAAGAGATCAAGGTTCTCCCTCAACCACTCAGCCCCATGATTTCCTCACTCTTGGTGAGCAGCAGCAGAGGAGACGCCCTCACATGGACATGCAGCCCTTGAGTGGGGTTCTAAAGGAGCAAGTGCAGCCCTGTTCCCTCTTATTTCTCATCATCACTAACATCCACATACCTGGCCTGCCTTCCTGCAGCTCTCACGTAACTCAAGGCTACAGCTGGATGTTTTTCATAGGTGCAGCTTGTCTTTCTTTCTCAGTTTACAGAAGTCTATTAATAAAGAAAAAGTAATAATAACAATAAAATCCCCTTCTTGTGTTTCTCTTAATATTTTTATTTCACTGGTTGGAAGAAGCACCAGGACACACCTTCAGGTTTTTAAACGTGTTCTGGTTTTTTATTTTCCTAATGTTTCACATTGAGAGTTAATTTTGTTTGCAGGTATTTTGCTTGCATTTCTAATATATTTTCCATTAACATACCACTTTGTAGGCACATGCAGACCACAGGATGCTCATCTAAGAACTTTTTTTTACAACAAAATTGCTGCATGGTGTGTAGAATTTTGAGTTTTCACCTCAGTAACATATCTTTTTGTTGAAAAAAAGCGCATTTTCCTTCAAACAGCTTGGACTCTCTGCATACTAGAGATACTGGCTTATGGCAAGCCTACACTGGCTTGCAAGCCTCTGCATGGGTTTTGAACTAGTGACTAACCAACTGAGTGGCCAAACTGGTTCTGTGGACACAGATGTGTAAGTTAATTAAATTCTGTGACAAGGAAGCAGAACAGCACTTTCATTTATGATCATGCGGAAAAGTCTTATCAGTGTACGACATATGGCTTAATTTTTTCCGAAAACAAGCTTACATGGAATACCTGTATTGCAGTGCAAGAGAGCAAAGATGCAAGATTGCAGCACCTGCTGTAAATGGGCACTGCACAGAGTATGTACAGGACTAGTACGCGTTGTCATTTCTTTAGTACAGAGTATGTTGACAACATAGAGCAGAACACACAGCAAATAAATCAGTGTTATTTGATCCCATAGATCTGACACTTTTTGGCATGGAGAATGAAAATAGTCTGTATGTTAAGGTTAAGGGTGGACTTGTTCCCCTAGTCATTTTAGTAGTTTATGCACGGACATCAAAATGACCAAACTGTGTCAGACCACACATTCATCTATTCTAGCAGCCTAAAATGGTCCCTTTAAATTCATCAAATCACCCTCTAAAGATGTGATAATGTGGGAAATTTCTGCTTGCGTAAGTAATGTTTTACTTTGAATAAAAATAGTCTGTGACACATGACAATAATAGCACAGTTAAAGTCTGAAGTATCCATCCATTCAAACACTGTTAAGAAGTGAAGAATGGGCTTTTGCTATTTTTTCATCCTCTCAAAAGAAAAGAAAAATCAACATAGTCACAATATGTAAAATGGTAATTATAAGAACTGAAAATAGTTCTAGCTTTCTGATGAATTTGTTACTAGCCCAGGATTATAAAAGCCTTGTACTTAAAATTAGATTGCATTTGCAGTTGAGAAAAAATGTTTTTGTCACCACACAAATCTCTTAGGAGGAATATCCCAGAAATGAACATGTGAGCACTTATTTTCTGTCCAGCAGCTAAAACTCGTTCTTTGCAAGGAAATTTTTACTAACTTGTGTAACTCTGAATTCATTCTGCAAGGCAGAGGCAGCTGTGAAAAACACTCTCATACAGAACTGATCTGAGACTATGAACTGTTATAGACTAATTGCACCCATGCAATTGATCCCTATAGGCACAGATGGACTCTCCCCTCCCAGACACTGATATGTGTCCCCAAAGGAAACAGGCATAAATTAAATGAGATTAATCAGCCTGTTTCACAGAAATCTCAATGAGACTTCCATGCAAAGTGAAATGTGCCTTTGGAGCTCTAATCCATCTGAGCCAAGTATGATTAAGAACCATGAAGAAACGGCTAAAACTCTGGGGTAATGGTATTTGAGTGAAGGTATCGCTCTGCTTGCACACCCTGACTTTTGACTATTTAACTGTGTAATTTTATGTTTGCATAGTACATTGCAGGAGAACATGTACTGACACTGGCTATCAGCAAGGAATATAGCTAGGACAAACCAACAAAAAATTGTAACTAGCTGCTAGAGTTCATTTTGAGTCCATCTGCTGAATACGTGGGACCAGATTTCATTAGAGTTATCTCAGGAGACACCCGAGAGCCCCCGGGCTTGGAAATGACAGCCAAGCTCTGCCCAGGATGAGAGTGTACTCGTGGGCATTCTGCCTTCTCACAGCTGACCTCCACCGGGAACAAAGCCCACTGCTGACTGACAGCTAAAATGAGATATCAATCACAACAAATGATGCAGATCTTCAATCCTCTCCTTTCTTATAGGGAAAAAAGAATGAAAAAATTAACATGAAATTACAAAAACTCCACTGAGATGAACAGAATAGTTCCAAGCTCAATAAAATTGTTCAGAAAGTGGCTTGGGTTTTTTGCCATCTGACATCTTCCTATTAAAAGACTGACGTCTTCATGTTAATCTTTTTTTCCATTTTGATTTTTCATACAGAAAAGCACTTACACAATCAGTATAGTATAAAGTATAAATGAAAATATAAAAAGGCTTGCCAAAACCCACATAGGCTTTTTTTTCAAAACAGGTTTGATATTATTTTTAACTAAGTCAGGATCATCCTTTATAATATCTGTCAAAAGAAACTAACCAAATTCTCCTCTATTTCAGAATCTGTACAGAAGTGCTAAATTCCTTCTGTAATGGTTAGACTTGGTTTATCTTTATTCTAGGTTCTCTTCACAGGCAAAAAAGGTGTTGAAATACAGACTTCTTTAAACTAAAAGGTGTTGGAAAATGCAGATAGGCATCTAATGACAGGCCCAATGACATCCAGATACATAATTCTATGGGAAGGGGAAAGATCCTTTTACTCTGTATTTCAGGTCCAGGTAGCACTTGATACTGGACCTGACACAGGGGATCCTGAACTGCGTGAGATATTTCAGCTCCCTGTGGTGATGCCATGCACTTTGCAGCATTTATTATCGAGGAGCAAATGGAGAGCCAGAGGCTGTCACTTTTGCAGAACGAGAGGTGAAACCAATCCATCCATTTCTCCCTTGAACCAAGCAGCCACAGTACCTCAGGACAGGCTCTGTCAAAAGTAGCCATGAAAAAATTCCTGAAGTTGCAGCTCAGTGTTAGTTCTTTTTCTCAAGTAGATGATCCTTAGACTATAAAAACCTACTGTTTCTGCCAGCTAATGTAGGAAATCCTTTCCTTGAAGTCAGTGATGTCTGTGCAGTGAAATTGAAAGTCTGGATCCAAACACAGCTGATGACTAACTTGGAAAGATGCTACAGCCACACATAGCAGCATTTGTAATACCGGCCACCTTCTTCTTTTTGGAAAAAAAAATCCCAACATTTTACACGCAAAAAAGAAAGCAGATTCTCCTTCATTCATGTTACTGTGTTCTATATTCACTGTTGTCTTTTTCCTGCATTGTGAATTTTATTACTGTAAACTCTGAAGGTGAAAGAGTAAGAAGTCATCCCCTCACTCGTGCTATAAATACATATTAGATTAAGTGCAAATATAATTCTTACAGTGGATGTGCATTTGGTTTGTATTAATTATACCTCTATTCATCTGCCACCCAGTTAGCTCCCAATATAGCCACACAGCTCCAGCAGCTTTACACAACCGAAAGGAGAAAATAAATCATCGCTCTAATGAGAGTTCATAACTCCATTAAAGAATTTGCTGGAAGAAATATGAAAATAATTCAATCTGGAACAACTCCGGAATAAAAGAGAATATTTCAGTATGTATTGAAACATGACCTAAAAATGCCAGTAAAGCACTCTTCTTTTTTCTATTATTTGAACTGTGAGAAGTCTTCTGTACTCTCTAGAGTAAAAGTAAGTTTCCACTCCTGGTAAAATCACAGCATGTGGATTTTTCAGTGTGCTATATTTTATGTTACTGAACCTCAGATTTTTAAATTGTCAGTTTCATTTAAATAACACCAGAATCTACTAAAAAAATGTTCAAAATATCAACATTTGTCCTTTAAATATGAGACCTCAAGAGCACTAATTAATCAATAGTCAATCTCCCTGACCAAGATCTTATCACTTGAGAGAGAGTGTGTGTCCTAAGAAACTTGTACAGGCTGTTTCTAGTCAGCTTGGCTTGAGGGGAATATAGAGATGGAGGAAAGCGAAGGGATTTTCTGCGTAAAAAAGACAAAAACTGATAACATGCATCATAAATCCACATTTTTGCTGTATTTGTGAGCTATCAGCTTGTTCTGAGATTCTAAGTTTACACTAACTGATTACAAATAAGCACACAACTGCAGAAGCTCCAGTTTTCCAATTGCTATTGTAAGGAAGTCAATTGTCCTACATATGTAGGACACCCCTGGATGCGAGAGATATATCAGCATCTCCACTTGTGACTTTCTGAACATTGCACGGTGAATGACGGTTTGGGGAATCACTCCCAGCTGCTTGCCTGCTTTCTTTTGAAGATAGAAGGCGTGTTTGACACTGTTATGTTATCTCTGCAGCATGGCTGCAAAGCAATTCCAAGAAGCAAGATAAATTAATTTTTAAGAGA
This sequence comes from Cnemophilus loriae, assembly GCA_013397755.1. Lineage (NCBI taxonomy): Eukaryota > Metazoa > Chordata > Aves > Passeriformes > Corvidae > Cnemophilus > Cnemophilus loriae. Next base: position 584,299 of record VZTF01007742.1, on the reverse strand, counting down.
TAGCACATTCCTCCGTGTGACACACAGAAGACAAGTCACATTTCAGCTTTAAATTAGCTTATGAAAGCCATCTTTTAGTTATAATAAATAATATATTTAACTGCAGAAACACAACAAATTAGGAGGAAGTTACAATCACTTCTTAAGGGTTTATAAAATTGCAAGTATGAGTTTGGCTATTGGTTGTTTTGTCATATGTTTCACATGTGTGCTGGGTCATTTCTGGTCATGCGAAGTAGGTATGAAATACTGCAACCTAACCCTGAACTCAAGGAAAGAAACAATTAAACAAAGTATTATGTGGCTGTACAGTAAACCAAATAATCATATCAAAAATTATCACAGAACGGAGCAGGGTTCATTCTTCCTAAAATAAGTGCTATTGGCTCACCAGTAATTTCAAATTACTGATATGGTATAAACTTGATAACACTAAAAAAATCCCCCAGTGTTCTGTACAGGATATCAAATCGATTTTATGTTTTCCATCATTCATTTAAATGGAGTGGCTTACTTTTGCACAGATAAGCAGCAGTTTCAGGTGTACAAACAGCAACACATCTGAAAGGAGCCTTATTCGCAAAGGGGTAGCAGCCAGTGTGCACTGGACTAGGTCAATATATCCTTTCCAAGTTACCTTCTTATTCAAAAGAGTTTTGGTTACATCCTGAGATTATCACAAAGGAAGGATGGACAGATTACAAAGTCTTTCAGAAACTGAGTTTAAGGAACACAATCAACACATACATTGTTTGATGTTCATATAATAAAAACTTGGAGTGCATGACAGAAACTCACTCTCCAAAAAATCAACAAGAGATCTTCAGCTATACTGCCAAGAATGTGAAATTCATGCTTTGCCTATGTATAGTTACAGCGAGTGTTTCAGTGAACAAAAGCAACTGACCAGAAGCCAGCTGTGTGCATGTTTTTATCCCTAAAACAGCTGCTGCATTTGACTATGCCACTAAGAGAGAGTCTCCTCCTCCCCCACTGGCCACTATATTAAGTAGCTCGCTGTAATTGTTGCACAGCACTTGGCAGTGGCGGGCATGGTAGCAGTTAGCATTAATAAAAGTAGAAACTGTTTTCACAGTTGCTTGTCTCACAGTCTCTCTCATGTGTGAAACATACCGCATTTGGTGTAGACAAACAAGACATCTACAGCACGGATGACTGAGGATTGGGACAGAACAAACACGCTCAGCAAAGAGGGTGTCCATGTGAGCACAGACAGCATCGAAGTTAAGTAATTATGCAGCAAGAAAATATGCAAGTATGATGATTACTGAAATCACTACTTTTTTATTTCGTGTTTCAGAGCTCAGTGTGGAACTAATAAAAATTAGTAACTTTGAGGGACTGTTTTAATTTAAACACGAATGCCTTAGTGCATGAAAAATAATGTGTCTGTATGCATGTTTAGATAGATTTTTCCTTACACCTTCATCTGTAGGGAAGGAATGCGTCAGAGTGGTCAGCATATAGCTCTATCTGTACCTGTCTATTCCCAAAATATCACAACAAATATTTAAGGTTCTTTTCAACCGACAGAAGTAAAGGTCAGGGTCATAGCAAAGGGCAGTTTGTGGAGGAGGAGATTAGCATTTCTCTAAGTGATTTCTTCTTCCATCTACTTTTTTATATTCTCTATAAACAGTCCTCTCTAATTTCAAACACATTTTTTGAATTCTGCAGAGAAGTCAGTTCTAAAAAGGTATCATCCAAAATAAATGTTTTTCTTGGCTCATTCATCAGCTATCCTGTCTTTTCTAGTATAGATATGGATGGAAGAAGGCATATGTGTGTGTATATTCTGTATATACACAAATATTGGTGTAGCCTCTATTTAGCATTCTGTACCCACACACTACTTATGCAAAGGTATTGACTGAAGAGCTTTGTTACTAAGATTTTTTTTTTAGTCTCTATTTCATTGAAAAATAATTATTTAATAGATTGATTAGATTAGCATTTTTCTGTTTTATCTGACTAGTAGGCTAATGCCAGAAGAAAATTCCAGGTGCTCAGCTCCTTTACAAAATAGATCTTTATTTTGCATATCCAAACACAGGGCAGCTCTCCAGCATCCCACACACACACACTGAATTCTCCTCTTTTAAGCATCTGTAAACTGTGTGCTAGGTTATCCCTGAATTAATACAGACTGCATCCCCTTTTCATTTATTTTTAAAGATTGCCTTTAGACCAGAACTTGGTAAACGGCTCGGTGGAAGGGTGACCCCTCCACTGCCATCGTCTGCCTTGTCACCATCCAGCAATAACCAGCTGCTTCTAAAATAAAACTAAATGCAGTGTTTCCTAAAGCCTGTGACATAAAGTGTGCATTTCATTTGTGTTTTGGCAAGCAGTTTTCCAGGTTTCAGATGAAATTCCTCAGTAAATAGTTTTCTCTCTCTCTTTAAATGTGTGGCCAAAAAGCATTAAAGAACTCAATTCTTAATAGCTTTTCAGTTCAGGCCCTCACCTACCATTTTGCAAAATGAAGACAGACAAGGAAAACACAACCAGTGAGTGATCTGACAGCAACTCATAGGCTTCTCATACAGGTATAGTTTATTCCCATTCAAGCTGCTGCCACCAGCTGCATTCAGTCCCATCCCTGCCTGGCTTGGTGCATGTTGGCACAGCTGCTGACAGACACTGCATAAGAGACTGGAGGAGTAAGGGATGCTGAAGAAGAGAAGACTCCAGAAGCACCAGCCCTGGCCCAGCACTGGCTGTCAGCACTCTTGGGGCAGCAATAATCCATCCACCCCACTGGCACACCTAATGGTGGTGCTGCTTCCCAAACTCATCACTGACAGCACCTGTGCCTTTTCCTTGCACCAGGAATGAAGACTATGCCCTGCCTACCCATGTTTCTGAGGGCTCTTGGGGAGTATTTCCTTCAGGCCTTCCCCAGTTTTTAGCCCTCTACTTTCTTCAACAACTGATCAGTGCTGAGCCCACGGAAAGCTCCAAACAGAACAGCCGAGGCACAGCCCAAGGGTGCAAGATTTTTCTCCGCACCTTGGCCTGTATGTGTGACAAAGTGCATAAACATGCCAAAACAACACCCAGGCTAGAGAAAAAAAGAACAGACTATATCAGCTTAAAATTAAGACATGCAGAGTAGCTTGGGAATTTGCTCCTGATTTCAGGCAAAAAGGTAAGAATTCAGGACTTTTTCTTACCACATAGTTTTTGGAGAGAACTAGGAGGGCAACTATAAAGAGGTAGAAGTCAGTTCTGAATGAGTTTCTGTGTTATTTGGCTGACTTTCAAAGGATCTGATCATTTTAATACTGTATATATTAAACTGTTCTGTTAATGATGTGTTAAGGCAGTCATGGATTTACTAGAGGTTCTAAGCAGATCAAGGCTACATCTTCCCCACTGGGCACACAAAATCTTGGACAGACATCATTTAGCTATCATTTCAATCAAGGAAAACATAGTAAGTCCTTTCTAGAGCTGAATGAATTATTAACATCAATTGTCCTTTTGTTGCACATAATTTCTGCTAGAAGGATGACTCCAGGAACGTTTCATTGCAAATTTTCCATAACTTTTTCATCTCTGGTTGCCTTAGTGCATGTCCACTGTTCTCTGTGTCCTGGAGATACAGCCAGAGGCATTTTGAACCACTTCACGTTCAGAAGGAGTGGCCTTTGTGGATGTAGTTTTAGCCCACTGGAAAAATAAAGGCTGAAACCTGCTTGTTAGCCACAAATTTTGCTGTTCCATCAAAATAGGATGGGTTTGAGCTTTTGAGCCTGCAACATCACCATTAATAATTTACTGAAAACAACAATCCTGTATCATTCATCAAACAATTTAGGTAAAAAACAAAACAGTAAATTATCTGCAAAGGTGAAAGGCCAGATGACAGGCTATCGATGATCTCCTACAGATGTTGTTAGAGAGTCACATGGATACACAGAATGAAAAGGCAAAATATATTCCTCTTTATTTGTCAAGTTCTTAAGAACTGTGAAGATGGTTAGTTTAATTCTATGCTCAAGCATGAAATCTGCCTATGCTAGTTATGAGATTAGCAAGATTTTTTTATTATTTACGTTGAAATATTAAGAATCACATTCTTAGTACCAGAAAAATCCTTTATAGAGAACAGGACACCAGCACATACGGAAAGGCAGGTTTCTCATGTGCATAGTTGCAGACTGGCATTTGGGAGAACTGTGTCCTTGTCCCAGGTGTATCACTGCTTTGCTGGGTAACCATGGAGAAGTCATTCCCTTGTCTTCTACCACAGCTTCCCCCTCAGAAAAGTATGAATAATAATGTCAGGCTTCTTTGGAAAGAACTTTGAAATCTATGGGTGGAGAGCATTGTGTCAGAACAGGGTATTACGGGTAATTTAATTATGTCTCGTTCAGCTGTGTAGATACTGGTCTAAGCTGCCCTACAGCAGTGATCACAATAAACATTACACTGTTGGCAGTTAAAGTACTTCTCTCGTGTTCACTGCCCGAACTCTTGTTCCAGTTCCCCTGTCTCCTGCAGCTGACAGGTGGAAGATCCATCACAAGTTCTGCCCCATTCTGGGGTGGGCCTGTCTTCATAAGTCCCATGTATCCCAGTGCCCAGCGTCCACTGGCTTGGGTGTTTCCTTTCTCATTCCCACACTCCATTATGTGACATAATGTCTCACAAGATCCATCCCTTGCACTGTCAGCTGGGCAGTGATCCCACCCCCACTGCACTACCTGCACTGTGCCAGCCAANCAAAGCATCAATGTATCTTCTTGTCTGGAAGCACAGCATCCGATAAGGATGTGTATGACTATAAGCTGCTGACAGCAAATTGGATGAAGGCTGGTTTGCACAGATCTCCAAGCAAGCAGTCACTCTATCAAACTTGGTTCCCCACCCCATGAGGAAAGATTTTCAAAATACGGAGCACTCTTCAATCCAGTAAGGTTCACAAGCACCACTGAATTAAAGGGGATGACAGGATGGTTTGCATATATGACCACGGTTATATGAATTTGAGTGGAGGGGAAGGGACCAGCCACCCCAAAGACAACGGCTTCATTAACCATGTGAGAAATTTGCAATGTTAGGATGAAGCCAGTATGGTTTACCTGAAAAATAATTTAAATAATGCACAGGATGAAGCCTTGAAATTGCCACAGAAAATACTTTGGGGGGCTCAAAACCTATGTAATAATTAGTCACAGTTTCATTAGGTTTTTCCCCAAAGTTTGGTTTTCCTTTTAAACTACTACCATTCATACGATACACCTTAGTCACCATCAATTGAAAATTAATTATAGGTCTGATCTAAAAATGAAATCTTCCATCCTGTCTCTATTAATTCCCAAGGCAATTCCTTTCACTTCTTTTTACCTTAATCTGTTTTCAGCCCTTCATCACCACTGCCTTCAGAACTGTCATTTTACTAACATAGTATTTACATTATTTTGATTCATAATACAACATCACAACAGAGTCATTCTTGGTGGTAGGTCTGTGCTGCCCTTCTTCCTATTTTTTTAAAATCAAAACAATCCTTTACCATAGCAACTTTTCTTGGCTACCTCCTCATTCCAATAACTTGTGAGCAGCACACACTTGACAACACTGATCAGACCACACTGTCTCTGTGCCAAATTGAAAGGCCACTCCTCTTTGGAACAGTAAATGCAATCCCAAAGTTACAGGATGAAGCTGTTGCAGATCTCTCAGAAAGCTCGTATTCTTTAGAAAGTTACTGAACATTAAAAGTTGGTTGTGCCAAAACTTTCGGAACTTAGAAGTAACTCAAGGGAGCAACTCCTCCCTAAGCCTTTTAATTTATGATAGGAAAGGAAGAGCTATAAAAGTTAACAAACTTTTCATAAAACTGGTAAAGGAAAAAAAGTGTTCAACTCAAGAAAGTATCAGACAAGGAACAAAAGGTGCCAAAAGTCATACTGAACCAACTTCTTCCAACAATACTTAAGTTACTGTCAGTTTGACATTAGATTTTTAAGTTTATGTGAAAGCAAGAGCCCACTCATTTAATAATGGTTGTTATTTTACCTATCTAATCATAACTTTCACAATTACACTTTATGTAAAAATATCACAATATTATCTTTTCCTTCAAAAGTTTTCTACATAAATTTCCTCATGACTTAAAGCTATATATATAAAATTTCAATATTCACACATATTTTCATACTGCTAAACTTTATCAAATTTAAAATGCAAGAAAAGGGGCTCTGATTGTTATTGAATTATTTGAAAATTACTGAGAATTATTAATTATATTTATACTACCACAATAAGAAATAGCACTGAGAATCTCAGTAAACCATTCCATACTTCCAAATCAGCACAGTTAAAATAGTTTTCAACTATTTTTATACTGAAAAATTAATATTTTCCAATTCATTTTTGGTCAGAAATGCCATCATTAGTCTCTGACTGCAAACCAACAACTTAAAGAAAAAGATTTTACCTGCCATTAGTAAAGTGGGATAGAGTTAAAAAATATTTAAGAATGTAACATTTCAGTGTAGCCAAAAATCTGTGGAGATTATTAAAAATGAGTGATTTTGAAGAGGAAGAGGCTACCATGTAAGCATAATAAACAATATCACCACATAAATATAGAATCCCATAAATTGTATGGCTGTAAAAAGGGGTAGGGTTTTTTAATTGGTATAATCTCAGTGATGCAACGCATTTCCTATTTTTCCTGATAATTACCAAGGTTCTGTAATACTTTCAAGGTTCAGTTTCTAGTCTTGTTGCCAGAGATTTGCATGTAGAGACAAGACAAGTGCTGCAGCAGTGGTACAGATATAATCACAGGATATGGAGCAGTCATGCTCCTTCTTTTTAGAGCAACCTAGCTCTTACTTCTCAGGTCTACACCTGGAGCATTTTTTCTCTCCAAACCATGAAAAACAACAGTAGATTCACCTCCACTTCTGAAATAAGCCTTTCTGTCTATGCTCTCTTTTATCATTTACCAGGGCATCTCTCCTTAGTCCTTTCCTTACTAAGTCTCAGACTTTGCTCTTTCTATCTCTTCATTACCTCAGCTGGCAACTTCAGTTGTTCCATGAAACTCATCAGGCTCTTCATGATGTATCTTCCCAATGCCTTCAAATGCAGCTAATACTGACTGTTCCCCTGCTCCAGGAAAGTTTCTGTTTTCATCTTTACTTCCGCTACTCAGACCCCCACCAATACGTGTGAGGAAGTGTTTCTGCAGGGCTTGTCCAAAAATTCTCCAAGTCTTACTTTTCATTTTCCTACTATAAACATGATCTGTCTTGGTTAGATTTTTTCTTCTGTGTAGCCCACGAATCCACCTCTGCCACTCCATTTGCATTGCCAATGTAGGGCTGCTTATCCACTCTTCTTTGGCAACCTGCATTCTCTCCTATTCCTGAAATAGAAAAGATTTCTCCTCTCTTCTCCTGTCCCAGGGAAAACCTGCTCATTGCACATAGCTTAACCAAACTAGAATCAAAGTGTTTTGTTAATGACATCATTAACTGGCAATCATTACCAATATCAATAACAAAGCAGATAAACCATAATATTACATACCATGAAATGCTCAAAAATTTTTAAATGCCCACAAGTTTCTTAACCACTTTCTACGAGTAAAGAAGGACTATTACATTAGTACTATTACTGTACACACAGCTAGGTACACATTCATGCACACACACATACAGCGGTGTGCTGATCATAAGCTCTCCTCTCCTGGGAGTCCAGATAGTTGCAGACACCTCCAAAGGGACGTGTGGATGCTGTCACTTCATGAGGACCCATGCTGCACCCTACAATTCACAATGCACCACCTGCACCTGGTGAAAAAGCACCCAAGAACGGTGCACACACGCACCCTGAGTTGCTGCACCCCACTCCATCAGGCTCTCGGCTGGGTGCAGGCTAGAAAACAAGTTATTAAAAGCTCTATTTAAACTTTTGCAACAGCATGGATCTTATTTTGACTATTTTTTATTCAGCATTGATAATGAACGGATTATTACAACAGACTGATGCTTAGGCTATCAGGTCATGGATGCCTCCTCTGCAGCCTACAAAAGTTACCTTGTCTGCTTTTTCCTCAATTCACAGTTTTGCATTTTGTACCCTTCTCCCTGTAAAATATGAGAGCTGCAAGGACAATGGCAACAGCCAATTTGGATAGCTACAAAAAGAGAAACAGGCTTCAATCTATAACCCCAAAACTTTGCGTAAAGACCCAAATCCGTCAAATCTGAAACTTGTTAGAAGAATATAGTGCTTGTCAACATTTTTATGAACTGTTCCAAAATGTGAATGCTAACTGGTTCATTTCAAACTGTTTTAGATATTCCAAGGTTGTTTGGAGTTGTTTTTCTCAGAATGACAATGGAGTATTTCGGAATGAAGCCTGATATATTTTTCATAGGCTGAGAAATTAATAGACTAATTCAGCGAGAGCTTGCTTTGTTTTTGGCAAACCTTATTGTGTTTCCATTCTCTATCCCGTTCTTAATTTGTGTATATTTCTTGTTTCAAACAACCAGTAATATAAAGTCATTTGAACTCTGTGTCATGGATGTGGTTACATTTTATCAATGCCCTTCAATCAATCCCCAATTTTATCTTAGTTCCAGCCTCTACTCTGACCTGAGATATTCTGCATCCTCACACACCAGTACATTTCATAAAAATCAAAGGCTTATACTTCAGGAAAAAAAAAAAAGAGCATCTCTATTTAACCTTTCCTTGTCTGAAATTTTTGTCTGAGAAAAAAATATCACCTTAAATCCTAATTAAGACAGAATTTTATAAATAAATAAGATACGCCTTTCAGAAATCAAAACTTGCTTGGCAAGCAGCAACTGATTCCCAACTTTAATAACAGAAGATATTTTAAACTGCTAATACTGTTACCAGAAGATTATTTGTGAATCTATTAAAAAAGACCTAAAATTAGGTTCATCCAGAAAACATAAAAGTAATTAGCTATATAATATTCATAGGGACTTAGTTGCAGCACCTCCTGTCTGAAATATTTGCATTATATTTCTGTACCTTGCTGATTCACAATTTAATTTCAAGCTCCAGAAGAAAGCTTATCTTCTGTCCTGTATCTTATTTCCTCTTTGTGATGTCCTAAATTGCACTTGAAGCCTTGATTCAGAATTTTTCTAAAGAAAGTTACTTCATTTGTTTTGGCACTTTCTCTTTGCAATTTTTCCAGTTGTCTTCTTGCTTGCGTTAATATTTTTAAAAACATGACTCAAAAGGATTCCATCATGCATTGCAGATGACAAATAGAGATCATATCCTATCAGATGAACATTTCTGCTGATAAAGTATGAATGATCCTGATTTCTTTCAAAATTTGGCTGCATCAGACCTAAAAAAATCAAAATTCATTAGCTGTCCTCATCACAAATGCATGTGAAAGATGGTGCTGTTGAATTAACTATGGTTTTTTCCTCTGGCTTATTGTGTGCTATCTTTTCCTGCACATCACTTAGAGCTCAGTAGTTCAGGTTTAACTCACTGCCAGTGTTCCTTTGTTGTATTGCATGGCATCTCTACATGGAAAGGACAAGATTTTTTTCCTGCTATTATTCTCATGTTCACAATTATAACTTCGTTTATATTGAAATTACCATTTCTCTAGATGCCTTTGAGCCATTCTACAGTCAGGGTACCCCACTGCAGCAGGGCAGACAGGCCAGTCACTGCCCCGGCAAGAGTTCACAGACCTGCAGTCTTCGTGCACACACAGAAGGGCCCTGCACTGCCAGCTTCTGGCTGCTGAAAAGGGATATCCTGGGAACTCTCAACTTTCTGAGAAGCAGCATTGTTTACCTGAACATGATCGCTAGGAGTCAAAGAAAGGGTGAAAAATAACAAGCTGCAAAGCTGATCAGAATGTGTGAACCTAAGATTCAAGAGAAGTCCTTTCTTCAGAGTTTTAGTCTTTCTTTTTCTCACAGTACAGTTCCTAGGACCCTTCTCCCTCCTTAGTTTCAGCCCATACAAGAGACATGCAAACATTACATTTCTCAGCAGCAGACCCTGGCTCATTCTTCTATTGACTCCTCTCAATGCCCACCACTACCTCTTACATATTCACAGGAAATCCTCTGTTTTCCTCTGTTTATGCTCCCTGTTGTCCCACTGAGCCATGACAATTACACTTAGACTGAGAAAGGCCTCTAAGATAATCTCCCAGACATGGTCTCTGATCTAGTATCTGATCTCCTGATCTCCTAGTCTCATTGAATGGGAAGATTTTACTCACCATCTATTCAGCAACATGTTCACTGGTCCAACTGGTACAAACATTTGAAAGGCAGAAAATATGGCAAAGATCTTTCAAAATTCCTCTTATAAAACAACCTCCATTCACTTGATAGATTGAGATGCTTTACAGAGCCAATATTATACGTATGTTTGTGGGCTCTGTTTATGATCTTATTTCAGTGCAAAGTAAAACAGATGAGAACATAATTGAATATAGTTGAAAAGCACCACAGATTAATATAAAATGATAAGAACTAAACAATTCAGCTTCTGTAATAGTAAACATGCCTATCCTATTAAAATTCTTAGAAAGAGTTAATACAATGATAGATAAGAGCAAACTGACAGATACAATTAATGTGTTCTTTGCAAAGACTTTCGAAAACCAAATCTCCTGCAAGTGGCTCTTAAGAATATTTGGAAATCATTTGAGACTGCATCTACAACAGAGTTTTAATTCTAATTTTCCCCACTTCCTGTGGTTTGGGTTACAATGTGGAGCTGCCTCAGAACACACAAGAAGGTTTTCTTCCAGACACAGCTAAATCAGAAGATGCAGGCATAAAGCAGACCTGTGACACTTCAAATGCTACTACGTACTTAAACTCCAGACTGTATTAGAAAAGATTTAGCTGAGTACAAACTCCCAAAATACATGAGGCATGTACATGAGGGACTCACAACGGCTTTGGTCTACAGACTTGCTCACTCTAAGATGTTCTTCCGGCTGATGCAGACCTAGTCTGGGGCTCACATTCATCCTGTGAGAATTACTCTATCAATTTGTTTATCCTAAGTTAGGATGTCCCTTTGGGGCAGTAAAAAATCAGCCTCATGTGACTAATCATCTGTCTTTTGGGTGGTAAAATTAAATCCCTCAAAGTTACTGACTACACAAGGAGAACTGACTTGTCCCAGGGAATGTACTGTAAGGGAGCTGGTGGTGGGGAAAGACTAAGGTGGCTCAGCACACCAGTAGAGTGAAAGGACTTAAAAGGCAGCTAATGGGCACTGGGGCAGATGGTAGGGCTGGAAGAATTGAGAGGGACTCTGGGGTATGAGGGTCAAACTGAGACAGAGCAGTGAACCTTTTTTCAGGTGTCTATAAAACAGGATTTTAGTGCTGCTTGTCTTTTGGCAAACTCTCACCCCTTTCTCAGCCACAGAACAGAGGAGGAGGAGGAAGAGGAGGAGGGGAAGGAGGCAGGAATTTGTTATTTATGCAGCAAGCTCTCCTCTTACAAACAGTCCTTGTGCCCTTTGGCATAGGCAAAGCTGTTGGCTCTGCTACTGCTGGCTGCTTACTACTCTGCGTGAGCAGCAAGTTGGCCCTGTCTGTCTCGAATGAGACGCCCAAAGAACAAGGGTCTTCTCTGGTGCACCAGCTTACAAGCTGCCTTGTCAGCTTTCCTGACTGAGACAGGCTGCAGTGATGCCTGTTAGGACTCCCCTCTGCCTGCAGCCATATCCTCAACAGCCTACAGTTCCAACATTTTGACAAGGCTAATTGCAAGCGTCAGAGATGACAAGGGTCCTGAGATAGTTCACTGCAATCAGATCATATCTAGCAGCTAGTCTAAATGATAGAGGCTGAGAAAAATGTATGCAAGGTCAACAAGTACACCAAGTGCTCCTGATACCAAGAAGTTCCAAAAGTTCTCTAATTGTTATCCTTGCATTTCTTCAGCATTTATATCTACATACTTAAAATACATTTCTCTTCAGTCATTCTCAGCAAAAAAAATATGTTCTCAAGACTGTAGTATTACCTGGAACATTTGCCTGGTATTTTGCTGCTCTTTGCGTGTCACTTATCCAGCAACGCATCCTGGCCAGCAACCTAAAAAGGGAATTCCAGGTAGTGTTAACACTGGCAAAAAAAATCAGCTCTCTCTTTCCCCTCTGATACAGCTTCTCTGTGTGCAGCATCAAATTTCCATGTCGTTTTTCTACTGCCATATTGTATTGCAGCCATATGAATTTGCTATCTACATTTAGGCCTGTTTCAATATTCCCTCAGAAGTCAATATTAATAATAATAATCATCATACTTTTCAATATTAATTCTCCATAAAAGATTTCACTAACTGCCTACATATGCTTTGGATCTCAGCCTCGTGACTCTGTGCTTATTCATAGAAAATATATTACATAAACCCAGTATACTGTCTCACTGCTTAGAGAGAGAGACAGCAGTTGAAACAGATCTGTGAAAAACAAGAGAATTAACTTGTTTTGATGAGACCAACCATGAAGCTTGGCTGAATGTCCTACATCAGAATCTTTGGCACATCTACTCCACTTTGAGGTACTGTGACATCAGTTATTTTTTGTTTACTGAATATCGTGATAAACCAAGGTTTATTTCCAGCAATAGTTATTTCAGTAGGGTTGCTTCAGTGAAAACAAAGGCAGAACTTGCACCTAGTGCGCCGTGTTAGGTTCCCACATGTTCTTTCTCTTCTTGCTTCCTCTCTATTTTCAATGTCTCCTCTTGCTGCCTTTTCACTGAAGAAGCATAGCCAATTGCAAGATAGCTTGCTTGCATTTGAAAAAGCAAACCTGGCTGCTCTCCAAGATTTCTCATTTGCAGTTACCTAGAACATTGTTTTAAACAGGAACTATATGTATTTGCTGGTAGGCAACCCAATAATTTCATTCTCCACAGGAATTTTGGGATGCATACACTAATGGTATAAGCATGGGGAAAAAAGTAATTCTGAATGAGAAACCTAGTGTTTACAAAAGCAGTGTTTGATCCTTCAGGGTGGAATTTGGTTTCATTCCCCAGCATGTTAAATCATAACTAGGCATGTGTGATCTAATATAGCAGAGAGATTTCCTGATTTGTTTTTAATTGCCAGTATACACAGACTGCATTTTCAGCATGAGCTATTTTTATTTGAGATGAAAGAAAATGGGAACAATAACAAAGTCTTCATGAGAAAATACTTTCCTGTAGCACATCATATTGACTCTGTCTTGCAAAATCTGAGTTTCAAGAAATGTCATGATGCCCAGAAAAGGAAAGTAACTGCCTAAGATCCCAGACCAAGAAAGGATTCAAGCACTGTTCTAAATCCAATGGGACTTAAATAGAGGCTTTGTTTAAGCACAAAGTCTTCATAAATCAGGATGGTTTTTTATATAGACATACATATATAGTATATATATTTATTAATTACTCTTCATTGTAATGCATTCATGAATAAGAGAGCCACATGTAACATATACCAAACATGGATCCCATGACATGTTTAAACCGAAGTTTTATTCTGTATATGCCCTACTGCTGAAGGTAGCTTGTTAGGAAGGGAATTGGCATTTGTTCATTCTTAGCCCTTCATCTGTATTAAAAGATTCACATCCTACTGTAACATTTTCATTTACAACCCCTTCAGGCCAATAAAAAGCATAATCATTTTCCTCCCCAGTAACTGCATGGACATCAGCTTTAATTTCAGAACACTTTTCTCTTCCTAAACCTTTTTGTCTGGTAACAGCTGGTCAATATATTTCTTCATTATGCCCCTTTTTCCAAAAACAGCCATGCCATGCTCCCAGTAATATACCTTCTTGACAACACCTTTGCCCTAACTGTTTCATCTTTTTTAATTTTATGCACATCCTACTGATGGATGCATAATGTCTGGGAGGCGTATATTATAGATTCTATTTCCTCCACCATATTTATCCAGTTCCTCTGCAAAATACATGCTATCTGTAACAAATCATAAAGTCTAGAAAGCCTTTGATTAAAGTTGCCGGTATGGTGGACTTTGATACAGAGTTTGTATTTGCAAATATAATTCTGCTTAATTTTCCCCAGAGCTTTTTCAAATGTATGTACAAAAGCTTTGTTTATCCATTTGATCCTGGGAGATAAGCAGCAGTTCAAACAAGCTTTAGTGAATGCGTCTGAAATTGTTTCAAAACAATTGTGGACTGTTATCAAACAATTTCTTCAGATAATCCAGAAACAATCAATAAACTCTGTGAGTTTTTGATATTCTGGCCAGCAAACAAAGCTATGTGCTGGGACGAGTACCAGCTATAGCTGCCTACATGACTGATTAATAGTATCTGTGAAATCTAGATAATTTCTATCTCATTTATGTGTCCTGTGACAAAGTAAAGGATTTCAATCCCGTTCATTTTCTGTCACTTCGCCAGCTAGAGCAGCCATTAAAGTTACAAACTGCATTCTCAGGAAGCAGCATATTTTCTGAGGCTGCTCTTTCAAAAGCCTATTTATTCAAAGTAATTCTGCATACTAACCCATGACACTCTTTCAGTGCCCTCTCCCCCATGCTTCAGGAGTACTTGAACTCTTCCAGTTCTGGACGTAAGAACTCTGGCATATTTGTTAAAAGCAGTATTACACTGCTAACAGGTTGGGCATGTTAACACTGGATAGAACCTACTAACTATTTTCATCCTTGCCAATGACGTTTTTCCTTGCTCATGGCAAATCAGAGATGATGTTTAAATTAAGGCAAACAAGAAAAATAAAATTTCCATGAAAGTGCTAAAAGACTGTCCCATAGCTTAACCTAATGCTCATAGCTTAACTCTCACTGCTCAAATCCCCAGCAGAGAGAGAAATTATCTTTTACAATTAAGAAAAAGATAACAAATTAATATAGGCCAAAATTATACTAGAAGTAGCACTTGTAATTTTGGTTCCAGCTTTGAAGAGCTCTTTAGGACATACTTAATTTGTCTGTTTTTCTGAATCAGAGTCATAATTAAGATGTTCTTAATCACCTCTTTTATTTAGTGAAGGAAAATGATTTTAAGACCAAATCAACTAAAGATCGTATCTAAAGAACTAATAAAAATTATGAAATGGAGTGATTGGTGAAAAACATGCATCTAAACTTTAAACCATTTTAGAAACACATGCTAATAGACAATTATTATTTAAATATTACAATACCTAGCCCCCCTCCCCTTTCTTACCTTCCGCTCAGGTTAGCAACCATTAGTGTAACTGGCTGATTTTCTAAACGCATCCTCCTTAGGAGGAATCTTAAGATAGATGATCTGAAGGAGTAGCGCATGAGTGGCTCTCCAAATAATTTCAAGGGAGGCTCTCCATAAACACAGAGCAGCACAGAGCAACAGAAGTCAGTGACTTCTGTACCAGAGACTGACAAATGCAAACTCTGCGGGGAGAGAAGGTGGCTGCTGCAGGGACTGAGTAAGGAACCAGGAACTCTCAAGGACCTGTGAAAGTAAGGACAAAAAGCATAGGGAGACAGATGAAGTATTTAGTTCAGGCACGAAGCTGAGCTGGTCCTTGCAACCTGATTGTTACTGAACGATCAGACTTCAGGCTGAAAGCCTTCTGTGCAGCCTTTGCAGACCTGATAAGAGTGTTGTGCTTTCTTCCTCTTCTGTGACAGGGACAAGTTACATCTCCTCCTCTTTGCTGTGTATAAAGAAAAATGTTGAGAAACAGTGTAAAAATCTCAGAGCAGTTATTTTGATTCTTGCGTTCATGATAGCTGATGTCTGTCAGGGCCCTGAATGCACTCAGGGGTTCTGCAACCCGTCTCCTGATCCATCCCTGGGTTCTGGCCGCCTGTACCTAAGGACAGCTACATTTTGGTGCAGTGGCATCACTTTGGTCAGACTATCAGGAAAGAGCTGTGAGAGGCCTTCATGGGGCCTCCATTCCTTGCCTTGTGAGATGCCTTCAGGCTTAGGTCCTTGCTTCTAGCTGTTCCTTTAGAGGTGTCTGTTTTATGAATATTTGTGCCTAGATCCCAAAATCCTCTTCTCAAAACTTAAGACAATTAAAACACCCAATAGATCCTTCTACCTGCTTTTAAGACAAATCTCCGGGTGCAGTAGCTAGATTAAGGAGAATGCTCAGACTGAGGGCTCATCTCCACATGAATGGAGAATTTCTTGACCCCTAGCTAGTGGTTAACCCAAATCCCTCCAAATGAAACTCAAAGCAGTTCTGTCAGTAGAGAAAGGTGTGGCAAGACATAAGGCTAGACACCATACCTCTTGTGGTCAAGAGGGAGAAAGGAGAGCATGAAAACAAGAACTTCTCAGGTTTGCTTTCTGGATTTTATTCACATTATCCAAAACACAAGTTGATATATATTTTTTTTCATTGGCAGGGTATTAGATGTACGGTAGACAAAAACATAGACATAATACCTGTTTGTGTAATAGCCCACTCAGAGCTGAGTAGCTACCTCTCAACACGCACACTCTCCTCACTCCCATTTTCCACCTCTTTGATCCCTGAAAATATTTACTCTACACTGAAAGCCAAAACCTCCTTCTACCCAGCTAAACTAACAGCTGCACAAACTTCTGAAAAACAGCTCCAAAGACTTTTTCTACCATTAAAAAAAAAAAGCCTGATCTGTTTGGTAAGAATTATTCTCTATAAACTTGTTGTCTCTGTTTATGGATCTGTTCCCTTCTGGAAAGATAGGTTGCATCTGCTTGCTTAGTTGTAAAGGGCTTCTGTATGATGAATCATTCACATATATGAGATGTATCAAAAATTGGCTTAACACTTTGGATCAGCAGCTACAAGTTTGGGTCTGACTGGGAGCTTCTCAACACTTTATACTTCGGCCTGTGTTGTAATTTTTGTTGTTTGAAAGTATATTTTTGAACTACTACAGAGAAAAGGAACAGAAAAAGGAAAAAAGCAATCACTTAAATATGTACGATGGCACATTTAACTTAGCAAACTGGCTCCAGATAACTAAGAGTAAAATGAGTGTGGTCAGTGCATTCTGAGCATAAATGTCCCTGTCCACTGAACTGTCTCAGGCACAGGTGCCTGAAAACAAGACTGTGTTAGCTCNAATCCCTGAAATGGCTGAGAGGCTGATTAAAAGCCTCTATATTTTGCAGTAGACAAAAAATAAAATAAAACAAAGATGTATCAGAAAACATGGAGGAGAATTGGCACAAGGGGTGGTTATTTTTGGTGGTTACAACAGAATTCCGGCTACCAATTTACGCTTTGAATTTACTAACATAAATATAAAGCATTCATGCAGTTTCATCTGCCATGTACACCATGTGGCTGTGCTGTCAATTTTGTCTACGGCAGGGATTAGACTGGGACGCCTCCACAAGCAGCACTGATCTCTCACTCACACAAAGCAGCATGCAGCTTACTATCAATAGTCAAGCAAACCATGTTTTACCCCTATTTATCACAGCATGGTTCAGCCAGGAATTGCAGGTTTCAACAAAAATGAATAATTTTACCAGTGAGCAACACAAACTTGAGATGCCCTTCACCGGTCCCAAAATATCTTGTTTTCCTGGATCACATCCATAGCCTGTATGTCAATAGTAGCTGTAGTCTAGCTGAAGTGACTCAGATTCAAAGCATGAAGTGGGGGATTTAACACAGGAATTTATACTGAACCTACGATTACTTCATTTTCATATAAACTTGCGGCATTCTGGGTGTAGCTCGGAGCCAGCTCTGATCGCTTTCGCGGCACCGCGCTCCCTAATGCAGCCCGGGGGACACAGATTTTAAAACCAGGGCATTACCCCGTGCTTCGAGACACTTTGCTATGAGGAGCCTAGTAAAATCCAGCGGGGCTGGTGGAAAAATCCCGAAGTTGCTGGCGGGGCCGGGCAGGCGAAGCTCGGCTTCCCACCCAGCTAAACAAACGGCTGATAAGGCGGCGCGGGCGGCGGCGCGGAGCTCGGAGCGGGGCCGCGTCTCTCCCAAGGTCAGCTATTTAGGGACAATAACAGGAACACGCGGCGGCGGCGGCGGCTCTGCCCCGCCCAGCGCTGCCCGCCCGGCCCGCTCCGCCACCTGGCGGCACCGGTCTGGGCCCGAACCCGGAGCCGGACCCGGAGCCAGGGGCCGCGGCGAGCCGAGGGCGAGCTGCCATTTTGGAGGCGGGCGTGCCTGCAGCCTGAGGGATGGGCCTGCGGAGGCCTCTCTGCCCTCAGCGTCCCCTCAGTCCCGTGTCTCCACAGGTTTCGTGACGGTCACGTCTTCTTTCTAGTGAAGAAGTGGTGGGTTGAGATGAATTTTCACAAGCACAGTAGTTGGCTTCAAAGAAGATGGACAATCCAGTTAAATACCTTGTCGCTACGTCCTCTTCATCGCAGTAGATCTGTTGTACTAAATGTTGTGGGTTTGCAACCCGCCCCTGCAGCCCATGCACACTGTGCCTTTACTCCCATGTGGGGTGTACTTGGAGTTCCTGCTAGTCCAATGTCCCATGAGTTACATGTGCTTCCCCAGCCCATGACCTCAAATCACAGGGGCTTACTATATTATACCAACTGTTTGTCTTTGTTGTGGGGGAAGCCCCTCCATGATACTGAGTGAACATATGCTCTAACTCAAATGTGAGTAATTCTTCATAGCAAGAAAAACTTTGCATTTCCTGATGAACAGGATAAGCAAAGTGTTTAAATATACTTGTTTCAAAGAACTCTGCTTAATCTTCTGAATTAATCATTTCAGAGAATAACAGCAGTAACAATCTATTCATTTTAATATCAAAATAGCAAGAATGTATTTTAAACCAACTATTTTTTCTGTCCCAGGAAATGGCCTGCCTACCTCTTTTTTTAAATACTATTTTTATATTCCTGGTGGCCTGGATTCACGATGGAGTTAATATTTTTCTCCATGACGCAGTAGGCAGAACATGCTGAAACTTTATGAACCCAGAAGCGTGTTCTCTATGATAAACAAAAACAAACTAAAAAAAAATCTTTCAAGAACTCTGCAACTCATATTGCTTTTACCATCTGGCACACAGTCCTGGCACACTGTAAATCCTTGCAAGTGGTATCTCCTTTACAGACCCTAATACATAAAACCCATACGCCAGCGGCTTGTAGAGGCCACCCCCTCAAGTTGCAGTCATCATATTATAGCGGTGTGAGATCTTCTATGAAGCCAAAGCTTTTATGGTATTTCAGAAGGTAAAAAAAAAATCCATCATCTCCAAACCATAACAGTGTGGACACTGACAGTGAGGCAACTTTCAGTCCTGATGCCTTTCTTTAGAAATGTCACCAACCACACTCAACACAGAGAGCTGGGAGTTGAGCGAAGGCAAAACCGGAGAGGGGGATTGAATGTTGAGTGCTTTAAAGATAATTCCAGGGTTATCTCTGGAAAAAATTAAAACAACTCGCATTGAGACATTTAGTAATACAAGATACCGAGGTTACATTTGATGAATACCAACCCTAATGACAAATATATCTGTGTAAATCTGAGCTCCATGACTTTTGGCAAGGATATTTGCCAGCAGGCTCAAAAGTCCTGGCACAGAACATCCACATGCCCATAAATTTCTGCAGGCACAAATACATCTGTTAAATCATTCCTTCATGCTTCCCTTCAATATATAAAGTCCTAAGTGTTGAGCACTTCATCACCAAGCTGTCATAGGCCATCCCTAACCTCCCCAGCACAAAGAGACTGAAGCCCTGAGGGAGGTCAGGGTAGGTTCCCTGGAGCAGTACGCCTTCCTCCCCAGCAACCGAAAGGACACTGAAAAGCAGAAGGCCCTTAGAAAGTTATATTATTCTGAATGAGGGCTGTCCTCATGGATTACTACTACACTTTAATGCCAGAAGGCATAATGAGATCTAACCCTATGAATAATACACATATGGTAATGGATCCAGCTCATCTCTCTATACTCAGGATCTTTTTGATCTGCTAAAATGAGGCTAATGAAAATAAGGGATGTCTACATCTTCCCCAGACCTTGTTTGCTTTCTGTGGGGAGCTGTCACCATTACTTACCTGAACGGGGAAGCAGTAGAACTGTAGTAGGATAAACACAAATTATTTAATCGTTTACTTTATACATGGAGGCATTTTTCTCAAATATTGAGGTCACACAGCAGCTCTTTCTGATGGCATCACTGATGAAGGAACATCCTGATAGATTGCTGCTGCTGCTTCTGGATTATCCTAGAAGGTGGTTGTTGAGCAAGGGGGCTTCTATGCAAAACATCAGCCTACTCTTTGTATGCACACAGAGGGATACACAACTTAATGAACATGTTTAGGGTGAGGTATAATAAGAAGACAAGAATCCAGTCTGGAAAAAATGTGTTTCTTGTCTATTCACACATCCACTTAAAATGTGCAATTAGTTACATTTTTGTTCTTAGATAATTAGATAACTCGATCTCTCCTTTGTATAAATATAAAACATTTTTAGAATTCCTACCATAGTAATACCAGCAGCAACTTCCATAGCCATTCATGACCCTTTTCTTTGACTAAGGGCTGTACCAAGAGCAGTGAAAGAAAGCCACTTCTTCGTGTGCCATCCAGTGACTTTTATCCCAAAATGTGTTCGCAATTCGCATCATTTGCAATTTTCGAGTACAGAAATTCTACCAAGGTTTTTGTATTGTTGTAATATTTTACTTGAAAGAATAAAGAGATTTTTAAATAGATAAAACAATTTTTAATTTGATAAAACACTAACATTTGTCTGGTCGCAAATGTCATACTAGAGCAATAATAAAAGACTTAGAGTTTGGTTATGGTATATTATTTTTATATGATCAAATTAATATTTGTAATCTATTATGATAATTTATTCTTCTTACCATACCAGCCACAACCTCTGTCATATCTAAGATTTTTCTGTAGTAAGTACTGTGCCACAGGAAAAAAGCAGGAAAAAATAACCCGCTCCTGAAAGCCTTTAAATTTAAGGGTACATACAGCAAGTCCCTTGTAGTACAGGGGTTAAAAACAGAGAAGTTCAAGAAACAGTAAAGCCAGTTTGATCAATGTGATGGATTGACAGCCTTTGACAGAATCTGTCTGCTTTCAAGAGATTTGCAGAAAATGTCACCCAGGAGAATTTTAAGGAAATGTTTACAGGCAGATGACATGGTAACTTTGCACAGGTTCACAGGGAGAACCCATGGCCTTCTCACTATGTGAAAAGCAAACTCAGAAAGGCGTATTCCCAAATGTTAACAGGTGGATGATAGATGCTAGAATCTTAACGTGACAGGAAGCGGAGGCAAGATTTTAAACCTGATCTAAAGAGATGAGTGGGAGAAATGGTACGGGAGGAAGCCTGAGTGGGAAGAGCAGGACACGGCTCTGTAGGGTTGAAGAACAGGGAGGCCACGTGTTGATGCACAGGAACGGATGAGTCTGTCAAAGACAAGAAAGAAAAAACCAGTCTTTGCAGCAGAAGTGTCAATGAATCTCTTTCCTTTTGTCAACCTTAGAGGGGAAAAAAGAAGAGGTAAATATTAGTAAATATTAAAAACAAGAATAGTTTTGAGATGTAGCAGGTGTCTCGCAGTGTAAAAAGAAATGGCATATTCAGAGAGGCTATAATGGAAACATTTGTAGGTTTAAGTACAGCACTACAGCACAGTTGCAGAGAAGCCTGAGTGATATCAGAGGCAGGTGTGTGATGTTGAAGAAAATGGTACTACTTATTGTCTAGGAGAGACAGTCTAGGTAAGGATGGAGAATTACCTCTGAGCCTGAATATGAGAAGTTTTTAAGAGGTATTGTTGGGAGCATGATAAGCAGAATCTCTTATGCTGTTAAGCATTGAACTGTGAGTTCTGATATAAATAGGAAAATATATGTATCAATATAAGTCTTGACAGTAATATCTACCACTAATATAAAGAGCAGCACCATGGTAAAGTGAGTGATTGAAAACACTGTAGCTGAGGAAGTAAGAGAAGGTAAATATGATTCTGGAACTTATGTTCAACAGATGTAGCAGAAACTACAGTGAAAAAATTTCTCTATATCCCCTGTCATTAAATAAGCAAGAAAAGTGAATAAAAGCCCAAGTCAGAGTTGGCTGAGAAATTTCATATCATCAGCATTTTTACTGAAGTGAGGAAACCAAAGCCTGTTCATATTTTTTAGACATCTTGTTGAAGATCAGTTTCATGATGAATTTAAGCTGATCTAAAAGCTGCCTGATGCTGAGATGCATGGTACAGCTTTCACCACATTTCTGCTTCTTCTTTTCTATTACCAAGGCAAATCGATTTAAAGTTAACCCTGGAAGAATATCATGAGTTTTAAGCAACATCAATGCATTGACGTGATCTCCCTGAGACTGAACAGTTCACTGTAGCTGGTGCAAGGGAGTGGGCAGAAACAATCAGCTCTGGGTGGGATGGAGAGGGGAAAGACAGGACTGCTCTTTTCCAGGGCAACAGTATTAGATCAACTTTTAAGACAGCGATATCGAAGTCAAAGCTGGTGTCAAATTTAGGTGCTCTGAATGATGATTAGGAGTACCTAGGTTTCCTAGGCTTTATACGTTTCTGTCCTCTCTTCAACAGTTTTACAGTAAAGGAAAACAAATTTCTATATAAAAGACCAATGATAAAAAAAAGACATATTCCATAAATGACCATTTTTCATGGAAATTTTCTTTTCCATAGATTTTCTTCCACATTTTTTCATTCATTTCAGTCTTTACATTCCACAGAAATGTGTAGTTATTTTACATTAAATACATAAGTCATCTTGTTGGGGGTTCAAAGGCTGTAGCAAATTTTCACTTTTGAGTAATTTGTCTATTCTTATTGTATTTGTGGATTTAGCAAAATACAGTATCTTAGTCTGAGCAATTGAATTTGCTTTCTGTTTTTTCAAAGTATCATAAAATATTTAAGAAGTTCTTCATATCTTGTGTATTCTGGCTTTTGTTTTATCATTGGTGTTTTCACCCATAAATAGCTTTGAGCTTGTGCCGAGTACAGTGATCACGCAAAAAACAGGAGACAAAAACAAACCAACCAAAAAAGCAAGCGTGTCAGGATATTGTTGCAAAAACTCAACAATTATTCAATCACCCATGTTAAAATAATTCAATAAGTACGGTCCCAGCATGTAATTTCTGGGAATATTTAGCAATTAAATTTGGGACATTCATGTTTGCTGAACTTAAAAACTGCAGGCTTGGGCTCATAGACATAGGCTTTAGACCATTCATTATTTTATTAATACCTGCTTGCATGCTCATCCTATCAGGTAACATGAATAATATGTGACTTATCATGCTTACTCAATTAAGCATACCAGCTCATAGTTTAAATAGCTAATACTGATACTTGAGCAAATTATAATTGAATTTAAAAATGCATTGAATGCATTCCCACTGTTGATAATTTGGGGAGGGCACTCTTATTTGTTTTGGATAAATCTCAAGAAAAAAAATTTACATTTGTCATTTGAATTAAATGTTTATATCCATCAAAATGACATAGAGCTGATTTTATTATATCCATAGATGCCAGTGAGGAACAGCATTGTCCTTTTAAACATATTTTATCAGCTTTGATTTGCTGTGTAATCTTAATTCCTTTTCCTGTTCTTTTTCTCCCTCATTTACAGCTACATTTCCATTTTTTAGCATTGGGATCTGAAGTATGTTGCCCATAGTTTGCATTTTGATTTTATATCAACATGTTATCTTTTGTGTCGTTCATATCAACCCTATGAATGTTTCATGAGAACCATGACATCATAAAATAGTTATCTAAATTTAATAATAGGAAACCAAGTGAGGAAAAAAACTTAAGAAAAGTAAACAAGGGCCGCTATTGCAGTAATTGACATGAAAGGTTTGTGAAATATCCATTCTTAATGAAACAATGTGCTGAACAATGTTCTAATGACACAAGCGTACACAACACCTTTCCTATTTTAAGAATCCATGCAACATCTAAAAAAAAGATATTCAGAAATCAAACAAACAGATTATGTAACTCTACAGTAGGTAATTATAAAGGAAGACAAAATAAAAAGTGCTGAAACGATTCAAATTTACAACAAAATTTATTAAAACAATCGATATATTCAGACAGTACTAGCAACTTTGTAGTTAATTCTGAGCAGAATGAGAACTATTAAAGAGCAAAAAAAAGGCAGGATCATTCTTGTCATGAGCTGAAACCAGGCATAGATGCATCTCTGGCTTTGCCTTTGCTGTTGTGATTCTTTTAGTGTTTCTGGTGGTACAGGAGAGACTGTTAGACATCAGCTTATAACTTCTGCTCTGTTTTACTTGGGAGCCTAGCATATTTCAGAATATCCTGTATCCCATTTTCAGAGGCCCATATGAATTCTTAAAGTCCTCCAGTTCAGGAAAGCTAACTTTAAGCATGTGCTTAATCACTTTCCTGAATCAAAACCTAGAAAACCAGCTTTGTTAGTGCAATTTTTAATAGATTTTGTTGGCAGAGCAATTTTTATCATGTTAGTAGAATCAATCCACCTTGATGCCCTTATCCTTTTTAATAATTGGTATATTCTCATCTGGCGTTTTTACAATCCTACATTAAGCATGAAGATTTCCTATTGGAGGTGTAAAATAGCCCTTCTGAAAGATATGGGAAGGGAAACACCCCAACACTATGTTTGCTGAAACTATGCTTGTTCTGCTTTGACATTCACAAAAGATAATGAGATACAGTTACCTACTTATTTCTTACCACTTTTGTTATTACTGAGGTTGAAGTACTTTTTCCTCCTATAAATCTTCATGTGCATATTTACATGAAATCAATAGCTAAAAAAATAAAAAAAAAACAAACCTAAGCCTTTTTATTTTCAAAGGACATTCATTTTTATGTAATACTTGTGATTCTTGGGGCTTTCCTGGGCAGGGCCAGCAGGTGGACTTCAATGATCCTTGTGTGTCCCTTCCAACCCAGAATATTCTGTGATTCTGTACTACTTGACCCACTCTATTAGACTAAGATGATCTATCTATCTATCGATAGAATTAGCTTTATTACCAAGAAATTATGATAAATGCTAGGATATAGAATAGCTATCCCATGATACGGGATGTTGTTTAATCAGTGTCTGTATTACTTGAAAAGAATAGAAATTCACCTAAATATAAAGTAATCTGATAAAATCATCTCACTGGTCTCTGAGATTCTGATCACTTTATTATTCTCAATCCTTCAAAGTTTAAGAAAAATTACATCCTTTCAGCAATACATAAGGAGTCTGCATTTCTTTTTACAGATTCTTGCCTGTCAAACTTTGTAAAAAGCAGCAAATCATCATACCCCATCCAGAGCATCTGTTGCTAAATTTGTCTCTTTTCTACTTACTCAAATGTAAGGAATATTTCTAGAGGCCTACATTTTATAGAATTGACATGCCAAAAGTTCACTGACCACACTGTCTTCATAAAAGCTTTGTTTGCTAGTTAGTGGTTTCTGAGTGCACTTATTCAAAAGGATTTTGAAGCTGCTGATGTGTTGTATTTGGTTCTTTTGAAATGCTGAAAACAGTGTCTTATTATGTTTAGATTTTAGCTTACCTTTGTAACCAGTTCTAATTGTTTAATTTACTCGTGCTCTTTTAAAGTGGACAGCAGAAAAAAATCCTCTCTTTTTGAATTACTGGATTTTCCTTCAGTCAACTGTCATTATATCGAATTACTAAATAAATAGCTTTTTTATTGAAACTAAAATTACAGCTGTCAGGTTAATGTACCCAGAGGAAACTTAAGAGTTCAGGGCTTGGCCAAGGTTTCCCTGCCCTGCCTGAACAGGACTCTCCATCTTCTTTCACCTAAGTTTACCCGTTGTAAAATGGAAAAAAAGTAGCTCATCTCTTTGTCCCTGTCTTTGTGCATTAGTGCAATTTTATGCAATGGGAATAAAGAGCTTTCACTAATTATACAATAAGAACCATAATTTGTGAACAAATTTAACAGATTTGTGATTCTAAGAATAAGAATAGTCCCACTGAGATGCTCTCTATGTGGCCTGTTTTTTCAGGGTCCTTAGGATTAGTCACAACGTATGAAGACTACTGTGGTATATTTGCAATGAGATGCCATTAAATTGCCTTCTTGCTCCCATTTCGAAGAAAGGCTTAGAGACAGCTCCTGACTTAGCCAGTATGATAATGACCAAGGTAGAACGAAAAGAAACTGCTTTTCCCTTTGTATCATGACATTCTGAATCCAGGCTGAAGGTTAGATCTAGCCTACCTTTTTATGACATTGAAAATGATACGTTTGTCTCTAAGTATCAGGTGTGCTTTTCTGCAGCTGTCAGTTAGACTTAATTCTGTTGTTAAAGGATTTGGCAGTTTGTGGCTATTAAAAACAGTTTGCAAGGGATATTGTTGCCTTTGGCTGAGTTTTGCATTTTAGCTGTATCCCTATTTAAAACCTCTGTATTTTCCATATCACATGAATTGTCAAGTGTCGTCTTTCAGAAGAATGGACAGCAGCCCTCACTACAAGCACACAGAGTATACTTATGTTCCCAATATGCTGTTTATGTATTTTATATATTGCTTTAATCTGTTCTTAAATGCACATAAAAGAAAAGAATATCTGTATGTTTCAACAGTGAAAAATAAACTATAAAATCATCACAAAAATGAAAGTCAGAAAGACAGAATATTCTTTGTATATTCACACCAGCAACAAAATGTAGAAATGATCTAAATTAAATCTTCTCAGATCTAAAGCTTCCAAGTAAACATCAGCATTTCTCATTTTAAAGTAACATGCCTTCTAGGAGAACAATTAAATTTAAGTTAGTTTAGTTTGGACAGAAAATGAATTCTAATTTGCAGACACCTTCTCAGAGAAACCTCTAACAGTAATGTCTATTCTTAGCAACAGAGTAAATTCTGAGTACCTCTGTGACTTACGTTATCTGATACTTAATGTTTCTGAGCAGTTTTAGGGGGGCGGGGGAGCAGGGTGAAGTCCCACATGAAGACACCATAGGCATGCAAGAATTTGCTCCATCTATGATAGAGTAAGTTTCTTTCAGAAGAGGAGTGTCTAAAGTAAAAAGAGTGTCTTTCTTTAACTGAGATAAAATAGCCCTAACAGTTGATTTGAAATCATGAATTTCTGCTTGGAAAATATGCACTATCTGCATTTGTATCTTGTTTAAATAAGAACTGACATTCTTACACATTGATTGTGAAGCCCTTAAAATGAAAAAGAATCATATCTTATTCTGATAAAATACGTGTGTTTACATGAGTATGTTATATATATATATATATATATATATATATATATATACACACACACATGTGTGTGTATATATGTATATATATATATATATATATATATATATATATATATATACATATTTCCAAGAAAGGAGTAATTAAAAAATAGGCTCAAAATATTTCTCCAGTCTCTTACTTTCTAATATGTTATACCCTTAGTAGAGAGAGGCTTCCCAATATTTGAATATTTAAACCGATATGTGTCAGCACTGAGTGTGAAGTGAACACCAGTTATGAATACAACCTTCCTGCTAGGCAGTCATTAGAAAGTTGTTCTTTCCGATTCCTGTATAAATATCTAGGTTAGATTCCTAATAAAAATTCTGTGAACTTTAGCTGAAACAAAAATAACAGAACTATTTGAGGTCTATTACAGTCACTTCTATATCCAGCTGACCTTGTCCCAATTTTAGCTTTGTTTCCTTTTTCTGTGTGGCTTCTGGGAAACCGCCTTGAAAATAAAATCTACACAGAGGGTGAAATCCTGAACTTCTTAGTCTGAAAAACCTTCTATCTCGCTCTGCCTTGCAAACAGTTGCCTTTGCACTCCTCATTTTTTTCAGAATCAGTGCTAAAGTTCAGCTGCAAAGGCAATGATAACCTAGAACAAATTAGGATATATTAAACACAGTCAGTTTGTGCCAAACAAAGATTCATAATACTGGAAAAAATTACTACCAGTTCAAGCATACAGGAATCTTAATAGTAAATAATGGCTGTACACTGAACATTAAGAATTTGTTTACTTTTTTTTAAGGTGTAGAAAAAGTAGTAAACTAACTTTACCTGAAAAGCTAATATTAAGTTCAGCAAAATATTTTCATTTCAGACCATATGCTAAGGACTAGACTATGCCTTTAAAAATCAAGTACTAAGCACTTTCCCCAGGTTTTCATCCTGAGGTGAAAGGGGAGAAAAGGGGTAGAATATTTTGCTTCCCTCCTCCAAAGGAGAAGCTAAGATTGTCCAGTTTTTAGCTTTGCACTGGGCTGTAAAGCAAGATCAGCACAGGTATCTGCCTTTTTGTCCTTTCATGTCCCATAGTGGGAGCTTGTACTACTCATGTTACCTACTTGGTAACACTGAGAAAAACATTGGGGGGTTATATTTGTCTTTTCCTTTGTTTCTTGCTCTTCCTCAGTTTCTCTATTAGTATTATCTTGACCTCTTCTGTAAAGTGCTTTAAAATGTTTAATGAAAATACTACATTGCTTATATTTATTTTTAATTGAAACAATAGAAGACAATTGCAGGGTCAATGGTAATTGTTAGAGCATTTTTCCTTTAAATAGTACAGATTGTCAGTCTGTTTAGTGATGATAAACTATGTACCAGCAAAGTTTAAATTTCTGTCCCGGTTTCTCAAATATGCTAAAAAATTTACATTCTGTTCTGGTAAGCTAAAAGAATCTTAAACCTCAAAGGTCTCATAAATCAGAGTTTTCCCAGGGATGTAACATGCACTTATTGTGAAATACTGTAATAAAAAAAAAATCCGGAAGCCTAATTTGTAGCCACCACTGCACTTGTGAGCATTTTGTGAGCAGAAGATAGACTTCTAACTAAGAATTTCCACATAAACTCTTCTGATCTCGCAAGCTGTCACAATAGACAGCACAAACATTCATGTGTGCAGTCCTGGCCCCTGTAAGAGTTGCAATGCTCCATTAAAATGGTTGCTTGCTAAGCCTCAAATGCTGCTGCTCGGAATACTGTCAGTGGCTAAGGATAGATCTTTCACAGCCTCACAAAGCCACAGCAAATGAAGCACTTCCCAACGCAGACCTGAGCTGCTCTGACCTCCACAGTGGCAGAGGTAGACTGTACAGGCTCACTGGCTTCCCTTGCCTTTTCCCAAGTCAGCTGCATGCTATGGTACAAAAGAAAAAAAAAAAATTGCTGAGGATTGCATAAGGTATCTGTGAAAGCCGTACTCTGCAAACCCTTTCACCGTCTCCTGTTGTTTTTACCAGAAACACAGAGGGGAGTATAGCTTTTGCATCCTCCCTACTTTACCCAGAGTAGGAAACTCCTAAGTCTAATAGAAATAGCAAAAGGATTAAGAGAAGGAGGACCTGGGGATCAGTATGTCATGCTCATCTGATGTTAGTTTCTTCTAGTAGTACAGCTGTTGATGTTGTGTTGGACTACCAACAAAAACCAGACCGGATATTTTATCTACTGGAGTAAATGCTAATACTCACCCATAAGGGGAGCAGGCGCCAAGGACTTGTGAAACAGGTGCGACAAAACATATAGCTAAATTTGGAAGAGATTTTTAGATACCACCTACATGGCAGAGCATGCAGTATTGATTTCGAACTCTAAACATTCATCTTGTGGAAAATCCCCACAAAAAAATACTTTGGGAGGAAGTCTGCAACAGGATGGATACATAGTCACAAAAATATGGCAACAATTTTATAAGATGATACACTACTAAATGAACAATAAACCACCTATTCAGGATATAACATTCTCCATGTTACATTTTATGACCAGAAAAACATTTGCAAGAAAAACACTGACATACTTAGAGTTTTGAAAAATTACCCTCTTGAGCATCCAGTAGGATACAAATCATTCCATAGAGCACCATGAGTTCTAACATCCTTTAAAGAACAACAATGGATTAACCTTTTAATGTATGTCACAGGTAAATTATTGTCTATTAACTGAAGTAGTAGATTTTAAAGCAATCAGATGCACTTGATTCCAAATAAAAATGGTCTTAAAAGCACACTAAAGTAGCGAAATGATAAAATGTCATGAATTAAAGAACTCTGATTTGACCTACTTGAACATATGCACTGTAACAGTCTTGTTCTGCAGTACACAAAAGTTCCTGGCAAAGTAAAGCTTTTGCAGATCTCACTTTGGTAAAACTAAGTAAAAGAGAATTTTTTTTCCTTCTTTCTGTGTCTTTTGCTTCATTCACCACCTATCTCAAACTCTAAATGGCAGAGAGGAATATGGCGTAAATTAGGCATATAAATTAGTCAAATGAAGGTTACACAACACGTTATGTGCACAAAATTAGTGACACCCACTTGAAGTGTTTAGTCAGAAAGTGCAAATGAGAAGTTTTGAGACCTTTATCAGTACATCTTTAACAAACTCTACTGAGGATATAGAAATTATATTCTCAAAGTTTTATAATTTGGACGATTCTGCCTGGATGTTCCTTAGATTGGCACATTCATCTGTCTTATTTCAGGACTGTTCTTTCTGTCTCTTAAAGTAATCTTGATGGCAGTGGTAGAATTCTAGTAAATATAGATTTGTGAGGAGATGACTGAACATTTGAAGAGACACTTCTTTACCTTTCATTCATTATTTCTCTTTTGAATTTAAGTTAAAATATAAAATCTGCTTGGAATAAAGAATAAATGTGCATCCTCTGTTCCACCCAACTGGGCAGCCCATTCCAATGCCCAGTCCTTTCTTCTGTGAAGAACTTCTTCCTCATATGCAACCTAAACCTCCCCTGGCACATCTTAAGACTCTGTCCTCTTGTCCTGTCACTGGTTGCCTGGGAGTAGAGGCCAACCCCTACCTGGCTACACCCTCCTTTCAGGGAATTGCTGAGAGTGACAAGGTCTCCCCTGAGCCTCCATTTCTGCAGGTTAAACACCTTCAGCTCCCTCAACCGCTCCTCGTAGAACTTGTGTTACAGACCCTTCACCAACTCCATTGCCCTTCTCTGGACATACTCCAGCATCTCAACATCCTTCCTATATTGAGGGGCCAGAACTGGACACAGGACTCAAGTTATGGTGTAACCAGTGCTGAGTGCAGGGGAAGAACTGCTTCCCTGGTCCTGCTGGCTACACTATTGCTGATACAGGCCGGGATGCCGTTGGCCTTCCTGGCCACCTGAGCGCACTGCTGGCTCATGTTCATCCTGCTGTCAATCAGTACCCTCAGGTCCTTTTCTGCCTGGGCACTGTCCAGCCACTCTGTCCCCAACC
>VZTF01007742.1:533959-545279 GCA_013397755.1 Cnemophilus loriae | reverse complement strand
GAAAGAGAAGAGAAAGAGAAGAGAAATTAAAGCCAGGATGCTAAAGAAGACCAGGGCTGAATATTCATAGAAGTGAGAGGTGTCTTGCAGCTGTAAAGGCAGCTTACAGATAGCTCCCCTAAATGTCCAAATTTCATTGCTTTACACATGCCTCTTAGAGAAATTTTGTTTGTATTTATTAAGGCTTACCTTAGGCCAAAGCGGAGTTCCAGCTAAAGAAGGATTTGTAAGTGTGGCCCAAAGATCCCAGTACCTGACACATAAGACTAGTGACCTGTGGTACCCCAAAGTGTGACAAAACAGGACAAAAATGCCAGGTACCAATTTCCCTGTCACATCTTGCTCGAATGATGCAAGAATGTCCAGCCCTACTTTTCCACCACCGCCACTCTCTTCCTTCACCAGCACTGGCTCTAATTGCACTTAAAGCAACACAGAGTTTAAGCTAACATGCAATTCTGGCAGAAAACCACCATTCTAGAAGTTCAGCATTAGTTAGTGGTCCATAGAAATTACCTCCTTTTTCTTATATTAGGGTGAGATTATATTTATTTGTAATTGCTGATTTTTCTGGTTTTGTATTTGGAATATTTTAATAGTATAATTTTACCCTCATATATCCTGAAGGAAGACCTACAAATATATGTAGATGTAGAAACAGCACTTTGACTAACGTTAACATTGGCCACTTCAATGTGACTTTTAAAGGTACTGGTGATTTTGTTGGTGTTCTAACGATAGTAATAAAGAGAAAGGAAGTGTTCTGCACACAGTGTAGCTGTGAAATAAGCAGAAAAATACATCTAAATGGAGTCCTAGGACTACCAAAGAACTATTTCTCTGCCCCTCTTCACCAAACATATTGACAGTTTCCGATTTCCTTTAGGTTTTACCCGCAGTAAAGGTCATCAATAACCTGTCCCACCTGACGGAAACTGCCAGCGCAGGGTAGAACTTGAGCTTTCATCTCAGTCATCTGAAAAACATCTCACAACAGGTGACAGCAGTTGTCTGCACTGTCCCCAAATTATTGAAAAAGCTCATTTTATAGCCCTAGTGCACCTTGGTATTGATTGCAATGAATGAAAGCTCTGAACCATAAAAACAGGAAAGTAACTGAGAAAACAGGCAGAAATAAAATAGTATTTTGGAATGAATGGGAAGTTTTGCAAAAGACAGAGCACCTGGTTGCTCTGAGTTGAACTCCAAACAGTAATTTCAGAAATATGGCTGCAATGTAATCAAATATTTCCATGTCAGATATGAAGTACTTTGTAGTGATCTCCCAGGAAGTGAAAAATCAGCCCCGTCTGCTTCTGAATGCTCTTAAATATAATGCCTAAGAAGAATCTGAGATCAAGTGAATATACATATTCCTCAGTGAATATTTTCCCCAGCAGAAGGTTTAAATAGAGAGACACACTTTGGCATTTAAAGGAATATAATCTAAAGGACAACTGTCAGGTTTAACCTTTTACATGTCACGACTGTTAAACGGTTGAGACTATTGATAGACAAATTTATAACAGGAAAAGAACAACTAAAAAAATTAACCTGTAATAGCTTATAACACAAGAAACAATATTAATAACTAATGTCTTGTTCACATCTGAGAATTTCACATATCCTGATCATATTCTATGTGTTGACGTTTCCTGGGTAAGTAGTCTTGTTTCCTATTTATTCTACATATGCTATCAATATTGTCATGGTTACAGTCCAGCTAAATTATTAATACATATGTACAAAAATTCTGAGAGCAGTTAGATTTAGAATGAAAGTAAGCATTCCAGATTTGTACATTGCTTCTCTGCCTACAAAAAAAAAAATAAAAAAATAAGGGAGAAATGAGAATCATAGTTAAATAAAGTTACATGTATTTAACATTAGTAATTATTAGATAGAATTTTATGAAGTTAATTAAAGCATTTTTACCAGCTTCACTAAGTGTTTTGTCCTTTAGTTGTGTGCATAAAGTTCTTGTAATGGAACGTTAGCTTCAATGGGTTTTAGGAGTGAGACAAATTAAGATTTTTCTACTAAAAATATGTTCATCAGACAGTTATAGTTAAACCAAACTCTTTTTGTCACTCTTAGGCTTTAAATCTCACTTACTAAAAATTGCATTTTAATAGCAAAAAGACAAAGCATTGAATATAAACTAAGATGTCAGTTTGAATTATTCATGGTGATCTGGAAAAATTAATTGATACTGAGAGAATAATGAATGTCCAAGGAGTATTCCTTTTGATAATTTTCACATTTCTTTGCCTATTTTGTAAAATTAAAAAAAAAATCCTTTTCTTATAACAAATGTAAAATATCAAAGGTATTATGGAATAATTTGTAACATAAATACCCATTAGAACTTGAAATACTGCATACTGCATAATTACACCTTTTTAAAGCTTTGGCTAAAGAATTAAAAATATCTTATCTTTTTCATATTTTTAAAGTTATTTGTGTCTCAGAATTGTTATATTGAGAAAAAATACCCACAGGACTTTAAGAATTAGAAGAGTCCATTTGTATATGTGTTCATTCCAGAAGGTTCTCTGTAAAACATACGATCTAAACCCAATTGCATCACTTAAGCTGAATCAAGGACATGTTTTCTTGGATAAATGAAAACAAAACAAAACAAAGCAAAGAAATAAAAAACCTACCAAAGCTGTAATTTGAGAGATAAGACAATTTTTTTTTTTAATATTAGGTTTTTTTTGTTAAAAAAATAATGTATTGGCACCTTGATCTGCTGAAACTGATTTTGGATGACCAAGGAAAGGAAGGTGATTCAAGATGCTTTTGCCCTGTCTTGATGCTGGACATAAAACCAGAATTGTGTAGAGAGGACATTGTCCTTTTTAGATCCCTCTGCCAGCTGCTCTGAGTCGTCTTCATGTAAGTCAGGGGAACTGTGGATTGTTGTCCTCTTCCTGATCACCTACGCAAGTTCTTGAGACAGTATCAATGGTTTTATCCTTATAAACTCTCCTACAAAGACTAGTATGTCAACAGGACTGGAACACCACTCTAGTCTCAGTCTGACCACAAGATCCAGCTGAAGGCTGAGAAAAACATTTCCAAAATGCACATCAGTACGATGACACTGCTACACTTTTGCAAGATGGGCTGTAGCTGAGACAGAGGGTGAAAAAGCTGTATACAGCCTGTAAAATAGTCACGAGTGTGATCTGCTTGCTGCTTGCAAATCTAGTAATGAAAAATCACCTGTAGAATGAAATGAACTGGACAGTAAAAAATACCTCTTCGCTCCTACTCTGCATTGCTGTGGAGAGTTAAGCAGACACAGCATAACAGCAAATCTTTCTCCTTATTACTAAGTAAGAAAACTAACAGCTTCACAGCCATAAGGTAACAGGAGCCCTGTAGCAGTGTTTCTGGTAGAATTCAAAGATTAGCTTGTGAGAGTTGATTACCTTTTTTTTTTTCAAACTTCTAACCTAAACTCTCTGCATCTTCTTTTCTGAAGAAAAAAAAGATTTTTTTAATAATAAAAAAGTAAAAAGAGAAAAATAAAAACAGTCAAGCACCCAAAAGAGTACATTAATTATATTAAACCTTACAAAGTCTTTCATAACTAACTCAATATCATGAGTTAAAGCATGCTAAAATCTACCTACATGCTCTAGAACCTAGTTACCGTGGAGGCAGATTATAAAAGGCTGTAATCAGCTGTGGGGGCTAGACCAACTAACTAGGAAAGGAGATGGGAATTGTTGCTTTAACATAACCCCAAAAATAAGGTGTTTCCTAGAATGGGGGTCTGCTTCAGCTTGAAAGCAATGGTGACCTGAACATTGAGAGAAGAACCCTTCTCATTTAAAAGGCTTGGCACAGTAGGCTGTTGACATTCATCCCCTATATATTAAGAGGGAAGGACTGGGAGAATAATACTGATAGTGTATTGTGAATTTATTCTTTTATCTTTAGGAATTGATAGAATTTGAAATATCGAGGAAACTGCTAATATATTGCAAGTTCCTACCAATGGTAGGATGCTATTCCTCATAACTCCATTCAACCCATCTATCCCCCTGGTCTGAGAAAACTTTTCTTGTCTGCCTGTTCTCTATGAGTCTGAACTAATCAAACCATCCTCCTTCCCATCCTTCTTATTGCTGAGACTTCTCTGCTCCTCAGGTCTTGTTTCCTCTCACCATCATTTTTCACATGAAATGGTAATTTGTGAGGCAGAAATGTTTTGAGAAGCAGGAGGTGCTGTGTTCTCTTCCTGACTGCATCACTGCCTCTGTTACAAGCAAGTCATCTTACCTTCCTGCTTGTTTCCTTAACTCCTATTCAAGTCTCTAAAGTTAAAATTCCAAGGTCACACTTGAACAGATACGTGCTGTTCAAAACACTGGGCACACAGCTACATTCATTTGCTTCTTGCAGCCGAGCCTGACCAGGAAATCTACTAAATGTGTCTTCCTGCAGAGTGAAAGAAAAGGTGTATGAACTTGCGCGATGTTGAGTATCTCCTAATGTAGGATGGGTGTATTAACATTTGTTGAAGCTTACAACAAAATCCAGACTTGCAGCATCTCTCAGGGTACTTAGCAATTTACAATATGAATCACCATATTTCTAATTATGTACAGAAAAAAAAAAACAAACCCAGGAATTAGCAAATAGATATTGCTAATATACTGAAATCAGTCATGGAAGGCCAATTTGTATCATTATATGAATAAGAAAATNGGCTCCCCGCACCCGCGGGGCACCTGGGCGCGCCCGGGAGCCCGGCTGCGGGATCGGAACGGGGCGGAGCGGGGACCGACCGGCTCTCCTCTCCCGTGGCGCCGGGGCTGAGAGGGTGCGGAGCCGCTCCCCGTCCCGGATCCCCGCGCCCCTCGAGGGAGCAGGCGGAGGAAGAGGAGGAGGCTCTCGCCGCCACGGCCGGGGACGGCGAGGCCCCATAAAAAAAAAAAAAACAGTAATGAATAAGTAAGGCCTAAATATCCTTGTAAAAAACCAGTAATCTGTGGGCGTTTGCCCTAAGATGTTATGAAAACTAACACAGAGTAAACAATTGTTATGAATGCTGACCTATACTACCTTGTTCTCTCACTGTAACCATACCCCAGTAACTTTAGACATATGGACTTTGAAAATGGTATCTAAGCCGTACGTGGTTCTAACCAAGGTATTAAAAAGCTGAGCAGATAGACTGTCTGCTAACTATCCATCAAGAGAAATAAAGAAGCTCAAACAATTTATAGAAATACACATTTACTCTGGGAAAATACCTCTGCTTTACTGTCATAAGCAACCCTGTCTTACTAGGATTAACAGATGAACTAGCAAAATCTGATTCCCTCAACATACTTGGTAGGTACCAGAAGACAAACTTCTTAATTTGGCATACATGAAGTTGCTGTAATCAGAACAGCCTTTCACATTGTCCTAAACATTTTTGCTAACCCACATCATCATCCACAGAAAGTGAGAAGGTGATTATAGACATGAAGGGAAGCAAGTAAGTAGGGATAGGTGGCTTTTACGGCCAGTTATATTTATCAGCATTAAAATCTAGAAAGAGCTAGAAAAAACACAGGAAATTTGCTGTGATTTCTTGGAATGAAAGCTTCTATCCAGCTTTAATAAAGACATCAAAACTAGTTTTAATTTGCTAAGAAAGTAATGGAGCAGGTTGAGATTGTTGCAACAACCTCTGGCTGCGTATTCCAGCCAGAATACGCAATGGTGCCTGAAAAAGTTATAGAAACTCACAGGGGGTTATTTAGTCCTCTTGCCATAAAGCAGGATCAGCTATAATTGCCTCTCAATCAACTGCTGATGGCTTGTCTGGGTTATGGACTACTCATATTGCAAGTCTAGAGACTCCTGAAAGGCTCCGCATGAGCCAGCTCACATCCATGAGCAGTGCAGTTGTGTTGGCAGGACACCAGCACACTGGTGTGCTCCACACCCGCCAGGTCCCCACCCTCTGCAGTCACCACTGTCACCAGATCTCTCTTTTCCCCATTTCATTCTCATGGAGTGATCCCAAAGACCATCTTGCATTCATCCTATACTTCCTGGGGTTTGAGGTAGGATGTGGTTTCAGGTGTTTTGGTTCTTTCCCTTTTCAGGTTACCCTTAATAATCAAGAACTAACTAGCCCCACACATATGAATGTATCTGATGTAGTGAAATTCCTCTAACACAGAAGATATACTTCGGAGATGCTTTATAGGTATAATCCTCCGAGAAAAAGATAAAGGGGAGATACTCATTGTCATCGATGTTATCAGTATAAATGTTTTCTCAGGGGTTGCCACTCACTCATTATTCAACAACCTTCCTTTCAGCATTTGACTGAGCTGAAAGCCAGAGGACAAGCCATTTTGCCTCCATTTGAATCAGTCGTTTGAAAAGTTTCAAGCTCAGACAAGTTTTGATGAGTTTGAACTGAAATAGAGAGTATTACAGCTGGGCCCCGACTTACCCTGATAAGCAGCTACCCACCAGCTTTGTCTGTACCCACCACCTTCAGCCCTTCTGCTTTTCCTTCAAGAGCTCAAAACCATGTTCAGAATAGGAAGTACCTTGCCTAGAATGCTATGAACTTTCCATGGACCTACTAAGGTACAGGATTAGCTATGACAAACCCTAGTTCACATCCAGTGTATCCCTGACCATATTTGATTTCATCTGTTTTATACTGTGGTTATTGATACACGGCAGATTGCAGTGAAATAAATACAGTATTTTCAGATTTATATTCTAACATTTTAAATCTTATCAGTATGCAGAACTATGAAGAGGATTGTGGATGCTGATCTAATCCACCTACTTTTCTGGTGGCTAGATTTTCTGTAATAAAAATGCAAATAATCCCTAGAATGACATACCAGTTTTAAATACTTCTACTTTTCTTCTGTAAACTGACAGCAAATTGTCTTTCCTTGCTAAGTATGCTTATCCATTAAGAATATTTTCTTCATGCTAAAGAAGCTAAATCCAACGTGACCTTGAGTGTGATCAATTTAAATACAACACTGCATTTCTAGATATAGCAGTTATTTCTCCCAATATGTTTCTGGTACATATCCTTAAATAGATATTGACTCCCTAGTTCCTTAACTTTGCAATTTTAAAGTTATATATTCTAACATGTTAAAGTCTGAAAAAATCCTTGGGTTGAATGCACAGTTTCAGGGACTTAAGTGCAATGTGAAGAACTACACATGTAAATGGCCAGTCCTATTCATTTATAGCTTATTTATTTATAATTTGTATTAATATATAGCTTCTAAATTTGAGAAAAATATTCACAAGTAAATTAGTCATGCAATTGTATTTTAAAATTCCTTATGCAATTGCTCTGAGGCCATTAAAAAAGCAGATACTTTTACTTCTATGTTGCACATGGGGAAGCAAAGATGTATTAGGAAAAAGCTACAAACCTACTTGTTAGGTATTCCAGACTTAAATTTTGAACTACTGAGCTGTCCCAAGCTAAGGATTCAACTGAGGGGAAAAACTTGCAGGGCTAAAACACACCCCAGAGACTTCCTGATGGGATATTTATTTCTTATGAAATGGTTCAAAACAATTCATACACAGATTGTTTCTATTAAAATGAACTCTTATATTCACTTTCTCAATTTCCCACCATTTTCCATTTAGGGGTTTTGAAACACCTTGCAGCTACTAATGTAATAAGCCCGTGATATTTCTGTGAAGATGAGAGAAATTATTCTCATGTGGTTTAGACTGATTCAGCACTGGTTGTATTAGAGGCAGGTTTCATCTTGATCCTTTTTCTTTTCTGGTAGTAGAGATTGCTCATATGTATAACCTGTTTACAAAATAGTTTATGTCAAGAGACTGCTACAAAGGAGACATAAATGATCTTAGCAAATGAAAGAATAAAAAAGAAATTTAATGTGCAACAAAGACACAATGAGGTACAGAATAGAAACAGAACATTTCTGTAGGAAAAAAATACAACTTTGGTATTAAAAGCACCAATGTTTCCAAATTCAGAGATATATAGGGAGTTACCAGCATACATCAGCACAGTGGAAACGGCCTTTTGAATTGAAATGGGGACATTTAGATATTTTATTTAGTCTTAGAGGAGGGGGCAGAGATGTTTTTATTTTTGGTAGTATAAACGTCTTCAACGATGTAATAAAATGAAATCATTTCAGTTATCATTATAGTGAATTTCAGACTTACAGGACATTTACGCTGAACATGTATTTTTCACGTGGGGAGATTTACCAGAAGGAAGGGTAGTGAGTACAGAACTATGGAATCAGCGAAGGGGATGGTAGTTTCCTCATATCACTGGGTAGTTTCGCAAAAGCTCCACATTCCATGATGACCAAGGAAGCTATACAGCTCCACTCAATTACTGCTGCAACTTCATCCAGCCTAGATGTGGCTTCAATACAACACTAACATTACAGGAGAACAGGCCCAGGAAATTTCAGCTGCTACAGCCTGTTTATCAGAATGCTTTTCTTCCTCCCACAGTTGTATTCGGCAGTATTTACTAACCTGTTTCTAGGGGAAATAAGGAGCCGGGTTTCACTTCAGTAGCTGAATCCACTAACTCCTAAGCTATTTGGATCAGTAGAACCCTTAATAAATCAAGACACAGCTAGGAGCAGGGATAAGTGAATTTCCCGGTAGGGATCCATCTTCCAGATGGATCCACTGCTTCTTGCTAGGGAAAGAAGAGATATTCACTTTCCCTGTAAAGTCAGGTATCAGATTTGCTGATTTCCAAGGAGTACCTCATTGTCCCTATGGACTCTTCTCAGGTTTGGGGCAAGAGAATTCTCTACCTTTCCTGTTGAATCCGTGCCACTGTGCAATGAAGTATTTAGACTCCTGGGGCCAGAAGAGGGAAACACAAGCATAAGCATGAACCATTTGTGACTTGTACCTAAAGGGCAAGGCCTAAGGAGACAAGAAGCCTAAATTTTGGTCCTTGTTCCTATGTACATATTCCATATTGTACATATTTCTGTATTTTCCTCTCTTACATGCAGCTATCACAGGATAAACCGTGTATGAATCAGGGTACTAATCCTGTTCACAGCTGAAGCCTCTCTCACTTGGCAGTCAGCTCAAAAGTTTGCTCTCTTTTTCTCAGGGCCCTACAACATTCTTATCTAAGCTGTCCATAGCTTTCCTCTTCATCTGTTTTTGTACTGCTTCTAGAGCTTCTTTGTTCATTCCCACACAAGCAAACAGGCACAGTAGGTCCAGTGAATTCTTTGTGTGTTGAATATACTGTACATCAGTACAGTACATGACGGGTAGGCTGGCACGTCTGGGAAATATTGAACTGCCTGAGCATGCAATCCAACATGTCTGGGATTTCCATGCTGGCTATGTACATAAGTCCTGGAAAAATACCTACGTATTCTTCATAGACCAGTTCATTTTTTCACATGAGGGGATTAATACATTGTAATCAGTTCACTTTTCATCTTTTGATAAACTAAGCCTATTAAATTCAAGCCTCTGACCACGTATTGTATGGTGCAGCATCCACCCTAGCACTAAAATCACTGTTGTGATTCCTTTCTGCACAATCTCAGGTTTGTGAACAGTGTTTTAAAAATACAGCCGCAGCAACTGTACACCTCATTGAAAAAGCAATCTCAGCAATGCTATACATGGAAGGCACAACCCCTTCATGAGCCTCTTCAGTAAAATACATGACCAAGAGGCAGTGTTTCCAGGTTGTAGAAAACAGTATGTTTTACAAACTACTCTCATCCAAATCACAGCGGGGTTTTGGTGGAACTTTCTGGTGAATCAAAAGTACTCTGACCCCTGCAGGTGCTTCGGCAAACTGACAAAAGAGGGCTGAGGATGAGAGCAAGAATTTGCACAGAATCTGAGGAAACGGCACAAAACTTCTTGCTTGGTGTGTTGCTACACCTGGGAGTATCGTCCATTTGCTGTTACATTCAGTTTGAGGCCTTGTCTAACATGACCTTCAGGGTGCTTTCTTGATCTACTGCTTTCCGGAATTCAAGAACACACAGTGTTTTTGGTTGTTCTCTAATGTATACATTGGATTTGTTTATACAAAAACACAGTGCATTTAGCAAGACCAGCTTGTCATTTATTTCTATATCTGTTGAAAAAATATATCACAGTATTACTTCAGACACTATTGCCCAGTAAATCGCTATTTGTCCATTCATTGTTGAGATATGTCAGCTGAATGGCCCTAATCCATGTAATGTATGCTGTATCAAGTGCTTTATCACAAAAATGGGGTTTCACTGAGAAACAGCCCAATGTCTTGCAAGCTACTGAGACTAATGAAAACACTGCAGCTCTTGAAAAATATCTCCTACCATTTAGTTTAAGTTCTGAATGGATCACAATACAGCCTGCTATTCTGCTACAATAACCAATATTATTTAAAAAAACAGACAAATATGGGAAATGCTTTCTTTTAGACAAATATGGAAGTGCTTTATTTTTCAACATCATGTTACATGGCTGCACTGTTTCCATTACCAATGGGACTGTTCTAGCAATAAGGAATCTTCGCCGACAGTAGGTATTTAGACTGGAGTAAACAACAGTGAATTACAGTGCTTTTAAAACTCACCTAAAAGGTATGCTAGTGCTGCCAAAGCTTTACACTATAGTTTGGTCTCTTCCTGGTGGCAACTCTGCATTGCCAGTTTGGAGCTTTGCTCTTCTACAGCAACTCCTCGGCTGACGAGAACTGGTTGTGCCAAAGTGGACGTGTGTGCAGGACTAGAGAAACTGTAGAAACCATACCTTGGCCTCTCTGTAATAATCTCTATTTAAGTTCCAGACCCTCCTTCCCAAACTGCTGGCACTGGTACACGCAACCCAAGCCTTCCCAGGCTCAGCACCCTGCTGCTGCCAAAACCCACTTGTGGAGCCAATGGCTTCATACTCTGAATAACTCCAACTCCGGGCATTACTGACTGCGGGATACATCGTTCCCAAAGCTGTCATCGCACCTTAGGCTGGGCAGGACACGACGGCGGCAGGTCCCGCTCTGAAATTATACCAAGGGGCTGCTCTGTGCGGCCAACTGCGTCCTGTTCCCTGCCATCTCCTCCGCCCGGCCGCTGCCGCCCGCGGACAAGGCAGCATTCTGACCTTCGGCAACACCGTTCCTTTTGGTTTCCCTCCCACCGCCCCCTCGCCCCGCTCGGGGCAGGCACCTCCGGCCAGCCGCACTCCGCCGGAGCGAGCGCCGCGCCGAGCGCTGCCGCCTGCCGGCCTTGCACGGCCAGCGCCACAGCGCCGCCGCACCTCCCGCCGCGGCTCC
>VZTF01007742.1:520346-533565 GCA_013397755.1 Cnemophilus loriae | reverse complement strand
GCGCCGCCGCCCCGCTCCGCTCCGCGCCCGGAGCCCCGGGAGGGGGAGGGGAGGTGCAGGGGGAGGCGGAGGCGGCGGCCGCTGTGGGGCCCAGGCAGCTCCTCGCCTCTGCTGCGCCTCTTCCAGCCCCAGGATCTGGGGCTGGGGGGGGCGCGGGAGGAGAGGGGCGGGCCAGCCCCGGCAGGGGCCAATGAGAGGTGCGGACGGGCACTTGGGGCGGTGCGGACGCGATCATCGCCCAATGGGGGCAGGGCAGAGGGCGCACTTGGAGCGGGGCGAGAGTGAGGCAGGAGGCGAGTCGGGACTCGGGACGCGAGGGGGACAGAGCCAGGAGCCGCCGCCGCCGCCGCCGCGCTCGCAGCCGCTCGCACGCACGGCGCCGCGGAACGGGAGCCGGCGGGCGAGGGACGAACGGACTGAGGGACGCCGCTTCCCGGAGGGGGCAGCGGGCGGAGCCGCCACCCGGAGGAGAAGTTTGGCTGAAGCGGCCGCCGCCGCCGAGAGAGGAAACTTTCCTCGGGGGGCCGGAGGCGGGGGCGGCGGGAAGGAGCCGCAGCACGCTCGGGTCCGCCGCCCGGCGAGGGGGCTTCGGAGAGGCTCCCCCCGGCCCAGGCCGGGCTGCGGCGGCTGGGATGTACCTGGCAGCGGTCTCGGCGGGGAGGAGACGCCCGGGTGGAGACGGCGGCTGGCACCTGGCGGCCGCGGGGTGGCTGTTCCTGCTGGCCCTGCTGCTGGGCGAGTCGGGGACGCGTGCTCTCGTCTGCTTACCCTGCGACGAATCCAAATGCGAAGAACCGAAGAGCTGCCCCGGTAGCATCGTGCTGGGGATCTGCGGTTGCTGTTTTATGTGCGCTCGGCAGCGGAACGAGAGCTGCGGGGGAGTCTATGGGCTGCATGGAGCTTGCGACCGGGGCTTGCGCTGTGTCATCCGACCGCCGCTCAACGGAGACTCCATCACCGAGTACGAAGTGGGCGTCTGCGAAGGTGAGAGGCGGCGGGACACCATCCATCCCTCCATCCATCTCCGGGGTGGGGGTACCCGATGGGCGGCGGGAAAGGAAGGAGAGCGCAGCTAAGACGTCTTAGGCGCCGGTGCGCCCTCCTTCCCTTCCAGCCCTCCCGCCTGTCCCATCTGCGAGCGTGTCTTCTAACCTTCCCTGCTTAAAAACCCCCACAAACTACTACTTAGAAGTTTTGCCCTTAATTTTCTTACCCTAAACTTTAGGATTTTGTCAGTTCTCCCTTCTCCGTAGCGTGTCACTGGTCTGCTAATAACTATCAGCTACTGATGCCCAACTAAAATTCCTTGATAAAGGAGTCGGGGAGGGTTTGGCAGATGGAGATCGGCGGAGGTCAGTCGTGCACACATGATGCCTGTTCTGGATTCCCTCCTGGGTAAAGAAACAACAAAGACTGGTCATCTGTTATAAAGTTTTCTTTCCTGTTCCTGTCACTTAATATCTCTCTGCCTGTCCTGCTCGGCATATAATGATAAGGGGTGTCTTTTTCCCTTCTGGAGCATCAAGGAGGTGGGAGAAATACCCACGGCAGAACTCCTCTCAAAGTCAGTTCAGCTTCCTGCCGTCTGCTTGTGAGGTGATGAATTCAGTTCATCACCCTTCAGTTTTTTATCTTTCAGCGTTCCTAAGATTTATTTTTTTATATGCTATGAATTAATGAAAGGCCAGAGGCAAATTTTTAGTCTCTCTTTCTCTTCTACCTCCAATTGCCTTTTCACCCAAGTTGAGGGAAAACATGGCGCTGTAAAGAGATTACAAATAAGCAGTAGTTTGGGGTATGTATAAATGTATATGTG
This sequence comes from Cnemophilus loriae, assembly GCA_013397755.1. Classification (NCBI taxonomy): domain Eukaryota; kingdom Metazoa; phylum Chordata; class Aves; order Passeriformes; family Corvidae; genus Cnemophilus; species Cnemophilus loriae. The sequence continues at coordinate 531,749 of VZTF01007742.1, read as the reverse complement.
ACTCGGAGCGGGAGCTTCGACAATTCTGGAAAAGCAGACGGAGGCGGCTTCCTCTCGGCGGGTAGAGGGCAGTAGAAAGTCCAGAGAGCTGGTGAGGCAACATCTGTCCAAAAAACTTGCATTTAAAATGATGCACTATTTTAAGAAAGCTAAACCCGGTCATTTTTAGTGGGCGGCTGACCTTTGTCCTGGCACTCATTATTAGTTTAAAACTCCATTTGCCTCCATAACAAATAAATTGCAAACCACAGCAGAGCAGGGCAGTGTGTCCCGCCTGTGCTGCAACCAATGCCATCAGTCTCGGGAGCTGATGCTTGTGTAGGATGAACTCTAGATTAAAAGCTGGATTGTTAAGCATTTTAAAATGGTCCTAAACTATTTTGAAGACCTTGGTTGAGACTATGTTGCTGAATATGTACATTGCTGTAGTCTCTTATTTTCAATATGTAGTGGAAAAGTTTTTGTAAACAGAAAAGTACAAGCAGAGGTACTTTGAAAACTTACCTGGTTTTGCAAGAGTTTCTCTTGTCGTATGTTTTCAAGTAAAAGCTGGGCTAAAATAGCTTCCCCCCTTCTCGATGGTTAAAGGAACTAAAAGCCTACAGTCATTAAAGGCCTTAATCTTCCAATTCCTTTACTGTATCACAGTATGGACATCTTTGGCAGTTTAGGAGTATTTCATTCCTTTGAAGTGATGCAATCTGTACGTTGCTGTAGTTCAACTCATAACACGTCCCGTCTACTGTTGAAAATAGTATGAAGCATTTGTTGGCAAGATTGTGTTTCAATTAGTGTTGTGGTTAGAAACTAGTTCCAGCTGTCCCTATAGGAATAGTCCTAGGGGAGGGAGATAACGATCTATTAACTATAACTAAGAGAGATAACTTTCCTATTTAATTTTCTTATTTTAACTTACCTATTTTATTTTCATTCTCATAAATGAAAAGGAACCGAGCTGAACTATCAGCTCATAAATAGTCCTGGAATACCTACAGTGAATTGTCAGGAAACTGCCTCATTCTAAGGAACAGAGGTAATATGTTGTTCTTCATGGTGCATGTTTTGCACATGAGGTGGCCGCAAGGATAAAAGGGTACTGATTGTACTGCCTCTGATCGCTAATATGAGGCTGAATATCTCTGTTTTTTTGATTGTGATGACCTAAACAGTTGTGCAGTTTACAGGCACACAGGCAACAGGCTAGGTTGGTGATGCCTGATGTGAGTGGTATTAAGCCATGCCTTTATCCATTAACAGAATAAAGGCTGTGCTTTTTTTGTTGTCTTGCACACTGGGAGTGCAAACTCTTTCCTTCCCCAATACAGGGAGGAGGAAAGGGAAGTGTCTTATGGAACTGTGTGAGTAGAAATTCATGTTTTAACTCTCTTTCCTGTCTCTAGCTTTTTCTTCCTTTGTAATTTTTTACACTGAAAGGACCCCTACTGGCTACAGTTATAAGCATGGTTTTTTGTATCATTTTTGAAGCTTCATTCCTGTCTTATTTCAGACTATCAGCACATGCTAGGCTACAGAAGACTTTGAGAGCTGGAATAGCAACAGGTAGAAATACTTGTCTGCTAACTTGGTTTTAGCATTTAACGCACTTGACATAAATGAGTTCCATAACACCTGACAGAGAAGTCTCTGTTGCTGGTAGCGTCTCTTTCTGAAATTAAAAACAGACTATTCTTTGTTAAAGCACTGTTTATTAATGAAATCTGTTGCTGATCCTGAGGGTTTTTTTCCTTTATCATTCTAAAACCTGGAGAAAGTTCTTGTTCATCTCACTGCCTTAACAGTCCACATCTCTAAGCAGTTCTGAGGCTCTGTTTATGTTGTTATGCTGAAGTGGGTAAATGCCTTTCCTGAATGCAGTTGTTTACTTAGTAAATAATAATTCTGAGGTCCTAGTGCTGGAGGCTACACCTCCTGAAGGGCATTTTTGAGAGAATTTGAACACCTCCAGCCTCTGTTGACTTTACAACATCCCTTACAGGGATTTGCTGGATTGGTTCTGTGAGGTGTTGAGAGCCTACAGCTTCTTCCAAAGACTCTTAAGATTGAGAAATTTTGAATGCAAAGCAGGAACTGTCCTTACTCTCTGCCTTTAAAGGTAGTCCTAGAGCCACCACTGAATTAGACTGAAGTTCTCTAGAAACAGCTTAGCCTTTGCTTCTGCAGCAGTGCAGCTGGGCAGGGCTCTGGCTTTCCAGGGGATCAGAGAGCCTTGAAAAAGCTCTGCCAGAGAAGTTAGGTTACTCTGTGAAGGCATTTCTTGAGATGACTCTCTTCTTGTCTAATTCCATGTTTTTCCAGTTTCTGGTGCTATTTGATGAAGAGGCCTAGGTTGCTTTGCTAAACTCTTCAAAGTCATGACAATAGCAAATAATAGAACACTGAAAATGACCTGAAATGATTTTTAACTGTAAACATAAGTTTTTGTGATACATTTGAAATGCATAGTTAACAAAACTGCTAATCTGAAGGTTTTCTTAATTTCTCTTTAGAATATACTTCCATATGAATTAGCCTCTAGGTAGACATTGAAAGAAGGTATCACTGTGCCACTAGCTTACCAATAATATCTATTACTTTGTTTGGTTTTGGTTTGTTGATTTGGTTTTAGTGGAGTTTGGATATGCTTTTTGCTTTAGTTGTTGGCTGGGGTTTTTTTTGGTGGGAGAGTACAGTTATTGCTGTATTCTTTTTGCTTACTGTAGGTAACTTAAGGCTTGCCTTGAGTACTTGAGGCTTGTCTACCTAGTACATAACTTCTGAACTGGAGTTCCCTTGGGACCAGGAGAAGGTTGCTGTAGCAGATTTTAGGCAAGTATTGGGAAGTATGTGTGTTAATCTCCTAGGATGATGGCAGAAGCTTTCCTTACTGTGGCTAGTCCTAGTCTCATTTACTGAACTGCATCTTTTTGGGAGTTTGGAGCATTACAGTCTGCCTGACTCCTTGTTGGGGCAAGCTGGGAGAGCTTGGATGTGTCCATTGTCCTCTCCCCACCTCCAAATCTGCCTAGTTTTCCTCTCTGAGAAATACATAAGGGCATAGTGTATGGTATGTAACCGAAGCTTAGTGAAACTGGAGCTGATGAGAAGAATTTAAGCCTTGAAAACCTCACTTTTTTTTTTGAAATTTGGAAGAGGAAAGCTGAGCTTGTTTTTTTTTTGTTTTGTTCAGGCATTGGTTTACATGTGTGCTAATGGAGTTCTTCCCTGCTTTACTGAAGTAAGAAGAACTTGCTTCCAGACTTGATAGTATTTTTGTCATATGTAGTGCTGATGCTTGTAACTTTGGTAGCTAGTACGCTTTGGAGAACCTTGTTTTCGGTCCTGTGCTCTCCAATGGGTCAATGGACACCAAGCCCTCAACTTGGTGCTCTGTCTGTGGACAGACTGCTATACAACATGCTTGACTTCTTGCCTGTGATGCGGTCCAGACTCCTAAAGATCAGGCAGTATTTTGTTTTCAGTACAAGTTGCTGAAGTTCAAGCAATTTGGAAGTTGCATGTGGGTAACCCAGTTGTTTACATCTGTTTGGACTGGAACAGTGCTGCCCAGATATCTTAATTGTTTGGTTGTGTGTTTTTCTTTGTTAAGTAGTGAATGGCTGGGGAAACGTCCAAGTGGTTCTGATGTCCATGTGTGTGCAGAGAACCTATTTCAGCAACATCAAGTGTTAGAACTGATGATCTCGTTGGGGACTTCATCAGTATTAAGTGGTGTACCAGTGGCTGTTGGTGTGAAGACAGTCGAAGTACTTTGTTCAAAGGCTGTCAGCAATCTAGACTATCAGAGAGACAAACGGAAAAATTATTCATGTTGTCAAAATGAAAATTATCAGAAGAATTACTTAAGCTGTGAAACTGGAATGAGAAGTAGTTCTTTGGTGAATATTCAGCTTCTGATATGCTAGTCTTGATCAAATTTAATGGTCGCCTTCCCCTACTCCTCTTCCCTGTTGCCTCTGAAAACACTTACTAGGAGAATGCTGACTTCTTACACACAGACTGGATAATTTATAAGCTATTTCTACTCTGTATTCCATCAATGCTGAAATCTCAGCATCAGTAAGAACATGTAACTCTGAGAGTGGCATGGAATTTGAATTGGATCAGGTGCTTATTTGACTTGGAAATGGTTTCCTCTCTGTTTCTGGGCATCATGTTTCAATTTTAGAAGTGACTTGGTTCCAGTATTTCGGCAAAAATTAAATGGAAAAGTCTAACAGATACGATGCAGAAATTGGTAGGGTTTTGCTGTTGTGAATCAGCACAGTTAGTTTAAAACTAGAAATCTCACTGTGGATAGGCTGGATTACTAAATTTTTTAACTTCTGTTAGAGGAATATTCTCTTTTTATATACTTTTAGTTTTTAAAACTTTGTATAAGCATCCTCTGTTTATGTGAATTTTTCAACACAGAAAGTGATTATTTCACCAGGTTCTCCAAAATCTTGATGCTTATAAAAGATTTTTTTTTCCTTTTTTTTTTTTTTTAACTACCTTAGAACTTGCCCCTAGGCATCTTTGCTGGTTTAAGCACCCTCTAGGTAGTTCAAGCATTCTTGCATAATTTAACTTCTCGCCTGGTACTTAGTCAACCAAAATGTCATTTCACTGACAGGCGTATTATGCAATAATTAACCCATTAATATGGTTCAAAAAGGCTTTCTTAGTCTCCTCCTAACTTTGTGCCCCCCTTAAGGATCCTTCATCTCAATAAGTAAAGTTCATAGGATCTTGCAGACAGAACCAAATGTTTCTCTGTTTTAATGGATTAAATACTTTGTAGAGGTGACCTATTAAGTATCTCTTGTGACTTATAAACTGCTTTCATTTGAGAATGCATTTAATCCACAGGGAATGTAAACTTGGAAATCATAAACTCAGAGTTTTGCCTGGGACTTTGAGTGACACCGGTTGTGTTTGACAATACTGGAATTTGGAAAATAACTGATACTGACACAGAAAGCTTATGTATATGGAGAAACTTACCAACATGAAGAAACTTACCAACATAAACTAAGATGGGAAGATAACTTTGCATAGAGGCTATCTAGATTAAATTCCACAGAAGAACAAGGATTAAAAATAGTCCCTGGGGGAGCTCTTGTCTAAACAGACTGGTTTGGCCTTGTTTTGGGGAAGTAAGCCCTTTGTAATGTTTTGAGAAGAATGGAAGCAGCTCACACCTTTACCAGAGGCGATACTCAGTCCCCAGCAGCTTTCACTGGGTATACTGGGTACTTAACTTGAGAATCTGCAAATTATGTTCACACCACCTTGTGGGTCATGAGTGTGCAAGTCTTTATTAAGACTGAGTGAAAACAGAACTGGGGAACACAGGGTTGTGGGCAGGAGGAAAAGCTAGCTCATAGGCATGCACCAATTCCCATGTTCTTACTCATTTCCTAAACTTTAAGCCATACATAGCCACCTTTAGGCTTCAGTTGTTGGTCGGGGTTTTTTTGTTTGTTTGGATGAGTTTGGTTTTTTTTTTTTAAATTGGTGAAAAATCTAGCGAGTGTAATGTTTCTGAATCCAAGAGAGCCCATTCTGCTGGGTCATTTATCCTTGAAATGAATTAAATTTCAGTGTTTTGCTATAGGCTGTGTTGTACTCTACTGAAGATTTTTTCAGAAAGGCTGGATGTGTGTGTGTGGAGATATTTCTTCCCCTCACTGATGGGTTGTTGATAAAAAGTTGGGGTCATACTGATAATGGTGTTGCATGCACTGATGTAACCTGTGCTGCTTTCACAATAGAAATGCTGAACTTGATGTCTATCTCTAAGTTAGGTTTTAGAAAAATAAAAAAAGCCTTGAGGGTAATTCTAAATCCAGGCTAGAGTTTTTACTGTAGTCTTCTGTGATGAAGAAATGGGATGCAATTCCTCTGAAACATGTTGTAATTATGGTGTTCAGTGGTGCTGCATTAATGACTGGTGGGGAAAGTGGCAAAATATTTAGGATATCAGATTTCTTACAATGGTATGGACTGTTCTTGGTATAGGTTGCTTTACTCATGGCCCTGTTCCAGAATTTGTCTTTGACAAAACTTTTCCTACTCCTGTCAGCTTTGCCTCTGCCTAGCAGCTTCAGCAAGCAGCCAGCCAGCTACTTGTTTGCAGTGAAGCTGATGCGTGCTGCTGTACATGCAGGCTTCTGAAGCGTGTGGGTGCAGAGTGTGGCTTGGAAAAGAAAAAGAAAATTGGAATTTTAGACTGCTTTGGAAAATGGTTATGAAGCTTTGGCCCTTTTCTGAGGCTTTAGCAATTATTTTTGCAAAGAGTTTTCTAGAGCTAGAGGAAAAATCTGCTACGACAGCTGAAACACCGCTGTCCGTGCTTGTTCTAATCAGGGGAGTACTGGCAGAGGCTTTTTCTGACCAATTAAATCCTGGGACACAGTACAGTATTTTCAGTCACCTATTTACGAACAAGACATGTTTCTGGTCATTGGATTAAAATCATTTGCTTGTAAGTCTTTTTTTCGGGTGTGTAAATGTGTAGGGGTCAGACTTCAAAACTCATGACTTATTATTTCAGACCGTCTTTGGGGAAGAAAGCTTTTGGAAGTACCATTTACTTTTGCTGTGGGGAACCCTATGAGTGAAAGTCATAAAAAAACAAAAGACAAAACATATTCCTCCCCATTCCCTCCTTCCCTCCATCCTCCCTTCCCCCCCTCCCCCCAAAAAAGGCAGGGAGGGGGGAGTACCTGGAGAAGTAAAATATTCCAGACAGTGTGGGGAAAAGAAAACTTGAAAACTTGCAGTAGTTGTCCATGTCACATGCTTCACTTAACATTTCCATTTATCTCCTTGCCTTCCTCAAGACTTCTGTGGAATTTCTGATAATTCACTGGAAAGCTGGTCTGTTTAAATACTTTCTGCATTCCTTAGTATGAAATAACTGTCTTCAGACACATGAAGAGCTGCTGCAGTGAAAATCTTTCTCACTATATTGGGGATTTGATCACCTGAGATACATGCTAAGATAAAGCAGGCAGTCAGGTTGGAGACAAGCATTACATGTATGTGTTCCTGGAGTATCTAAATGTTATGGTACAGTTCTGCTTTCTAGCTTTGGCTAGAAATTTTCTCAGGAAGCTGCAAAACCCTTTTGTACTGCTGTACATTCCATGTGAAGATTTGGTCTTGGAAAATGGACCATTCCAAAATGTGGAAAAAAAATGCTTTCTCACAAAACTCTCGGCTATGTGCCTTACCATAAAAGTTTCTGCCGGCTCTAGTCCTTGACTCATGACTTCAGTGGCAGAATAAGTTGCAAGAGGGGAAAGGATTGAAGCCAGTGTATAAGCTCAAACTTACTTCAAGGCTAGTCTTCCCTTCTGCTGCTTTTCAAGGTCTAGGGCTGGGTTTCAAGCATTCTTTAGTGGTGATTAGTCATTTCTATTGTTCAGCTCCTCCAAAACATGAATTTCCTTTCCATCATTCTTTTTTCCTGTTCAAAGAGAAGCGAGAGTCTACTGGCAAGAAGCATTTCCTTTTTTTTTATTTTAGCAAGTTAGAAACCTTTCAGAGTCTCATACCATTTTAATGAATACCACTGATTTGAAAATGCTGTTGTGTATACCAGTAAGCTGGAGTGGTGGGGCTCAGACCTTGGGTCTAGTTTCATGGAGGAGTTTCTGAAAGGTTACCCACCCTCCCCCCACGCCTCCCAGTTCCCAGAGGGCAGTACCAGTCTTAGTAAGGATTGCTTCTCTCTTGTCTTCAAATGCAGATTTAAAAGGATGCAAGAGTCTGTAAGATGTGACTTGGACAGTTTCACTTTCAGATCATCAATGTATTTTATGGTGTCTTGGCTCTTTTCATCATCCTAAGAGCTACCTGGGATGCTTAAAAAAAGGCGGAAGTAGCTGAGTAACATGCTGCAGTGAAATGTAAATTATGGGAGTTGACTCAATCCACTCCAGTTAAATTACAGTTCAAAGGGTAGGGTGGTAAACATAAGATTATTGTGGGTGAAATACTTGTGTATTAGTTTTCAACAGCGATACTTTAGTGACCATTTCAGCGTGTTTCTTGCTGTTTTGAGGTGGTGCGTTATCTAAACTGTGAAGGAGAACAGTATAGCATTCTCCAAACAATAACTGATATTCATTAAATGTCCAGAAAGAGAAGGGTTAGGGCACAAAAGAGAAGTTTCTGTGGCAGGCAGAAGGAACTGAGAACTTGAAGGCAGGGAAAGCAAAAATTTAAGCAATGGAGAAGGAATCTCTGAAAAGGTCTCTTTCCTTGTACTTTTAGCTTGCACCTGTTTTGAGATGATCCTTTGCCAAGGGGAGTAATAAATAATAAATGTAACTATAGTGAGGTAGTGTGTGCCTTAAAAGTAAGGCTCAAAGTTAGTTTCTCAGTAGCATGCTTTTCTAAAAACACAGGCAGCTCTTCGGGCGAAGAAGATGAATGCTTGCATCGTGACCATCGTGCCTTGCGTGGTGCTGTGTTGTGAGTGCTGGTATGTAGGATTTAGTATGGAAGAAGTGATGGAATGCTGCTTACCAGAGACATATTTCTCAGACTATTTCCCAGACTAGACCTGTTTAAGGACCTCTTGTTCAACTTGTTAATGCCTTAATCCTCTTCCCTACTTTAGACGTATGCTATGACAGGACTTGGGAATTCAGCAACCCAGAACAGTATGTGCATTTTTAGCAATCTGAAACATTTGCTTTGCAGAAAGCAAGTGATTATATGAATGATAGAAGAAAAAAGGAAAAAAGTTTGGAATTAATGTGAAGTCTCCCTTCCTGTGGCTTGCTTTTGGTATGAAAGCGCAGTTAGAAGAATTAAAAAGGTATTATGTCCAAGACTTAACTTTGATCTGAGTAAATGCAGAACTACTTTATTATCTGAAACTGTATTGTCTGGAACTTGCCTGAATGAGTTGGAAAGAGTGGGGAACTGCATGTAGATAGAAATTATTTGAAAAAGAAATGACTTTGAAGCTGTGGTTATGAGCCTGGTGGGAGCATTTGAACTGCTTTGAGGCTTGTGTGCAAAAGGTACTTGAGTGACTGTATAACAAGACTCCAGTGATAACTCAGGATGGCTAAAAAGTGCGGCCCTTTGATTTCTTGGCCTTACCTGATCATGCCAGCACAATGAGGTGGTGAATATCACAGCTAAACAAAGATCAGTTTGGATGAAAACTAGTAGTTTACTTGGGCTTCTTTTCAGCTGTATTGCTTCTAAAAACTCTAGAATGTTAAATACATACTTGATTTTTGTATTTTTAGGTGTCCTAGAAGTGGCTAGGGGATAGGATGTGCATACCAAGGTTTGAGGCATAGATTCTTATATTTGGGATTTGTTGGCCCTGCTTGCAGAGAAATAATGCTTTCACTAGTTATTACATTTCAGTTTCTTTGTTCATATCATCCAGATTTGCGAGGTAGGCATAAAAGAACAGTCTTCTGAGAAGGAAGGCATAGAGGTCAAGTAGAGCATGCAGGAAAATATATACAGCCTGGAATAGTTCATGAACTATCCCAGGTCCCAAATCACTGGTGTGTAGAAGTTTATTTTTGGAATAGTCCCCAGGACGTGATGATCTTTTTGAGTAATAGAGGCTAGGTTATATGTTTTGTACAAGGTATCATTCCATTGTCAGTTGAATTATTGCTGACCTCTAAAGGTGTGAGCATGCTGTACTGGACCACTGTTTATTTGCATCGCGGAGAGCACTAGATGCCTTTGCATCAGGTGTCCAAAGCTTTGAATTGAAGTGAAATGCTGGATTCATCCCTTTAGCTTATGTGAGTACTTCCATGTGGTTGTCCCTTTCATTCCAAAGAACTTTGTTCTGCCTATATTGATGTGACTTCTGAGAGTTAATTCTAAGTGATAAACAATTATTCATTTAACAGGACCTTAAAATTCTGTTCATAAAAGGACTAAATCAGCTAGGAAAGGAGTCAGTCTTTAGTCTGCATGAGAAATCATGTTAGACTTGGCACTGATTTACTGAACTAAAATAAGCTCTTGCTACATGTTTGCTACTTCATTGATGGAAATCTTGTTTCTAAATAAACTTGTGTGAAAAGCAGGCTGGTAGAAGATGTGCAGGCTAAAACTGGATTTGCATTCTTCCTGTCTGAATGTAACTTTTTTCTATTCACACCGAGTAATGAAAAATACTTTGTTTGAAGAGTCAACATGTTAGAAGTTTAGTCTGAACAAGTATTACTGAGGGATTTCTCTTCTTAAGACTTTAATGGCTACTGAGCTAATTTTTGAGGTGTGTGGCAGTGAAGATTTTAGGTGCACCTACTATTGGGCCATGCGCTTCCTGTGTACCTCCTTTTCTGGAAGTTTATGAGAGCTGGCAGATATGGTAGCAACCACTAACTTGTCCTGGAAATCAGAGTGGGTAGTGCCACACTGTGCAGTGCATCTGCATCAAGGTGTTCTGCCATGGGTAAGGGACGACCCTGCTTTCTGTGCCAGCTGGGTCCCACCTTACGAGGGGTGGGCAGCTCTCCCGTGACAAGATCCTGCTGATCTGTCTGCCTAAGAAGATCTGTGCTGAAATACCACAAGGCAAAGCAGTGGAAATGCTCTAAACTGGTTTGCTAGAAAAGTAGCAGAGCATCACCATCTGCGTGTCCTTCCAGTCTGCACCGCAGTGGCCTAGGAGGCGCAGGGCTGAGAGCGCATGCGCTGCCTCTGGGCTCCTATCCTGCACCCGGGAGTACGGGAGGAGTGCTCGTGTCAGAAACAGGGAGCAACACAAACACTTTAAGGCTGTTAGACTGATCTGGATGAAGCTGTGGTCCCTGCTGTTACGGTGTCTTGGACCCTAGGTGTAGCTTTTGTTCTTGTTGTTACGTGGATTACTGGAGTGACTTCTAAAATACAAATTGTCCAGGCTGTATTCCGGCTTCTCAAAAACAGGATATATTATTGTTCTCCAAATTCTCAGGAAGAAACCTATCCTTCATAACTGGAAGATATTTTAACTTTTTTGAAGNTTTTCTCTGTATGCATGACCTCATCACAATGAGAGTGTCCCAAGCATTACTGGAGAGACATCTTCCTTTGAAAGAATTTTAATAGCTTCTCTTCAGGAATTTCTGCACTTCCTTTGACTTTCATTGATACAGTTGCTGTATTGGATGATAGGTTAAGCTAAGAAAAAAAAATTACTTCATGTGGTTAGTGACTACTCTTCCTTTGCTGTTTTTATGGAGAAGAGCCATGAGGTTCCCATCTTCACATCTAAAATGGACTTTGTTGTTTATCAGTGCTTTTTTTGTCAGCAAGGTACTTTGGCAGCTCATAATAGAAGGCAAGCAGTTGGTTGTGCAGGGAGAAATATACCTGTGAGAATCTGCTGTGACACTTCCTGTAGATCATGTACAGTAC
>VZTF01007742.1:342712-520258 GCA_013397755.1 Cnemophilus loriae | reverse complement strand
AGGAAAAACTTCAGGTTAGCAGATATTCTGCATATTTCTATGAGTGGAAAGAATTTACTTGCCAACCTCAGCATATGTGTGTATATACTGTTATTTGCTATTAGTTTGTAGGCTTCTATTGAGCATCAGACTACTGAATGACAGTTTTGTATTTGGCTGTGGACTCTCATACTGGAAGACATGTTCTGATAACCCCAACAAAACCAAGAAACCTATCCTTCATAACTGGAAGATATTTTAACTTTTTTGAAGTGTTTCTTGGCAGGATCTGTATTGGAAACTTGCTTGTTTATAGTAAATAAAATTGAAGTGAACTACTTAGAATGTGCAATGCGAGTGCTGCTGTTCAATGTAAGGATATAAAGATTAAAAATATCTATTTGTTCGTTTTGTCATTAGTAGAAGTTAGTGGGCTCTGTTCAACTATCTTGTAGCACTTGATTTTCCAAGCTTGTCTGTCTATAAAACATCTGGCATTCTGTAGCGAAGAATACCTAATGCCTAGTTTAGTTTCTTCAATCTTGCTTAAAAAAAGCATGTGATAGGACAAAGGGGAATGGTTTAAAACTGAAAGAGTTTTTGCTTAGATTTGATGTTAGGAAGAAATTCTTTACTGTGAGGGTGGTGAGGCACTGGAACAGGTTGCCCAGAGAAGTTGTGGATGCCCTGGAAGTGTTCAAGGCCGGGCTGGATGGGGCTTTGAGCAACTTGATCTAGTGGAAGGTGTCGCTGCCCATGGCAGGGGGGTTGGAAGTGGATGATCTTGCAGGTCTCTTCCTTTAAATCCAGGCTGTCATATGATTCTGTTTTGATTAAACTTTTGAGTTGGTGGGATGTTGCTATATGTGCACTTGACCTAAGGAAAATGAGATATTGTAGGACTGGTAATCTTTTGGAATTCTGGATTGACTGGATTTGTGTCTCTTTCTGGAGAAAAGAAAATAAATCTTGTTGCATGTGGCCTCCTAAAAGGAAGATGGGCAGTTGTACAGTGGGAACACCAGTTACACACATTTGACAGGACTGATTCAAAAGGAGCAGAGTTATTTAAGCAGAGAGACTCATCCTGGCCTCACTATCCCGAGACTCTTGACAGCTAGGAGTGCAATGTGCTTGATCAATTCTCCAAGAATATGTATGATAATTCAGGACTGCTGGAAAACTCATTTTTGGTCATATAAAAGAATCAGAGGCCTGGCATCTTGCAGCTTTTCTGTAATAAAAAGTTATCTCCATGGAGTGAATTCTGTGTGATGCATTTTTTAAACATCTTTTAAAATGCTCTCTTTCTGACTCAATTTTGACTTCTGTAACAGCTGCAGATTCTGTACAATGTTCTCACTTCCATTATAAATATAACTTCAACTATCTGCAAAAGTTATTTCTGTTAGAATAGCACTCATTCGTACTACAGCTATGTGTTTTCCTGAGATGACATAGTTTTTCATACAGATGGAAGTAAACAATGCCAGTTGCTTTAGCAAAATGGGCAGGAGAACAGCTGCAAGACATGGTATTTGGCAAATCCTACTGTTTAAATTAATCTGTTATTTTTTTTGATCTGTTATGTTCTGTTTAGCACTGTGTTGAACTTGAAGTGAATCGCACGCAACTCCAAAGCAGCTGAAATTTACATACTGCAGCTGAAATCCAATAGTGAGCAAGTTTGTTTGTTTATTTTAGATGAAAACTGGGATGATGATCAGCTTCTTGGATTTGAACCGTGCAATGAAAACCTTATAACAGGTTGTAACATAATCAACGGGAAATGCGAATGTGACACCATTCGGACCTGTAATAATCCGTTTGAGTTTCCAAGCCGGGATACTTGTCTGTCAGCCTTAAAAAGGATTGAAGGTAAGCACTTGTCTTCGGTAATTCAAAGTTAGTAATTTTTTCTGTGCAGTTGATGACAAAACTAGAGTTTAATTTATATATTTTAGGATGACTTCTGTAGTTTCAGATACCTCTGGTCTTCTACATGTCAGAAAACAGGTGTATGTTTTAGAGGAAGATAGTACCTCATAAGCTTGGAATTCCGAGTGCTTAAGTTTAAGATGGAAAAAAACATGCTTTGTGTGCTATGATGTTTGCAGATTTCAAGACTGAGTAGTTCTGTTTGTAGTTTGTGGTAGCTACCTTTGCTTATCTTCAGCTGCAAAGCAGTGAGGAATACTCTCCTTAGATGTGTTGATGTGACTGAATCATGGATAAACACAGTGGATTTTAATAGTAAAGGCATAGAAAAAGGAGTAGTTACTGATTATACTTGTATCTTTTTATATGAATGCATGAATTGCTATTTTCTTTAAGTTTACATGTTACATTACCTTAATGCTCATATGTTACAGTTCCTATGTTCCTTTGATTAGATTTGTATTAGGCCCCATATGTTTATGCTTATGCATACATCCATATTTGTTTTGTTTTTTTTTTTCTTTTTGTTGCTTATGGCTGAACTGGAAATGAATTGGCTCAAATATATCCAGCTGGAATTAAATTTACATGATGTCTTTCTGGATTGTTCGGAACAGCAATCAAAGGAGTGATCTTGGACCCTTTCTAGGATGCCATAATTACTGTTTATTCAGTGTGTTCGGGAACATGCAGAAGTTGATTAGTGGTGTGGACCTGCTTGATTAGACTGCTTTAAACCAATGTTTAAAGTCCTATTGCAAAAGCGAATGTATTTATAAAGGCTACTGACCATATTGTAAGTTAAGGGAATCTTTGACTTAAGGAAGTGTGATGTGATGTCATCTGTTGTACTTCTTTTGTGTTAAGAAAATTGGTTTTGTGCTACAGACTTTTAACTAAGGAGATGTTGTGAGAAACTGAAGAAGCATACTCATGATTGTTGCTCATGATGTTGCTCACTAAAGGCGTACAAGTGCTTGGTCTGGGATTTTTGTCGGGTTTTTTCCTTTTGTAACTCTAAGAAGAGCAGAGGCAGAACCTTTGGTCTGTTGTTGATGTAGTAGTGGGCAATAGCATATATGGGTTCTTCAGTTTTACCACTTCTTTTTTGATTTGTGAATGTGTGACTAAGTCTGTAGTATTTCAGCAGGACTCCACTGGCATGGCAGTTCATCGTGTGTTTAACTCGCTGTGAAAATCTGCTGTGGGTTGTCTTTTTGTACTTTGCAGCCTCGGAAGAAATAGACTTAGCTTGTGGAATGGTATAGCTGAAGCAGGTTGATTCTGAGTCGCTTGCTTTCAGTGATTTTTTTTTCAGCAAAATTTTCATTTTAAAAAACTAGCATTTTATAATTAGTCACAAGGTAACAATTTCTTCATGTAAACTGTCTGGTATAAGAGCTGTGGTGCAGTTATTTTTTCAGAGGTATAATTTTCTTTATTTTCCCCTTGGTTTTATTTCTCTGTAGAGTGGGGAGGCCGTTCTTCCAAAGCCTCAGACTATGGGGCACCAGTAGAAGTGTTTAGGGCCTGTTGACTTTTTAATTTTTCACAGTTGGAAAGGATGGCTGATGCAAGTGTTGAAGCAACAACGGTACCTTTAAATAACAGAAGTTTGGCAGTTACAACTTGAGTGTTATAACAGTCCAGCTTTCACTCATAAGAATGTGAATTTACATTTGCATCCTCAGGCTATCAAACTGTACCACTGAGGGATGTTGGAAGGTAAATCCCTTTGTATGTCCTAATAGACAGGCAGAAGTCATAATGTAATTTTGATTTCTGCATTTTACAGATATAGTCTGATATATACAGATATAGTTAAATTTGCCTACTGGGTTTTGCACTGTAAATGCTTGTTCCTTCTTTCTCCAACTAGGATTGGTAATTGAATGCTGACTGCTAATGGAGATTGTTTCTTTAAATGCATTAGTTCTTGTTTTGGTAATTAAAACCAAAGTAATGCTTCATCCTGTACCTAACTAACGGAAAAGAAGAACAACTTTTTTCCACTAGTGCTTGCCACGTCCCTGTTTGCTAAGCAAGCCAAGTCTCTTAGGTAAAATGAAATAGACACTTTGGTGTGTTCGAGCCAGTATTTGCTGCTTGAATATTTCAGGTTTTCAAATTTTAATAGTCTGAAAATGGAATCCAACCACTTGGAAAGTCCACCTGAAACATGGCTTAGGTAGTACACAAACCAGAGGGCTCTATGAGCGTGTTAAAATAGAGAAATCTTTCAGTTTATTTAAGGCAAGCTAAATCTTAAAGTGTAGTGTCATGTAAAAAGGGATGATTCATAAGATCTGTTAAATATGTCAAATTAAGATTTTCCTGACATCCGAAGTACTGATGTATACTTCACTCTTTTGGCTTGTCTGTTAAAGATAATAGCAGGAAGATTTGAAACTAGTAATTTAAACCTTTAAATACTCTAATAGAATCTGTTGCCATGGAAAGTGAGACCGAGGGAGGGTAGTCTAACTTCTCTCTCCACACTTTACATGGATAATTAAATACACAGTGTGATTAAAAAGACAGAAGTTGAATACCTGAATGATGGATACACATAATCAGGGTTTCTGAAGAAAAGTGCACAGTTTGCTGAAAGCCTGCAGATAAGGAATCTGTTGCATAGATACAACCTGACGAGTAACAAACAGTGAGCTGAAATCTGGAATCCCATTTTTGTATGGGAATGTGCTAAGGGATTGAGGCTTTTGCGTGTACTTCATTTTCTTGTGTCTTTTGATGCTAGCACCTTCCCTTTCAAGAAGCTTTCCAGTCATCTTCCTTCTTTATCTAGTTTGTCTTATACTTAAGCTTTTCAGCCTGTGTGTGGTCTTCCCTTCTGGGCTCGATGTCAATTCTAGCTTTCTTACTCTGCTACCCCAAAGCAGAGTTTCTCTTGTTAGCTTCATGTAGGATCTTTCTTTTCCTATTGGCTTGGGTTCTGCCCTCCTTCCTGGGCTCCTCATGTTTCATTCCAACTTTACCTCTCTCTGTCCCTTTTTTTGCCTACCTGTTTAATTCCGTTTGTATTGCAGTCCACTTAAAACAACTTCTTCTATCCTTCCTTCCCAAAATCAGGTCGCCTGGGCCCTAATGTTGTTTAGATGTCATTGACCGGGCCTAAAGCCATGTTCTTTATTTTGTCTCCCTGAGACTTGCTCTACCCTGTACTGGGAAAGCCTGTAATCAGAAGAGATTAATCTCTGCTCAGTTGTGTGTGGCCTCTGTGGGGGTCCTGATGTCTATTTGTAAGAAAGTATGGTGAGGCTAAAATGCAGTCTCAGTAATACAGGTACTCAAGGCTGTTGTCGTCTCCACCCCATGCCTTTGTTTTCCTGGAAAACAGTAGGATTAGGTACATTTGAAAGGTTTGGTTTGGTCATAGAACTTGGTAGCCAACTTCTATCTAATTTTCATGTAGACATGCTGGAAATGTTTAAAGAGTTGTTACTTCAACAGAGTATATAGCATAAAGCACGTTTATGCTTAGAGGTCTCCCAACTCCATCACCAGGCTTGAAGTGCCTGTTCCTCTAAATGGGCCATCAGTGACTTTTCACAGAGAAGGTTTGTATAGAGGTCATGAACCATCCTACTGTGAGGAAATGCACACTTTTGGGGCTAGAAAGAAACTGTCTGGAAAGCTATTGCATACTTAGTAATAATAATAATAATAATAATAACAGATGCCTGTGTTGGGGTGTTTGGGTTTGGTTTCAGTTTTGTTATTGTTGTTTAAAACGCTCTTGGGTATTGTCTTGATGAGTGCCTGTCCTGATATGGTTCAGGAAATCCTGTGTTCTTGAGCTTGGAAAGCTTGTTTCTATTCAGGAGCCTGCTAATGATGACGGCTTGGTTGAACTTGGACTGCTGGAGTGGACTGTGAAAATATGGCCAGGGGTTGGAAAGTGACAAGATGCCTTCTGTCTGCTGAGCCACAGTTAACAGGCAGGAGTCTTAATAAGCTGCAGCTATGCATTCTTGCACTCATGATTTGCAAAGAATTAGCTGCAGGCAGCAAAAAAGAGTCAGTTCTTCAGACTCAGTGTAGGATACTGAGGATTGGGGATGAGGAAAGTAAAAGAGAAAGTAATTTTTTTCCATCCGGATAAATTTGTAGGGCATTGATAGGAAGTAGCATGGAAAACTTGTAATGTAGTACCTGTTCAATTAGCTGAAAATCTACTTTCAATGACTGTATTTCAGTTCTGGGATCTTCTGCTTTCTCTCCCTCTATGCCTGACTGGCACCAGTTCAGATAGCCCTACAGAGCTTGAAAGAGCAGGATCCTAAGGATGTTCTTGAGCCTGCTTCTCCTCCTCTACTAGAGCAGGCTTGGATCTGTGCTCTTATGAGCTGCCTCTTCAGAGACATCATCAAGTCTTCAAAATGGTAGCTCACTTCTTAATAAAAGTTCCCTGCTAGAATAGCTGTCTCCTCTTCCCTCTGGGAAGTGAGGGGAAAGTTGGGGTTCAGAGGCATCCAGTCTTTCACTAGGTGGGCTGTACATCAGGTTGGGTTCTCTTCAACTGATTTACTAAAAACTTCAGTCTGCAGATTCTTTCAAAGAGTTTGCTTTGATAATGCCAGGTTCTGATGTAACACAGACAAATGTTTTCCAGAGAGAGCATAAGTGCCATCAGTCATAGCAGTGATGGTAGTTTTGAAGTCGTAGCTTTGGTGTACACTTGAGCTCTAAGAGGAGAAACCAGACAACTTCATCAGTTCTACTCCATCCAAACCATAAGCATTTTCCAAATCGAAGTTAAACTCAGTCTTTATTCAGAACAAATGTGAAGGATAAAATTTGTACCTTTTTTGATGAAAGAAGTGATTAATGCTTTAGGTAAACTATCTCCTTTCACTTGCATTTCTGTCCATGTGTAAAACATGCTGCTGATGCTGAATTATTGAAACTGCTCTTTTAAGAATTGCTTCTTGGTTACTTGCGTTGCACCTTTATGAGCTATTCACTGCTGTCCTTCATAGGTGAAAGGAAAAGGCCTTTTAAGCTGTTGGTATCTATTAAGCTGGTTTATTGCAACACACTCCTTGCATTCCATTATTTTTTACATGTAACTGAATAACTTTATGCTGACAAATGTTGCAATACCTGTTAGACCAGTCCTGGAATAACAAATATGAGAAGGTAATTTTATTCTGAATGCTTGTTTGGTTGTTGTTAAGTTTGATTTTGTGTAAAACTTCACTTGTGTGGTCTTAATGGCTGTATTGAAAAACTAGAACAGAATAGATCCAGCTTTATGCTGATTTATCAAGCAAGGAGTGGAGTGAAATACTTTCAAATGTGCTTAATCTGATATACTTTCCACTCCCCTTGCACAACAATTAATGTATGTTTTTGCTCAAATAACTGAACTTTGAAGGCTGGCATGTATTTGCAATAAGGAATGCAGTTATGGCAAAGATCCAGATTTCACCCTTGAACATGCTTGTGAGAGCCAAGTGAGTGCATTTGAAGGCAAAATTTCATGTGAATGCGGAGAAAACCAGCAGTGTAGCTTTTGAGGTTTTTCTCTGAATGCATAGAGACAGAAGGGAAAAAACCTATTTGATATGGAAATAATACAGATTAGGAATACTAATACAGACTTCAATATACAAAGCAATTTTCCGAAACAAAAGGGCAAGAGAACTCGATCGTTAATTGATGAGAGGGTTCTGTGACAGTGACACATCTGGCAGTGCAGTTGCTCTCACAGCATGACAGTGCAGTGCTACATTTGCAGGACTTCTCACTTTTTCCTGACTCTAGTTCCTCAGAGAACTGTTCCCTGATCAAGGAAGTATGATCTTTTCTTAGTATATTGGCTATTTTAACGTCTTCTATTTTTAAGGCAAGTTATCACACAGACAAAATCTATGCCATGAGATTTCAAGCTAACCACAGGAAAACCTTGTAGAAGTTTCAGAAAGATATCAAAAGGGAAAACTGACTTTTGTATTTCTGTATTGATGTGGCTGGATACCTAATTTTAGCCTTAATTAGATTATGAATAATGCAGTTTGTATTAATAGGGAAAAAGCTGCATTGCAGGAACTGTTAGGAGGGAAGATTGAATATAGAACACAAAACTGAGCAGCTGGTTAAAAAACCCTAAGGTGTTACTATCACAAAAATTTGAAGTATTGTTGTATCTTTTCTATTTTTCCTTGCCATCTTATGTAAATGTGTGGTGGTTTTGCAGTGTAGTAACTGAGCTTATTGCTTTGCTGTGCTGCACTCTCTTATGTGAGCTACTGTACAGATGCCATGCCTGCCTTTCTACATCCAAATCCTTGGGCATGTAATGCGTATGGAGAGCGTACTGGCTCTTCAATTTGTGACACTTCAGTTTCCTTCAAACTTGGCAATTTTCGAGGTTGCTGTGGACAGAAGTGCAACCTTAACTGTAGGCACTGGGATAGGACTGTGTGACAAATGCCTCCTACAAAGCCAGCAGTCAGATGTGATGGTCAAAGCAGAGTTGTTCTTAGAGACAAAGGAGCATTCTTCTTGCCTTTTTCTGTTTCAAATGCTTACCTGCATTCACCTGAAACTGAATACAAGGTAACTGATTGTACCTGGAGCTTCTGTGAGACCGGGAAAAAACAGGGCAGGTATCTTACAGCTGGTCAGATCTTGCTTGTGATAAATTCTGTACCTCCCAAAAGCTCTTTTCCATGTTGGCAAATAGACTGTGCTTGAAGTATGTCCACTTTAACTGTAGTGGCAAGTTACAGGTTTAAATGAATGCTTGACCTTACTTCTGTTCAAGTTGAGGAAAAGAGTGAAAATGGAGCAGGTGACTTTCAGCAGAATGCTTCCAGATGCAGTGTTTATTTTAAGGATCAGAAGTTAGTTACACGTGACAGAAGAGACCTGAGCAAAGATCTCAAATTGAATGGTGTGTAAATATTAGGTTAATGTTGTATAGTAGCAGGAAGCTATGTTCCTGTGGCTGGGTCACAGGTCTTGTTTTGACAGGGCAAGTCTTGTTTGGATATATGTGGCATTGATGCTGACAGAGATAACTGAGTGTTGAATGAATGTAACCAGTGATAGTGGTATCAATGACATACTGGTCATTATGACAATTTTAGTACAGTGGCTATGTCTCTATAAATAATAAGAAACAGTTTATTGGGTTTTGTTTTGTTTGATCACCTCCAGTAACCTCACAGTTGTCTCTTTAAATTAATGATATACCAATATTTTGTGATTCTGAACAGTTGTATAGCATGGGACAAACTATTTTAGCACTTTGTCTCTAAATTTAGGCCTTGAAATTGTTGTGGAGTTGTTTTCTAAATAAAACAAACACTATGCCACTCCACATCCTCAAACTATTTTTTCTTTGTAATAGCAAAGTGTTTGTGTCCAAGAGGTATGTATATATGGAGACTAGAATTGAAGCAAGATCCTCTGAACGAGTTAGGTTTTAGAGAAACTTTGGTTTTAAATGCGAAGCCTGACCTTGAGTTTGGTTGGGCTTTCTTTTGAGAAAGCCATTCAAAGATTTTCTTAGCCGTAGTGATGATAAAAAAGAGCTCTGCCTATTCCTGAATTCCTGCATATGTTCTCTTCCCTGTTCTAGATTCCCTCAAGTGTTCTGTGTTCAAAGTATTTTTTAAATTATAGCTCTTCAAGTTCATGAAAACTTCCTTCTTCATTCAACAAGTAACTTATGTAGCTTGTCTAGAATCAGATGTTATGTAAGTTCTGCCTTTCTGTCCAGAAGAGGTAAAGCTTTCAATGACTCTTGGCTTCAGTAAGGAACAGAAAAAATAGCACTTTTGTATGTTTTAGAGGCATGTAAAAATTGTTGTCATAGTGACAAACCAGTCTACGTAATTTAAGGTGCTAGAATTTAAATGACTTGTCAGATATATATGCCAAAATTGCAGCTTCTATAAATGACTGCACTAATAATGTTAAATGTTGAACATTTTTGGCGCTAGCATATAACTTTAGAAGGACAAAGAAAACACTCTTTTTATTTAAAACAAGTATAAAAAAAACCCCAAGCCCCAAACTGGAAACTCAAATCTGCTTTTGACCTCTGCTTAGGAGGTGCAGTCATACACAGCAGCAGAGGAAATGCTTGACATTCTCATCATGTGAGCTGGGGCTTCCAGCCCTTTTGGCACATTTACATGGGTACGTCTGAGGACTTTCTTTGCAGTTGTTGTGTCAGGCTTCTTGTAGAAGTAAATAGGGAACAGGGTAATGCCAAAAGCAACATGTTTCATCTTTCTGCTTTGGGTCTTTCTGTAATTTGTATTTATTGCTTTATGGGGGTTCTGAATACAAGTTCCTGAACTCTTGTTCGTGTTTAAAAGTCAGGATAGAATACTAATATTGAGGTTTTACAACTTGAGTAAAAATAATATATTTTTAAAAAGCTAATCTGGATGCTTCTGAAGAAAACCACTTCAAACATCCAAAATGGTTTAATAAACTTGTGACTGATATACCATACTACAATGATGGATAGAAAACACGATGTAAAATAAGTCTGTTAAACAAAATTTTCTAATTACTGTGCTGCGATAGTTTGCGGGCAGTGTGGGTATTCTTTACCTGGGTAGATCACATGTGACAGAAGACTAAAATAGCAATCTTGATGCTGTTGCTTTTCAGTAGTCTTGCACTTCATGCTGCCGTATCAGTTGAAGAGTTAAGGCGTATACTTAAGTCTGTGACATCATTCTGAGCATCTAGTCCTTACCGTGGTACAAGCCACTGCTCTTAGCTTCCAGCTTGGAATAACTGGATACCTTCTGCTGAGGCTTTGAATGTCCTGCAATGTAGGCATACTGGGTAGAAGGACAAACACCTTGAGCCTGGAACTCACCTGCTAGAGCTGGGGAGCTATTGGGAGTTAAATGCTTGGGAGTCAATCTCCTTGAACTGGATCTGTCCCTGAACAAGATGCTGGCAGCTGCAAGTCATGAGCAAGAAGAGCAGAGTAAGGCAGGACTCCTCATCCCAGCTTTACTAGAAACTGGAAACTCCAAGTGAGCCAAGCAAGACCTAAGTACAGTGTGTGTGGAGGGGGGAATGAAAAGAGAAATACCCATTTTTTTTTTCCCTGAGATCTCGTCCTAGTGTTGGAGAATTAAAACACTTGATGGATCAGCATGTTAATGCTGTTTGTTGTGTGACCTTATGTGTGTTAGGCAAGAAACTGAGTATTTCAGGACAGTGGATATTTGGGAGAACATACAGGTAACTGAGGATGGATGGGGCTTGGATCCTGGCTCAAGGGCTGTACCTGGGTAGCTGGGCTCTTATAAAGAAACGTGTGATCTGACTGGTTCACTGATAGGTCTGAATCTCTTACAAAACATGATACATGTAACACCTAATGAATGAGTCTGAGGTGTGGTAGAAAATGAGGAGAAGAGGAAAATGTTGCCATTTTCAACATGCAAAGTGTGCTATTTTAGAGCTTTTCATTACTTCATAAAGTTATTCTAACTTTAGCAAGATTCTGGTTTTCTAAGCGTGTGTTTGCTTAGTCTTTTTTTCAAAACTCTGTAGGGTGTTACTGAGATTCCCAAACCAGGTCTGTAGGAGCTAGCATCATATAAAGGGATGGTACACATTGATACTGCCTAAAAATGGTTTACTCTCTCCTTTGCCATTGTCTGAGCAAGCTGTTTATTGAAATGAGGTTAAATAAGGACTCTGGCTAACCTCTAACAATCCCTTATGTGGATTGTCCTGTATAAGGGACTGTGCTTTACTACTGTATTCTGCGGGTTCCTTACACTGCAGGAGAGTTGCAACAGATCTGTTCAGTACTAATGTGAAGTGAGATTAAGTGAAACTTGAAAACTGAGATAAAGCTGTAACTTCACCATGACACATCCCTAACTTCTCTTGAATGACACACTAACATTCCAGAAATGTGAGTAGCTCTCTTACATGTAGACTGGAACGTGAGTGCCCGTTGTAAGAAAGCCCTGCACTTTCTGTAAGCCACCATTGGTTTGGGTCAGGAGGCTGCAGACAGAAGTGTCTGCATCTGACATTGAGTTTAGTCAGAGTCCTGCATTTTTGAAGCACAGATTTGCCAATGCACTTATTCCAATAATCTCTGTTTTTCTTCTCAGTCCTAGGAACTATTGCTGTAGAAACTACTAACTCATTGACAAGGGAAAGAATGCTTTGCTTTCTAGCAGAAATCTAGTCTGTCTTTACAGCTGCAGTCCACAAAACACATCACTTGTGTGATCAAGTATGGTTTCACATCAAGTCACATGCACCTCTTTCCATCACTGTGGTAGTTCTTACTTGCTTGATACTTTACATAACTGGAATTCAAATCTGTGGAATATGGAGCAAGAAATAAAACTTACTGAAATCTTGTTTTCTCATAGAAGTCCAGTGGAAATCTGTGAATCATTGCTAGGTCTACAGGATTGGCTCACCTGTGAATCCCTTGTGGCACATCTTCCTTTCTCATGTTGTTTTTCTCCTCCCTCTTCTTCTTCCCCACCTCTTAAGGGCAAAATCATCATGGGCTACATGCAGTTAAGGAACTTTGAGGAATGCTATGGAGTTGGAGGAAAAATTTGAGAAGGCAAAGGAAACTTCTCAAAAGTATAAGACAACTGTATCATGTTTGTGATTTTGCTTATGTTTTGAGGTTTGGGTTTTTTTGCCCTTTTTGTTTTGTAGCTTGGTGGCTTGTTTTCATTTGCTTAGTGAGGGTTTTTGTTGTTCTTTGGCGTTTGTTTTTTTGTTGTTGTTGTTGTTTTTCTGGACTGAAACTAAAATTTCTCAACCTATCTGTTGCTTACTAAGCTGTGTGTAGTAGATAGAGACCAGAAGTCCTCATGGTGTTCCAGGGTTACAATAGTTGGCAAATGGGAGCTGAAACCTAAAGTATCTGTGAGGTATAGCCTAATAAGAGTATGACATCACTTTAAATTTGTCAATTTTCCCACAGAAAAAGCATATCTGTCTTAAATTTAAAGAATTGTTTGTTATCTGGCTACATCTGTGTGAAGTGTGTTCTCTGAGTGTGCCTTTGATATGGTTTCTTTTCTTAAAAATCAATTAAAAAACCGGCAAGCTGCTCTGTGCCTTGTAGTCCAGTGGTTTTGACCCATCCTAAGTTGAATGAATTGATACTTCCTTTCTCATCTGTGTTTTGTGTAAACAAAGACTGACCTAGTTTAGGCATTAAAATGCTTCTGGCTTTGAATCCCAAGTGGAAAAGGGGGCTTTTGAGTTTATGGCTTGGTGAAAAGAGGGGTTTCTGCTGGCTCTTGCCTGAAGTTCAGGTCTCTGTGCTCCTCTGTGTCTCCTCTCCCTGTTGCCTTGATATGACATGCTGCGTGTGCTTGCTGTGACCTGGGGAGGGGAATCCCTTAAGCTACTGGGGCCAACAAAGATTCTTCATTGACGAATTGCAATTCAGATGGTGTTGTGAAGAAATGAGGTTTTTATCATTCTGCTGCTTTTGTCTCTGTGTCTGCTTTTCCTGTTTCCTGCTTATGATTTCTTTTGAGATTTATTAGATTTGAGCAATTTAAATGAATGGATAAGGACTTCAAAGATATTATCATTCTGCAAGTATTGAATGTGGGCAGGTGACTATGAGACTATACAGCAGGAAATCAACTTTAGTATTAGGCAGCGGAGAATCTATGGGAGCTGGACTGATGAAGTAAATATACTATTACTATTTGAACAGCTAGAAAAGCTTCAATTGAAACTCTCATCATCTTGAGTGCTACAGGATGCAGTTCTGAAATGAAGCTGCAGGGAACCAGGCTTAGTAATTTCAGTGCTAGTGAAACTATGTGTTCTCTATTCTGTTCTCTGCTGTCAAATGCTTCCAGTAAAAAAAAAAAAAGTAATAATAATATGGTAGATACAGTAATTTGAGGCTCTAGATGCCACTAGGTGGCAGAACCCCTGCATCTATTTTGTGGATTTCTTTCTGTGCCTTGATTCTTCATCTGAGTATATTGAAAATACTTTTCAGCTATCATGTAATGAGAATAGGCACCAGTGGGGATGCTTACGTGCTATCCTAATTGGGCTCATATTGGCTGCTGTTGTGGGAAACATGAAGGGCTTGCAACACACTCTTGTGTTATCCTTCCTTGTTCAGACTGCTACCCCTTCTGAAAAGCCTGCTACTCAAAGCAGTTGCTTGCATTTAGTTGCACTTAGATGCCAACACAACTCTTTCCCTTTTTCTTGATTCTGTTGTTAATAGATGAGAAATGAGATGACAGCGACATTTAAGAGGAATGCTTTGTAAAGAATACAGTGGTAGGAACATGGAGATGATGAATGGTTTAACCTGTGATAGAAGGTGTGATTTTTGAGTGTTGGAAGCTCAGTGTTTTGGAGTGACTCATTTCTGTTGGTGAGACCCTAGGAGCTGAGTAGTTATCAGCTGGGAAACAAATGTGTCTTGAAGAATACCTGTTAATGATTCTTTTTCATAAGGCTTCTTTTCTCTTAGTGCTAGTCTTTGATTGCAACGTGCTTGTCATCCATTCATTGTGGGAGATCACTTTAGCTTCGTTTTATTGCTGTTTTGACTTAGCAGCTGGGATGGTGGCTGAAAACAGTCCAAGAATAGAGTCATTGCCTGTCTCTATTTACTGGTAGAGGGCTATGTAATTGTGGGTGTTGGGGACAGGATAAATTCTGCAATTATGTATGTTTGCATGTTGTGTTAGCTGGGATACAGCTCTCATCTTGTATTAGGGGATACAGTGCTACTACGGCAGGAGACATCCATGTTCCCGTGATCTACTCATAAGTATGCCATCTCTTTTAATGAAGACCTCTATGAGTGCATGCTTAGTAATGAATCTGATAAATACTGATTGACAAATCTAAAAGCAGTATGGGTCTGTTTCTTTTGGTGCTGGATTTTAGGAACATCATCTAGGTGTTTCAGTTTGGAGTATTAAAACTGAAGTGTCAGATTTCGAAGCAACTTGATTAGGGTTTTCAAAAGGTATTAGAATGTGATACTGACTCTGCATTTTGTATACAGTTGATGCTGTGCTACATGAGGGCAGTTTAATTCAGATGTTTCTGGCCACCTGTAAAGAAATATGAAGGGATAACAGCTTACTCCATTTGTTGCGTTATATTGGTTAGTTTATAACTTTATTTTGCTCTTCTGGAATAATGACATGAATGAGAATCACCTTTTGAAAGTGGTGTCTTGGAGGAATTGTACAAGTATCTTATTTCTCAGTAAATTCAAATAGAAGTTTGCATGCAAATGGATTTTTCCTACCTTGGTTTTCTTTCAGTGCTCCAGTCAGCTGTGCACAGTCTTCTTTACCTTTTTAGTACATCTACCGTGCCTGCTGTCTCTTCTCCAGCTACCCTGCATCGAATTAGTCCTTGCTTCTGATGATCTTCCTGGGCATGCCCTCACCTCATGAATACCTCAGTCCTTCCTTCATCCTCTGTGGATCTGCTCTGAACACCTGGTCAAGAAATGCAAGTGCTGTTGCACTTGCAGCCACTGTCCAGCTCTGCAGTACCACTTTGGGGATGTGATAGGAATGTTTGTGAACTTCTGCTCTTGGTGGTGCTAGATGTAACTCTCACTCTAGTCTGGACAAGGTGGGTTTGTGTTTGGGTGGGGTTTTGTTTTTGGTTTTTTTGAGGAGGAGATTTTAGGCTGTCAGATGCATGGCCTTTTTTGAAAAGCTCTTTATTGGCACACGTCTGAAGCTAGTTTGTCTTTACTGTTCCTTTTAAAACTACTAGTGTTTGTTTGAAGTGTCTTTGTGGAACGTGTATGGAAACATTGAAGGAAGGACTGTGAAGGAAAGGAATTCAGCCAAAAAATAGAGTAGTTTTCAGGAAGGTGCTACTTTGGCTCTTGGTCTCTTTATTGTAGAAAGGTAAATTGAAATAACAACCCCAAATACCAAACAGTCATCTGTTTTTAATTTAAATATATTTTTAAAAATACACTATGCTGACTGAAATGCCTGAAGCATCTTGGTGTTCAGAATTATGTGTAGTTTCTCTTTTGTATCCCGTTCATGTCATCAGCTCTATATAATTTCTACCTAGAAACCAATACCATGGAGATCATTCAACAGGCTTTATTTGTGGTGTAGAAACTATGGGGATTTATGCATAATATGCCTTCAGTTCCAAGTTATGCTCAAGTTATTGTTTTCCTACATCATACAGTAGGAAAGATGGTATTTCTTGAAAGTTTGGGGTTGGTTGTTATAAATTTGATTTTTATGTTTTGTTTTTTCTAATTTTAAGTAGACCTTTAAAAATCATGCATAGAAAGCAATCTTCCTCTCAGAAAGGAAATTTGTTGACTGTGTTTTCCTGTGATGTGTTGAAAATAGCTGATGGTTGGATCGTTGCAACTTGAGAGCTCCAACACACAAGAGCTGTGTAATGCCTGGTGAATCTTGCTACTGTCATTTGAGACAATATAAACCTAGCATACTAAACTGGTGATGAAAGCAAGTTTGTACTGTGCAGATGAGCAGTGATGTCTGGATGTAACATCCCAGTTTTGTTGACTGTTTGGAAGTAATGGTGATTCCTGATGAAGCTATTGCAGTGAGATAGAGAGAAAATAAATTCTTTAAGCAGGCTTTGGCAGACCTCAGATGCTGAAGAGTTCAGTGTTGTTGAAGGGGGTTACTTAAAGGAAATGTAGTGGGCATGTGGAGACGCTGAAAATACTAGAATTCCGAAGATAGCTGTGGAGTATGCATTAAGAACAGCACTATTAGAGATAATGGCGTATTTCTGTCCTGTTGATGAGACAATGCCTAATACTGAAGAGATGTTCCCCTTTGTGGTAGAGGTCTTGTGTGAGGTCTTGATGGGTTTTTGTGTAGAGAGAGAAGAACTGGAAATCCACCGTGAGGGAAAATATCCTGTGTAACGCATCATCCTTGGGTTATATTAGACCTTGTTTTGAAGTATGTGAAACACTGTGTGATATCTGCCCGTGAGATTGGGTGACACTCTTGAAAGGAGGCTTGGCTTTAAAACACAGTTTTATCCTGGTGTACAGGGTTGTACTGAGGCTGTATGAGTGCAGTGAGCTTTATTTAGAAATTCCTGAAATGATAATGCTGATCCTTTTAGTCTTCCTGAAACAAAATGCAGAGAAGACTGGCTGGTTTGAATGTCCAGATTGTGGCTGTGATTCAAACGAATTTTCTGCCGACTTCTGTGTGAAGAAATTTAATTTCATCCTTGCAATTCTTTTTTCATTTCACAGTAGATGTAATTGCTAACTGGGAGGCAAATGTCTTAATTCTCCAGTGTAGCTTGATGTGCGATATTATTTTTCTGCTTATTTACGCGAGTGTGTTTGGAGAGTGACGCATTGGTCTGGTGTGTCTTGTGCCCCTTAGGGACCTCAGTGACCCTGGGCTGTTGGTTTCAGAGGTCTTCTGTCACTCTGCCTGGCCAAGAAGCTAGGCAGTAAGGTTCTCTAGAGACGTCACACTGTGTTAAGTGAATTAGATTTGGACTGTGCAGCCAGTGGTTCTTACCAGCTCCAGCATGATCCTTTTTAGCAGGTGGATTAAGTCTATCAGCTCTGCAGTCCCTGGCTTCCATCAGTCTTGAGCCTGTGGATTCGTTGGCACTGGAAAAGGTAAGTCCCTTAAAAGGGAATTTTCTTTGGAATAAAACCACCCCATCAAACCCAGCATCACTTTCAGTTAGTTTTTGAAGAGGCAATTTTAAGAGTTAGTGCTGTGTATTTAGCCCTTTATTACTAATGCTGCACATGCCAAATTACCATAACTTGGAGCATAGCTCTCATGTTTCTCAGCGTGACTCTTTGACTCTGACAAAGTTCTGCTGGATCCAAGGGGGTCACAGAGTGCTCAAGAGCAGTTCTGTGGCTCTTCCTCGTGCGGTCCTGTTTGGACAGGGTGAGAGACAAATTACAGACTGCAGTTGCTGGCACCGAGCGTTTGCAGAAGCTACTGACGGATGCTCTCCCTCTGCAGTAGTGGGGCTGCAGCTGATCTGAAGATCTATGCAATAACAAATGAGCTGAGCAAGAGCCATGCCTTCCAAATGTTTTGAGACACTCTTCTTGTGTGTGTGAAGGTGGTGACCTACTTTCCAGAAGATTATGGTAGAATTACTTTCTTTCAAGTGCAATAAGTGGTTATTGCCTTCACTGCCCTGTTAAGACTTAGAAAAAGGAACGTTAAGTGTACAGATATTTTATCTGTGGAAAACATGAAGTATCTCTCAGGTACAGTCAGGTCATACAGCTTTCTCTCTCTTGTTTAGAAGTTCATCAATGTATTGTGGTTCTTAATGTCCAAAAATAATGACATAACTGAGACTTCCACTGTCTGTGGCCTGAGAGGATATCTAGATATTTACAGTTCTTACTCTTCCACAGTGAACATTATGCAGCAGTGGAAGGAAAGATGACCATTGTCTGAGTCAACTCACTCACCTGCCCCCACCGCAGGTCTTAACCATGTAGGAATTCAAATGCATTTCAGTTTTTGATTCTTAATCTGTAGAACTTGAAATAGCAGTTAAACAGAGGGAAGAGCATTAAGAAAATAGTAATGGAACAAGAATTTAAGAATTGGGAAGGAGTAATAAATGTTGAAAGCTGTTACGGACTTGCTTTCTAGACATTAATAATGAGAGATTTTTGGTTTCTGATCCATTTGAAGTATCTCTGCAGAGGATACTGAATTTGTCTTGCCATATTTCCATCCTTTTTGCTTGGGAAACAGGTGCTGAATCATGAGTGAGCATTCGCTGGAAATTATAGTACAGGTGCGCTGTAGTTTTCACTACTGAAGCTTCTGATGTAGCAAATATGAGTTGTTATAATCCATGTTACATTGTAGGTAGCTTGACTTGGAAACTTCCTCTTGTTTAGTCAACAAACACAATAGTAACTGGCTCTCTCCTACTTTTCTCCTTCATTTTGCTCTCATAGTTTTCTAACTGTAGTCACTTTCCTTTTTACATGCTAACATTTGTGTTGACTTTTTCTTAACTAGTTGAGGGAGCTTTATATTCTAACATTTCACCTGATTTGCATCTAGGATTAACATTTTAGGGAGCAGTTCACTGTTCCTAATAATAAAATCCTTTCTCTTCTAGTCAAGACATCTGCTTTGTTCTGTGCTGTATTCCCCAAAAACTATGAAATGTTCCTACTTCAATATTATGCTAAAATTGCTCCTTGCAAATTGCACGTGGAAGTACACAATAAGTTTTTATCACTGTTTATAATACTTTCATTTCTACACTTTCATGGTCAAGAGAAAAAAAAATCTTAAGTATATTTTTAGATGTTAGTAATGAACATTTAAAAAATTATATTTAACTAAAAAAAAACCCCAAAACAACAAAAAAATCCTGAAATATCCCAAAATGAAAAAAAGCGCAGTAGTTGGACAAGGTAGGAGAAGCAACAACTACTATCTTTTCCTTTCAATCTCTTCCCCATAGAGAAGAGATGGAATGTAAACTGCATTAATTTTCAGTATTTTGCTCATGCATAGTCATGTTTAGATTTGCTAGTATTATGCAGCCTGCCTGTGTACTTCTTTATTTCCTAAAGTTCAAGGTTATATAAGAAGTAGGTTACTTTTCCTAGGTCAGCAGACATCTAACAAATACCTTGAAAGCCAAGTGGTTGGAGAGCTTCCTAACATTTAAGTGTGGTGGAAATTTCCTTAGTAGCAGTCTTCAGCTCAGACATAACCTTATTGTCGTGCTTTCACAGCACGCTTGTGCTTTTAACATGAAGATGAGTAACATAAACCAAAGTACTCAATATTGACTCCTTGCTAGTTCTTTTTAATTCTTGTGTGAAGCATTTTTTCTTTAAGATTTATTTTTGGATTTTGGAAATAACTTTATTAATAATTGTGATGGACTGCAGAGTCCTTTAGCTTTTCTAGTCACTTTTGGAATATAAAATATTTGATGTGAATATTAAATAAATCTCAGTTTTTCTTTCTTTGGTAGTTCTCTTCTTCCCTTCTTCCCCACTTTGTGGATGCACCTTTGCCAGTTGTAGTCTTCACCTGTAGTATTTCCACCGTTGTTGGAATTTTTTTTTACTCTGACACATTTATACAGATGTAATTATTTTTTGTAATTCCACATTCATAACATTCCTATTACAATGTGCTCCCGTTAGTTCTTAGTTCCCACAATTGATGCTGTTTTATTTAATATTGGGAGTTTTCTAATTGTTTTGTGTTATAACACACCAGTAATTGTATTCACTGGAAAGAATCCTCTTTGCTTTATGTATTTGTGTATATAATGTATATGATTTCAGATTATCTGTTCTTATATTCTTGTCAACTGATATATTGCTGACTGAATTCCAAAATGTTAATTTTAAAAAGTATCTTTTAAATAGTATCTAAAGTCTCAATCAAAAAAATAAAAGGACTGTCTGTCCCTGTAAGATTTGAAAAGCAACACTAAAATATTTTTGGAGTAATATAGTATTGTACTCAGCCTTATTCCTGTCTGTGTATTGCCTGCCTGTTGCCTTTTACTTTCAAAGCTGGTGGTACAGGTAAACACTTCAAAGATTGAGGAAGAGGATGCACTTGAGCTCCCCTCAAAGCACTTTAGAGAGGAAGTACAGCTGACTCATCAGTGAAATTGTCTATACAGCAAATGCTGGTAAGTGTACTAAATGAACTGGAAAATCGTTGTCTGTGGTCTTTTAATTTTAGCAGTCCAGTAATAGGACTACTGTTTAGATGAAAATGTATGTTTGCTTTTCAAGTTGAATGATGCTAAGTTAATCATTCTGTCTTTAATACATCTCTTCTCTTATCTTGGATCTAGAGTTGTCCATTTCTTTCAGACAATATAAGAAGTTACTTTCTCTAGCCTGCTACCTTTCTTGACTGGCTTTCTTCCTTACAGTATATTCTCCTGTTCCTTTCACAGGAAGAATATTTCTCAGCAGCAGCTCTACTTATCCACATCTTTAAAGCACTAATTTTTTGTTGTGGAGGGGGGAATTGTTTCCTGAAGCATCCATGGAAGCATGTATGAAAGTGTCTTAGATCTGCACTTCAGTCTTGCCGCTTATTTACTATGTTGAGCATTTGTTACACTGAAACCATTTTGAATCCTTCTGTAATCAGATTTACTTCGTCTTAAACGTGGGGGATACATGATCTGAGAATAGCTAGGGAAGTGTCAGCTGATTAAATTGTAACTGCTCTTGTCCACATGCTTAGCTTACTGCAAATGCAAATTCAAATTTCTAGGTTTAGTTGGAATTTGCAGTTGGGACAGAGTGAGCACCCTGTCATTTTTTGACACAGATTAGCTGATAAGTGCTATCATTTTAAGACAAGGTAATATTAACATGGTTTATATAGCATATTTGTGTTCTTGATATCACTGGAAGTGGAAATTTAAAATTTGACCATTATTATCCATCCTTAATTTCTATTCTCATTATGTTTGCTTTATATACTACTGCCGCTCTACATTAAACTTTTGGTTTGGTTTGGTTTTTTGTTTTGTAAGCCCAAGAGAGCCCTTCAGTAATAAAATAGATTTTTGTAACTTTTTTTTGTAACTTCTTTTAGAGAAACTTTCATTGTGATAATTTCGTGGAAAAAAATTACACTGGCATTTTCAGATGCTTTGAGTCTTGTTTGCTCTGAATTGATCCTCTCTACCCTCCTTACCCTGACCCCTTGCAAATTTCCAAATACACTTTTTCATTAGTTAATTCTGTTGACTCCAGACACCTTCAGACGCATACTTCTGAGTAGCTTCAGGTGTTAAAAATTTGTCATTGACTGAAAAGTTTTGTGGAAGTTATGCTTAGACCACTAATGATTGTATCCCAGTGAGATATAGAACATTTGTGCACTTTAATTTTTTCTTTCCTTTTTTGGGGGGAGCTGCATGTAGCAGGCTTTCCATCAGTATAGAATGGAATCCTTATTTCCCTTCAGTGTTTTTAAACATGGTTCTTAGTGGCTTGATAGACTGTATTTTAAGCAAATCTCTACTTGCTTATCTTACAAACTTTACTTGCATTAACAAAAGCAAAAATACTTTCTGAAATACTAGTTGTCCCCTCTGCTGCACAGCTATTGAAAACTCTCAATAGCATTTTTTTTTGTTTTTTTTTCTGGTGCTGTCATTCCTGGTAAAGATTTTCCATGTTATTATTACTGATGTAGTTAATATTGAACTTTGAGAAGCAAACAGGCTTTCTGTGACATTTTTTAATTAAACATTTATAGAAACATCTGTTAACTCCAGATTCAGGTCTGAAGTAAATGCCATGCTGTCTCAAGGTAGTATTTTGGAGCTTAAGGCTCTAAGGGGCTTCCATCACTCCAAGTTAATCTTAGCTATGAGACAGAAAAATTCAAGGGACAGAAAACGTAAGGCCATCTATTTGAATATTGAGAGACAGATGTTGCTTCATGAATGTTCTCTTATGAAGTGCTTTTGTCCTGAAATGCCCATCTTCAAGATGCCCATCACTTCGAGATGTGAAGTGATACCAGACAAGCGTCAGTGTGTATATGTGGGTTTTGTTAATGTTGTGCAAAGGGACTGAAAATTGAAATGGGATAGAGTAAGAAATACAGTGATGCCTGTTGATGGGAACTTTGATTAAAGAAAAGCAGGCAGTGGTGTGACTGCGAATTGGATGATTTAGATATAAAAACAGAAGAGAGAAACTAAATAGATGATAAAGTTGATAGCTTAAGGTCTGTGTGAGTATCAAAGAAGAAAGGCTGAGGTGTGATGGTAGCTGGTGTGATGCACAGGAAGGTCTAGGAATGGAAGTAAGAAAAGAGATGTTAATAACATAACTGAAGAAGATACCTGAGTGTGTGTAAGTTATGTGCAGTTTTGGGAAGAGGAAATGGGAGAAAGTGAAGAAGGCAGTAACTAAGTGAAAGCCTAGCTCTGTAACTAGGTGAGGATAAGACAGTCTTGAGAAGGCTGCAAGATGCTTGAGCTGCTTGAGAGCAGTTGAGAAGAACGCTTGTCACTGAGAGTGGAAGAGTATCACTCTTAAGGAAAATTGTCTTACTGGATGATGAATCACTGACAGGGAAAAGTACAGAAGATACAACTGAGCAAAGTGAAAACTATTAATTCTCTGGGTCAGAAAGGTCAGCTGTGGATTTGGAATTTAAGGGCTCTCTTTCCTTTTGATTTTGACAGAAACATGACATCTAACAGAAGTGATGCTGCCATCCTAGAAAGTCATTGTAGTGTTAAATACCTGTTGAAGGGCTTTTGGCAGCCTGGTGGTTTACAAATGTGTTCAGAGAGCATTTGATAAGATAGATACTGAGTAGTGGCAAGGTGCAGTCTGTCAGGGTGAAGAACTGCAGTATTGCCCACTTACAAGCTTGTTTTTCTAGGTCAATGCATCTGTGTGAAGAAATGTTCCTTCTGTTATTGTAATTAATTTTATATTAATGGCCAGTGAGTGAGTGGGGAATGGAGTAGCACTTAAAGCAATGTTAGAAGCATTGGTTAGGTGTTTGAAGGTGTTTTGAGCACTTCTTTGTAGAATACCTACTGGGTCAAGATTTTTGATCGCATAGTGTGGATTAAATCTTCAGTGCCCTGAGGTATGGGGTTTTTTTTAAACCTGCTGGTCTTCATGCTTAATGAGACGTGTTTTATTAAGCTTTAAAGTTTTGTAGGTGTTCAGTTTCTGACTTCAAACTAGGAATCTTTAGCTCCTCTTCAGTTATCCTGGCTAATTCCATATGCAAAGGTTCTTCATTTTCGCAGGAGTGTTGTGTGTGTTTGAATGGCAGGAAGATTGGGTATGCTTCTATGTTCATTCTATTCTTACACAAGCTTAATGCTTGTTTCATCCCCGTTTAATATAATTCCTAACTTTCCTTTGCCACGGTTTTTCTGCTTGTATTTTGCTGGTAAAGGTGTTACCATAATTTTGGCTGAGTGGTTTTTAAGCACTGTCTGAAAAAATACAGAGGCTCAAATGTAAATATCCATCTCTGTTTTTGTGGAGAAATGAGAATATAACATTTTCATAGAATCAGAGATTTACCGAATGGTTTGGGTTGGAAAAGACTTTAAAGATCATACAGTTCCAACCCCCCTGCTCAGAGCAGGAACACCTTTGACCATCCAGCCTGGCACCGAATGCTTCTAGGGATAGTACATCCACAGCTTCCTTGGCAACCTGTTCAAATGCCTCACCACTCTCACTGTAAAGACTTTCTTTCTAATATCTAATCGAAACCTACTCTCAATTTAAA
This sequence comes from Cnemophilus loriae, assembly GCA_013397755.1. Taxonomy (NCBI): domain Eukaryota; kingdom Metazoa; phylum Chordata; class Aves; order Passeriformes; family Corvidae; genus Cnemophilus; species Cnemophilus loriae. The sequence goes on along the minus strand of VZTF01007742.1, from coordinate 496,031 downwards.
GCCATTCCCCCTTGTCCTGTCACTACATTCCCTTCTAGTTTGTCCCTCTCCATGTTTCTTGTAGACATTCTTCAGGTAGGCCGCAATTAGGTCACTCAAAGCCTTCTCTTTTCCAGACTGAACAAACCAAATTCTCTCAGCCTTTCCTTATAGGAGAGGTGTTCCATCCCTCTAATCATCTTTGTGGCCCTCCTCTGGACTCACTCCAACAGATCCATGTCCTTCCTGTGCTCGGACCCCAGAGCTGGATGCAGCAATCCAGGTGGGGTCGCCCCAGAGCAGAGCAGAGGGGCAGAATCTCCTCCCTCGCCCTGCTGCCCTGCTTTGGTTGCAGCTCAGGACATGTTTGGCTTTCTGGGCTGTGAGTGCACATTGCCTGGCTCGTGTCCAGCCTCTCATCCCCCAGCACCCACAAGTCCTTCTCGGCAGGGCTGCTCTCCATCTGTTCATCCCCAGCCTGTGTTGGTACCGGGGGTGCCCCAACCCAGGTGCAGCACCTTGCACTTGTGCCTGTTGAACCACATGAGATTCCCATGGGCTTGCTTCTCAAGCTAATATTTTGAGCTACCCCTGTGGGTATCCCTCCAGGAATACTCCTTGGCAGTGTGTAAAGAAGAGACTCCATTCCTTCAGCTTTTTCACCTTAGTGTTGGGGTGTTGTCTGAGCCATGCTTGCCTTAAGTGAAGTGAGCTTGACAGGTATCTCAAGTCAATAATTCAAATAGATGTAACTTCATTGATGTGTTGTCTTTATTTGACACACAGGATGTTTTCTGTGGTTTAATTTTTTTTTTATCAAATAATGACAATTTTTCTCATTTACTATCATTTCTCATTTCACCCCTCTTTCCTAGGTAGTTCCTGGATGCTTACAACTACATGTGATATGATGGACAGAGCTAAAATAGAAAAAGCTACTTTTTGTGTCTTTTGACTTATAGAGTATTTTCTGTAAATGAGAGTAAAATGTGACTGTCCTTGAAAACTTCATATCATTTGTGGAATCTGTGGGTTATTTTTGATTATCAACTCCTAAAAGATGGAATTTCAAAAACTTTCTAAATAGAAACTTTCTTTACAAGAAAGTTAGCATCAGGGAAAGGTGAACCTCAAATAGAAAGATGATCTCATTCTTGTTTTCTCTCATCATCTTATGTATCATCACATCAACCTCTTGTCTGTAGCTAAGCTTTTTATACCTCTAAGTTCCACAAAGATTGAGTTTCAAATGTGATAATGCCAATAACTTTGGCAGCTGAGATGCCTGTCACTTTTACTTTAAAATAAAAGCCACATTTTTTTGATAGAACAGTTGTAATACTTGTAAAAAGCATGTTCGAAGCATGAAATCTTATGACAACTTTGTCATATGTCCTCATTTTAGACAGGTAAATTGTCTTAAATTAGCTCACACACTTCCTAAAAACAGTGTTTTGCACTAGTCAATACATTTTATATTCCTCCTCTTCAAAGACTTCTGAGAACTGATAGTTTTTTTCCCCCTCTGTACAAAGATGAGATCAATTTTACAGATACTTTCCTAAATTCCAACAAAAGGAATAGGTAAGTATAACATGCTTGTCCAGGCCCTTTTTAAAAAGCTGTGTGTATACAATGCAATCAAAAAATTTACTGATACGCGTGTACAGACAGAATGGTTTCATATAGGAGTGATGCATATAATCTTTGTGTAGTCGTGCTCTGGAGGTTGCATTAGTAGAGAAGCATAAGTCCTTTCATATCCTTTGTCTTCAAAGGACAGTAGCCAATACAGCTAAATACTGCAGACACTTGAAGTTTTGTTGCCTAGTAGCACATGATCTTGCCATAGCAAAATCAGTAAGTGTCTGTAATAGCAGTAAGTCCTATCCTTGCGTAACTTGCTACACCCCATTAAGCTCCATCAGTTCTCCTAGTGTTTGGATTGCACAGGTTTGGATGCATGCCTCAAGTGTGCATTTGGCCTCTGGTAACTGTTTATAGCAATCTTCCTTGTCTCTCTGATTTCTTCAGCGGAGATTCCTATTTAAGAAATGTGTGGCTGGGGAGAAAGAGAGCTATCAACAAGCCAATGCTTCTCTCTAGCCTCCTAATGCCTCAAGCAATTACTTTCCTTTTTTCTTCTTCAGTATGAGTGGTTGATGAGGTTTTTCTGGACTTCCACATGCAGTTTAGGTCTCCATGATATGGAAACGTGGCTGAGATAGAAATGCACAGGCTGGTTCTTCCCTGATGACCTTAAATGACAATTCTTTTGCTTCCTGGTAGGTGGGAGCCGTAACACTTAGTATAAGGACTCTGTTGTAGGCTGGAGGAAGAGGAAGACTGCAATAAACAGGATAACTGGTAAGTAACACTTATCCTGCTCTCATAAAAGTCCTCCCAGTTTATGGCATTTGTTCTGGAAAAAAATTATTGATTCTGGATGAAAAAGCCCCATTCCTGAGGCTTCTCAGAGAATGTTCTCTATTACCTAGTGACATATCTTAAACTATCAGAATGTCAGAGTAGCTAAGAATAGTTGTTCCAAGTTTTGAGAGTGCAAAGGGCAGTCTCAATATGAGAGGCTTCAGAGTAGCAGGTATTTCCAGTGTATTTCTGGATTAAAAGTGCTCAAATACAATGTTAGGAAGTGTATTAATTTTTGCTGTGGGCGAACTTTCTATTCTTATCTGTCGAATAGAAGAGCATGGCTTCCCTGCAAAAGGAATAAAGGCATTTCAAAGCTATGTCTGCTGTTTATCTGTACAGCATTTTGATGTTGTAGGCAAACAAATGTTCATTTATCAAATTGCCTCAGATATATGTTTGGAATGATGTGTTTCATTTCAGTACTCTTAAAATCTTTAAGATTTCTGGATGCTGGTAAAATAGGCTTTGAGGATGGACTACTTAGTGTTAGCATATTGGTATCAGTAAATCCCAGTAAAATAGCACGTGTTTTGTAACCAGAGGAAGGGAAGGGTGAAAAAATGACAGCCACTTGTCTTGTCCGTGTGTACTTGAGCAAAATTAGTGATGCCACTTAAAATCTGTATGTGTTGCCATTAGTGTAGCCTTGAAAAGCAGGTGACTTCTCAATGCTTTGTGATGAAAATTATTCTCAACTTCTTGGTGCTGTGTGATGAAAATTACTAGTTTTACATACAGCATCAACATCGCAGCTCTATTTTGGTGTTGGTTTTTCAGTGTAAAGAGCATGAATGTGATTACTGTGCCAGAGCCGGCACTAAAAATTACTGGAGAAGTTTCAGGAACTGATTGCCCTTGTCCACCTGATAGGTTTCATAAGGTGTTAGAAGGCAATGATAGCACATAGTAAAAAATGTGCTCACAGTAAACAGGGAAAGTTACTGTGCTTTACAGGTAAATTTTGCAGTAGTTTTGCAGATGCAATCACAAAAACAGGTTGTGGAATGCTCATTCATTGAACAGTGGTTGCCATCCTTCTGAGTGGGCAATGAGTTCGGGTAAATTTGTGTTTTCAGAACGTAAGCCTCCAGAAGGCCTTGAGAAGAGTTGGTAAGGTAGTTACGCTGACAAAGAAATCAGCTTAGGCAAGTGATTTTTTACATTATTTGCTGAAATCGGCATGGTGATAAAAAACAAGCTATGGGCAAAGCAGGAGGACAGATGGATTACAAATGCAGTATCACATGAGTTTGCCTTAGGATCTTGAGTATGCAAGGATAAATGGTTCCTTTCTACAGGATAGAATAAAGCATTGTTATGAATTAAAATTGGTGTCCCTTGCATCTTTCAACAGTACTTTAAAAAGAATGGGAAACACTGAAGGATGAGACACACTTGGTTTGTTACTGGGCTCTTTGTTAAATATGTAAATATAAACTAATCTTGTAATCTTTGCAAATGTCAAACTTTTACTTGACCTCCAACTACATGGAAGCATTGCCTTCAAAGAGTTTTACTTAAAAAACATCAGTTGATGATTCATAATTTAATACTTCCCTTGGTTTTATTGTCATCAACTTTGCAAGCTAGAGTTACTTTTGGCAACATTACCATGCTGTCATAGATTTCCATCCTTCATGCCTTGAAAGCATATTAGTGTCTTAAGACTGGATTAATGCTTGATCAGACTTTCTTAACTTCAGCTCTATATATATGTAGTCTGGTAGCTCAGCAAGTATAGAAAAAATATATGAAGTTTTCTGTGAGCATGGCAGGGTTCCTCCTAAGCCCTTTGAAATAGAGATATTATTTCTGCTTCAATTTCTTAATCTGAGAAACTACTATGTATCTCTGTAGAGCTTAATAAAAATTAGAGGGTGCTCATGTATTTTAGTATCTCTAAAAACCTAGGCAGTTGAGGCTAAAGGGCCAGGCTTGCTGGGCTCTGAAGATAAATGGAGCTATCTCACAGTTGATTTTAGTGGACAGTTACACTTTAGTGAGGTTATTAGAGCTGAAAAGAAAACAGTGAATTAGTACTGAAACTTAAGGCATCTTCTTGGAGCTATTAAAAGTCATAAGCATTTAACTTGTATCCGCTTTCAGATGTCGTGAAGGAGAAAGAAACACTTTTGCTACACGGGGGAAATAAAAGGCGTGCTAAAGGCTGGCACATATGTCTCTAGCCCTTAGCTTGCTGTAAGTTACACAGTGACCCTTTCACAAACAGTTTGTCTCTTGCACTAATGCTACTGGGAAAATGTCCAATAGTAGTTCTAGCTAGAAACAGCATTGATTTCTGCTTTGGTATATCTAGTTAGTACTCATGCCATTTTACCCCTCTGATTGGGAGCAAAGGGCTTGATAGTCAGCTGCAAGTAGAAGCAAACATATTCAGTGCAAGACAGGTCCTTTTTTATTTTCTCACTTTTCTTAGAAAACATGAGAAGTCTGCTTAATTGCTTTCTTCCCTCTTCCTACTCCTCTGAGTTGTTCAGAAAATTGTAGTGGTGATATTCTTGCAGGTTTCTGTGCAGCTTTTATTTCCCATTCCACTTGTTTCCATACGATTTGGACAAGTGGTATTTTCCCACTCTGGCAACAGCTGATTTTCCTCCTCAAAGGAACTATATGGGTATAATGAATAACTTCTACTTAAGTGTGAAATTTCCCATATGGAGATGATCAAAAGACATTAACTACAAAATAGTGTACGATGTGATATGCAAGTGCCGTAGTTACTGGTACTCCATTGCATGCACAGGGAACCATTAGCCATCTGACTAATAATTGATAGCTTATAGCTGATTATAGCTAATGGTGGTTGTTATAAATTATGCATAGACCTTAAAGAGAATGAAAACACTGCAATACTAGAAATAGTTTCACATGTGTATCCTACTTAGAGTGAGGGAGAAAAGACAATTGCTTAGTTAGGAAAATCTTGTAGAATCAAAGATGGACGGTTTTGCAGAAAGCTGTAGAAAATAGTTGGTGAGTGATATGGAATGAGAAGTACTGCAATGTGATTTAAAAAAAAGGAAAAAAGAAAAGAAAAACACAACAAAAAACCAACCCTGAAGTCTTAAGTGATGAAGATGCAGCCATCTTCCTAAGAAACCAGAAATGCCCACTGTAACCTAGCACAGCAGGCTGAAATGACATTTGTTCGAGAAAAATCTCACACATAACCCAGAAAATTGTTTAGAGCTAAGAAGTAAAAGTAACTGAAGTAACATATTTTGAAAGTGTGATGTTTGCACGCTGCTTTCCAGGCAGACAGATTCGGTGTTTGACCACCCTGCTGTGAAGCACGTTTACCTTGTGTTGAGCTGGAGTGGCACTTGCTGCAGTTTGCAGCTGTTGTGCCCGCTCTCCCACTGGGCATCTCTCTGAAGAGTTGGGTGCTGCAGCTCCAGTCAGGCACTTGGAGCCAGCAGTTAGAGGAGCACTGCCATAAGGGGTCACCTGCTGTCATCAGGGCTGTAGCCACCATGCTTTGAGGCTGGTAGTCTACCATGTTCACGCACCTTGCAGTGCACTTGCCCAGTCGATTTCTCCCTTCAGTTGCAGAGGTGTTACAGGGGACCCCTGTTCAAAGCTTTGTTAAAGTCAGGGTAAATGACATCCACTGCTCTCCCCTCATCCACCAAACCAGTCTTTTTGTTGTAGGCAGTGATGAGACATAATTTCAACGATGGTGGCCGTTCTGAGTCACTTATTTCATGTAGCTAGAAGTAGCTTCCACAGTGACTAGCTCTGTATTCTTCTGTACTCAGGAATTCTGTCAGTCCAGTTTGCTCTTAGATGTCCTCAACTTTACCTTTTTCAATCCTGATGTAGGCCTTTATCCTCATGAATGTGCAGTGGCAGAGAGCCAGTAGGGCTGACAATAGACCTTATCAGGAAAGACTGAGGTAAAGGAGACATAGAGTAAATCAGCCTTCCCCATATGTTTTTACTGCTAGGTCCTCCTTCCATTGGGTAGCTACTCTTGCTTTCCTTAATCTTTTTGCTGCCATTGTAGCCTGCAGAAGTCCCTGTGGTTTTTACCCCCGCCACCAGTTTCAAATACAGCCCAACTTTGGCTTTCTTAATGTCATCCTGATGTGTCTGAGCAGTTGTCTCTGAGTAGCCCAATTCCGCCTACACTTTATTTTGAGTTTGCATAAATTACTCAGGAAGTGCCTGGGAAAGGCTGGGTTTACTTAAGCTGTTCACAGACTTTGGTTATTGTATACTGAATATATGAAGTGGTCTACACCGTAGACTGAGAAAAACTTGACCCTTTTTTACAAGGACAGCAAATTTTAATAAATATTTGCAGCAGTGAGGTTAGCTGTCTTTCAGGTACACAAGAGGAAGGAAAGAGGCTTTTCTGAAACTCAGCATTAAAATTTCAATGTAAAGCATTATTGTAGTCTGTCTTCGCTCCCAAGATATTAAGATACATTGTCTTCCTTGATGACATTGTATGGAGAAAAATATTCACGGTTGAAGTACACTTAAGAGCTTTAGAAAAGCAGCATTTGATAAATTTTATCTGTAAAACAAACAGAAGGCCAGATGATGAGCATTTGGGAGTTACTTGCTTAGTACTAGTCCTAATTGAAATGGTTTTGGCACTGACAAGAAACTGGTCTTATTCCAGTATATGTGAAAATCTATGAAAGAAAATGACCATAGTTGTCTATAAGTTTAAGTATCTTTTTTTGCTTTCCTAGTAAATTCAAGCATTCAGAAAGTTTTAATAACTGTTTTGAACAGAAAATGTGCTATACATGATGAAGGCAAGCAAGAAAGTGATGTTGTGCCTGGGTTTGTGGCTAATAAACACTTCAGGGTAGAGCAGCACTTCCAACAGTCAGTTGCTCAGCAAAAGGTTCAGATTAAAGCATTTTTGTGAGACTTCTCCCATGGAGATTTACCACCTTGTGTGTACACTTGAGGGAAGAATTCTGTGCTTTGTAGCTCTTCTTCCCTTTGATTTTTTTTTTTGCACTGACATGGTGATCTGTGGTCTCCTCATTGTCTTCCTTGGCTATAATTTACTGCAACAATTTTTCATACTTGCTTTATTAAGTAGGTGATGGGAGCTGTATAGGTGGTTCATGAGTCATATAATATTAAGCAAGATAGGAAAGAAGGGTGCAAGAACAGTGAGTTTGTTTTTATAATGTTGACGATTATTCACTTTGCTCTTGAGGAATATTGAGTAATTAACGCTCGCTTAACACAGACTTATTAATATAATAAAGCAGGACTTCAATTGCACCGGAAGCTGAAATAGAGTTATTGGAGAGCAGCATAAGTATAATGAAGGGCAATGCTAAATGCTAGAATGTTGAATGCTGGAGTACCAGTATGTTGGGGTACTGTGTTGTGTTAAAAGAGTGGATTTTTGTATTGCAGCCAGTTCTGGAAGTGGTACCATATGTATTAATGCTTCCACGTGATTATGAGTTGTGCAAGAAGTAAAGTATATTATATAATGTCCAGAGAAACTAGGAGTTTCTGTCCATGCTGCTTACATTTTGGAGGGAGGCAAAAGAGAAAGAAACTTGAAATAATTATGGAGGGGGAGGGGAGACTAAAACCTGATCTTTTAATGAATAATGTAATGACTGAAATTCTGTTGGGATACAGCTGAAAGGGCGTACTGTAATTAGGTCATTTGATGACCTGTTTCAGTAGCCGTTACATACTGGAAAAAAGATCTTCCCTGAAGCTTTGCAGAGAGTCAAGGTTTTCATCTTCCTTGCTTCGCTAGTTTTACCTCTTTCCAAAAATAGATGCATGGCATGTATTCATATTGAGATTCCATAAATAGACATTTTAAGTCTGGTAAATCGTAATTGTTACTTCATGTATCTCCTACTTTTTATAATCAATCTCTTGTAGCAATCTCTGCACAGAGAAGTAAATGCAGATTTTTGCAATTTCAGTGCTCCCTGTTTTTAAAGCAAGCATGTTCCAATGTGTGTATCAGTCATATTTTTAGGATATGAAAGAACAGTTTATGCTGTTTAAAACTTTCTGACTTGGACTGTAACACAGTCAGATCTAGCAGTAGCTTACAGGAAAATAACGTTCTGGAAACTGCATCATTCATGGAAATTCAGCACTTTATTTTTACTGTGTCCTTAACATTTAGTTTTTCATGCAATTGCATTGCTCATTAATAATAAATTCCTACTTCTGTGTATTCTTAAGAGGAGCTCTTATGATTTAAATTGATAGTTCATCATCTTAAAATCATACTCCAATTCTTAGTTTCTAAATTTTTGGAAGAATATTTATGAATGGAAGGAGAAATATTTTCAGCACCAAGTAGAACATTTTTGAGAGGACAAGCCAAGACACAATGGAGAAAATGTTTAGTACTCATGTTAAGGATTCTCCTTTTAAGCTGCTAATCATGTCAGGCTTCACCTTGTGCTGCTGTACAAATGTGGAGAGTATAGTGGTGCCTATTACAGGTTTAACTCTGAAACAGTAGAAATTAATGAAACCCAGGCACCTGTTTCTTGGCTATTACTCTAAAAGAAGGAGAGCTCTTGTATTTGGAGTAGTAATTCCAGTAGGGTTATTAATTGTGCCTCATCTCCTACATAGTTTTAGTTGATAGAATTCAGCACACTTTCAGGTTACAGCATTTTCCAACACCAGATTCTTGTATCTTAAGCCAGAAGATACCATCTAATCTGACCTCCAGTTTAAAATGACAACTATAATTTTAGCCAGTGAAACTTAATTGAAGAGATTAATAGCAAGACTACTCATATCCAATAACCAGTGAAAATACTCAAATGTAGTACACACCATAAACTATAGAACTCATTCTTTCCCAAAAAACCTTTAAATTGAAATTCAGGCCTTTCGTAGTCTAAGATGAAAATGGGCATTCAGGCTAGTTGTTTGCAGATTATATAGTGAAAGCAAGGGTGCTGGATAAAAAATTGCATGTATATAATGTCAAAGCTTAACCTCCGAATAATTTTAACATTTTGGAAAGAGAAGCAAAGAGCCTTTTCCTACTTGCTGTAATAGATTTTCTGGTTTGGATGCTTTGAGGTAGAACTATCCTGTACCATGCTTACAGTAAGTCTTCCAAAATGCTAAGTTTTCACTTTAAAAATAGATTATGTAAGAGTACAAGATATGAAGTCAAACTGCATACCACAAGAACTCACGTCTGCTTGGTGAAATGTTAACATTAATGGTTTAGAATCAGAACTTTCTATTCTGTCTTACAGAGTTTTGCCTCCCAACCAGGCAGTTTTCACAGGCTTCCTGATTCATGGTAAGCCTTTCCAAATCCCCACCTAGACCCTGAGAAAATCCTGCTGTCTTTTCCACGTCTATGGCTGGTTTGTTCACCTCTTGTGTGCTTTCTCAGAGATCTCCTGTGCACTGGGATCCTGGGCTTGCTATGTCTCTGCCTGTCTGCTGTCCCAGCCCGAGACTGTGGCAGCTTCACCTGGCTGGCTATAGTTAGCTGCCTCCAGGGAAAGGGGCACTTTCTGTCTTTTGTAAGATCTCACCTGAAGGAGTTCAACACACTGGACACGGCAAACATGCAGTCTTCTTCATGGCTCTTCGCCAAATGCTGAATGTTTGTTTAATTGCAGAATAACACACTCAGCGCTGAGTACTACAAGTGTGTCCCTGAGTGAGCAGAGCAACTGCCCTGGGGATACCCCTGCGCATTCTGAGATACCTGACTTCGATACAGGAAGAGCATAGCTGTCGTAATGAGCACTGGACAGGTTAATCTGTGGTCTGTTGTCTCTCCTTTCTGATGTGTCTTTATGGGAACCTGGCGGAATTCCGCAGTGACCGCAGTCTGCCTTGGGTTGCTGCAGTGGCCCTACAGCACTGCAGCTTATGGTTCACCACAGGGTAGTTGCTTTGTGGTGAACCATAGGAAGTCTGGCTTGAGACCATTGCCAGCTGCTGTTTCCGATGCTGGTACAGCTCCAGAGGCAGGGGAAAGGCAATGCTGATGCAGGGTTCTACAAATAGTAAGGCCAAGGAAATGACATAAATCTAAAAATCAGTTATCTGAAACAAACCACATCTTTTTCCATTTAATTTTTCACTAAGACTTTGTAATAATAACCCATACCCAAATGTTGTATTTCTGAAGGGCATTTTACTTCCACAAGGAAATAGCATCTTCAGCCAAAGCTTGAACTTTCCCTGTGATTATTAAATACGAGATGAACTCCCTACCAGTCTCTCCTATGCTGACGATTTCATCATTTCCTCTTTCTTTGAGGCATAGTCAACCATTCTGGTCTCCTGCCCTGTCATCTATCATACTGTTTCAGAGTGCATACTTACCAGCTGGTTTGTGTTGAAAGCTTAATTTTATTGAAATTTAGCTGTGTGACTAAATGGCAATCTTGAATTACAGAAGATAACAATTTTAAAATTACATCATCAGCATAGTCTTGTGCTGTAGTCATATGCTCATGAATGTTTCACTTTGTTTTACCTACAGTATGTATTAAAAACCAACATTTATTTGTTGTTGTGAGTTGTTGTGATCAAGTGTAGCAGTTAAATAGCTTGATCAATGTGGCTAGTGGTACAGACAGGCTGCATTTGATCGTGTGTTTTGAGGCGGTGGTTTTTTTGTTTTGTTTTTTAAAGGACATTGCCATAATGTAAGCCTGGATGAGCATCTCAAATTACATTAAGGGTTATACACATTAAAAACAAACATCTTTTTCTGTTCATCTTATATAGAAAGTAAGCAAAGGGTACTGACAAATGTGTAACTGCAAAGAATCAGTGGAAATCTGATTATCATGAAGGCTAGCATTGGAAATGTAGCAGTGTCAAGATTTGTATTTGGTATCTCAGCGAGAGCTTAATAAGGATCTAGGGATAATGACACTGTGGGACAGTCTAGTAATCTGAGGGTGGCAGCTGCACTTTTTGTGGGTGACCATTTGTCCTTCAGCCTTGCTATTTAACTGTTATCTTTCCTTTTTTTATTTTTTCTTAGGTTAGGGTTACAGTGAGACAGGATATATATATCTGAATAATTAGGCTACTTGAATATTCGTTACTTGATTGTTAAGCAGTGAACAAATACAGGTCATTTTAAAATATAGATTGCTTTTGCATTGCAGCGAGCCAAACCTTGCCTTAGGTATTGGTGTTAGATATGCATTGTTCTTGTTTTTCTTTTGACTTGCTCTTAGTACATAGCTGTTTTTTTAAATCAGTTCAAGAAACTTACTAATGATAACTAGCTTGTGCTCTTAGGAAAATGTTCCTAGATGTATTTGTAACTTTTTAGAATTGGAAAAGTTCATTCTACCTTGTAAAATAGCTTCAGTGTGTTTAGTGTATAAAGAGAAGTGTTATGGTTATCTTTATTACAATTCTGTAACAGGAGAAAAGAGCCCATTGAATGGGGTAGGTACATGGATTTTAAAGATGAAGGTGTAAAAGATCTAGAACCTGCAAGCTGAAACTTAGAAAAACAAATCTCATTGATTTTAAGACTGGTTAAGCTTTAAATTATTATTTTTCCTATCACTTGCAGTTTTAAAGTCAGGCTTTGGATATCTTTCTAAAAAGATCCATGAGCTTAGTTGGAGACTATAGCTGCTTTTTTGTCTGTTTGTTTTGAGGGGGGTGGTATGTGAATTACTGAAGTCAGTTTTTATGATACTGATTCTTCCATTTGGTATTGAAATACTTTCGGGATGCGTATGTATGAATTATTACAAAATTTATTTGAATGGAGTGTAAAGCAAGGGAGTAATGTACGTGATCTACACTAGTAAAGACAAAGTCATCGGGCTAGTCAGCATGGATTCACCAAGGCGGTGAATCCTTGTAGAAGAGATGGTGAATTCCTTGTAGAAGAGGAGGCTCAGGGGTGGTGTCTACAATGTATATAATTACCTGAAGGGGTGGTGTACAGCAGACAGAGCCAGGCTCTTTCCAGTGGTGCCCAGTGACAGCACCAGAGGAAATGGTCACACACGGAAACACAGAAGGTTCCCTCTGAATATCAGGAAACGCTTTTGCACCATGAGAGTGACCAAGTGCTGGCACAGGTTAAACCAAAGTCTTTATCCTTAGAGATACTCAGAAGCCATCTAGATGTGATCCTGGGCAGCTTGCTCAGAATGGCCCTGCTTGAGTAGGGAGGTTGAACCAGACGACCTCTGAGGTCCTGTCCTGCTTGAACTATTCTGTGATACATGAACTAGGATGCTGCAATTACATGAGAACTTTACCTTTTTTTTCAATAAAAATTGAGTGTTTAGAATAGTGTTTAACTTCCACAATTTGTGATGTAATTTTTATTTGAAGTTTTTCACCAAATTGAAGACCTTTTTATTATATGTATGGAATAGTTAAGTAAGACTCTGGGACTTGAATTTCAGGTTTGAAATTTGGACCTTGTGTATCTCTGTCTTCCGGATTTAGATAAAATAACACAACTGACTTTGTTCTATGGAAGAAAAAAAAGAATTTTCTATATTAAAAATAAAAAGGCTACTTGCAAGGGCTTTTATGCTCTCTTCCACACAACTGTGAACTTCAGCACAGGTCTTCAAGGAAGAGGATGAGTAATATATCTATTGCTTGGCTGAAAAAGGTGCAGTGTTTACTGCAGGGAAAAATTTCCAGGGTAGGCATGTAAGACAGGAAGGCACTGGCTGGATCATGCTGTTCTTTCCTTTGAACATAAAGACTAACCATTGTTGTCAGTGCAACTTTTAAAACAAAGCCTTAAGGGTTTTGCTTCTTTAAAACAATTGTAGAGCAGTAGAAATAACATCCAATTCAGAAACTGATAATTGTGAACTAAATATTTCAATTTATTCTTCTGTATTCTTAGTGTGCTTCCATCTTAGTATCTTCAAACTGCAAGGGTTGTATTATGTAAAAACATTAAAACTGCTTTCTGCAATAAATGATTGCTTTAATAGTTGTGTTACAATGCCAAAGTGTATGAAATGCTAGAAAATGACCATTTTCCAAAATAACTTTCATATATTTTTTTGAAAGGTTATTGCAAGCTCTTGCCCTAAAACTTTGGATAAGGAACATATAATTATTATTCTTTAGAGTGTGACTTGATTTTCATACTATTACCATTCAGATTTGGAAGAAAATTGACTCTTGGTAGTGTGTCTCACCTCGTATACACCATCCAGATTTTAATTTCATAGTTCAATTGAGACATTCTTGGGTTGTTTCAAAACTGTAGAAGTAATCATGAAGTCATGAGAACTTCAGTCTTTAAAACAAAATGTTTGAAAATACAGATGAACATTTTCTCTGCATGTATCTTTTGGGGGAGGAAAAAGTCCAACAAATGCTGACATCCAAAATTAATTTTTCTGAGAAAGTTTGTTGCAAGAAAATATGGAGTAATGGCAAGAGCTTCTCTGTTGTTCTGTTTTTGGGGTTTTGTAGCTCTCTCCCTGCTGCTTTTTCATGAGTGTCCTACTTTGCCTCAACAGTCTTTTGGTGTTTTTCTGGTTCACCAGAAGTGCTACAGAGTTTAGCATTTTAAAAGGGTCAAAATCCTGTCTTGCACAGTAGACTAAACCTTAATTTTCTGTTGTTATAATGATAGCTGCTTTAAATTCAAAAGACGAAAGATACTGTAGAGTTTTTTAGACTGCTCTCTGCTTCTCCATTAAATGCTTAATCATTTAATTCATGGAACTAATTTAAAACTAAGGAAGTATTGTAGAACTACAGTATTTCTATTTTCCAAAATGCTTTTCATGTCATGCTGAGTTGTTCCAATAGGAGAACTTCAGCAGGACGAAAATAATGTTTTATTGTGTGAGAAGTGCCCTAGACATCTTGTTTCCGAACTTTCATTTCTAAAGCATCATTGAGGAAGGTATAAAAATCAAGTTGTACTTGCTCACTTTTTTCATGTGCTGCTTGCAGTATAACCTTAAAGGATGTCCTGAAATGATCATCTGCCACTAGTCTGTATTACAATATTCTTCACTTAATGAGGGCACTTGAACTTACTTCCATGTCTGAAGTAAAAGGCCTTCAAAAAGCAGCCCTGTAGAAAAGCAATAAAGAGTTTAAAGCTGTCCCTTCAACTAGCAGTTGCAGCAGTTTAAACTACCTGATGATTAATGGTGAGTGCTTCCGATATGGAGAGTTTCTCTCCTCTGCTGGCTGAACAGCTCCTCTCGGCCCTTTTCCAGTTGTCTGTCCAGATCAGCCTCTTCTGACCCCTCCTCCAATGTCTCTTCTACACTGCAGCTCTTACCTTCTCCCATACACTTCTGTACATGGCATAAACAAAGTTCATAAATAAATATAATTATATCTTTTTCTCTCTATGTCTAGTTTACTTAAAACAGTATCTTTCATAGCAGAGTATGGTGTCTAGCAGCCTGCAGCATCTCTTTTAGCCTTGGTATGGTTATTAGCATATAAACATAAGTTTAGTATAAAAATTACTCACAATACTAAAAATAAGAGCAACTGATTAAACTGTTCATTTCTAGAGTGCTTTGTCTCTGCATCATAATCTATTTTACCATGTCTCTATTCAAAGAAAAGCCCAGAAAACCTGTACATATTTAGTGGTACATCTGTTCTTTGAAAGAGTTGAAGATTTTACTGGGCTGTTTGGATTAGGATAGCTTCTGATAGGTGTAATTGTGATACATTCTGCACTTTTTTTAGTGTGTCAAAAGTATGGATTTCTTGCATTGTGGTTAACAGGGAAACTGAGGGAGATGATCCAGGTCACCAAAGGTCTGAAATGCCTTTGCAGATACCCAGACTTGTCCGTAGCATTATGTTAGGATGGGGAAATTGGATTCATAGTTCAGATGCTTCAGCTGGGTGCCTCAAGTTGAGCATGTCTAGGTGATACAAAGCTCCTTGTGGTTGTTAAAACACAGCACAAGCTTTTCTATGTTTTTCTGCCTCTTTTTGCCTCTTTCATGCCACCTGCACTAGACAAAGAAAGATGCATGGTATGTAATTAACAACTAAGCATATGATGATTGCTAACTATTGTAAAAGGCGAAAGAGTATTGAATTTAAAAAAAACCAAAAACAAAACCAACAAGAAACAAACAAAAAAATCCCCCCAAACCTCCCACCTACCCCATCCCTCTGAAAAACCAACCCAAACCCAGCAACAAAGAAATCACCTTTTCTACTTTTCTGTCTCTCAGGTTACTAGATAATGGCAATAATCAGATACTGACTTTATTCCTCCTTATCCTTACCTTTTAAGAGTTTATTGTCCTGTATTTCAAACTCTGTCCTTATTTGACTGGAATTGGCAGCCGATTTAAAACCTCTCAGATAGAGGTGCTAGAAGATTGCATAAGCTTGAGAAATTCAAATAAAAAAGGATTAACTTGCTTTTAGCACTGGCAAGAAATGCCAGTATTGCTTCTCTTCTCTTGTTTCCTTGAAGAAATCCAAGTTGACATTGCTGAAATGTGATGTTTTTTCTCCTTAACAGAAAATACTGGTGCTGAAATACCAGGAGTTCTGGGTTAAAGGGCTACATTTGCCAGTTAGAAGCAACCAAAATATGATTTCAATGGGAAATGATAGAAAGTGTTAGTTACAATTTCTAATGATGAAATGAAATCTAAACCAGAGACTTTTAATGCTACCTTACTTTGTTGTTTTGTGGGGGTTTTTTTTCTCTATATAGTCTTTCAATATAATGGGATTTTTATTTTAAAAACTTTGAGCAATATCTATGGCACTTGTGGTTTGGTTTCAAAGAAAAACCAGACATGTGCATCTGAAATGTGTTTGAAATCAAGAGTTCAAGGGCAATGTGTTGAATGGGCTTGCAGACCTAATGACTGGGTGGCAAACAAAATGAACAGGCTATTTTAAGACATTTTTTTGGACTAGAATAAGCCAATGCTGCTTTAAAAAAAACAAGTAATATTAAAAATCTTTTATCTACATTTCGAAAAAGTGAACAGTTTCCATTTGCAAAAGAAAGTAACTGCTGTGGACTATCCAGACCTGAAGAAAAGGGAGTCTGTAATAGGCAAGTGTGTAAAGTACTGCATTGATCTCGGTCTCTTGAGAACATGAAGCACGTATTTACCACTGTTCCCAGTGTTATATGTGGGGTAAACCTCTGCAGATGAAAATGCAGGATTAATGCAGCAAGTAGGCAAAATAAGAGGAAATTAGCAAAAGTCAAGTAAACTGGGGGGAAAATATTTCTTAACAGGGGTCAGCACTAAATCAAAATGAACCTGATAAACTGCAGTGAAGAAAACCTAACTTTTGCTCAGAAGTAATATATATTTATATATATATAGTAAAATTACTCAGGCTGTTTCAGGGTAGGAGAGACAGATGAACCTTCCGCTCCAGAAAGGTTGGAATGAGCCTTTTGAAATGAAAGCTGAATCCAAGGTGCTTGTTGCTCTTGACAACCTTTTTCACATTCACCTTCTCTGGTGACAATATGTGCAGGTCTCAAATGGAGTATACCTAGGCACTTGAGAAACACTCCAGCCAGAGTGCTGCAAGCCCAGCTGCTTGCAGATGTACCAGGGCTTCTGCCTTGCGGAGGAAATTGCCACTTCCAGAGGGCGGTTGTTCTTCGGGAATAGGTTAGACATTACACAGTTACAAATGCCTTCATTCTGCCTCCTGTTTCTCTCGTATTTTACAATTGCCTGTTTGTTGGATCTGAGAGATAATTAAGTAATTTAAAAGATTAATTGGTTTCATAACTGAATTTGCATTCCAGGGATTCTGGAATTGCAGGAAGCTATTCATGCAAAAAATGCCTTTGTGATAGTTCTAAATAGCTCTATAAATGTGAGACCTTATTGGTTTTATGACTGTAGCCTTTAAACAAACAACTCATCTGTCTTCAACATGATTAATTATTTTAAACATTTAGGGTGAGATTGATTGTCAAAGGTGATTAAGATGTTTTTATCTAATATTTTTTCAATACAGGATTTACAATTTAATTAAGATGTTGCTAGCCAGCTGCCTTTTACATGGAAGAAATTATTCTCTCTGTATACTTGTTTAATTAACAGCAGTTATAGGTAATAGATCCATTGAAGGCTTACATTGTAGCACAGACAAAAAAGATTAGTTGTTGAGTTTGTAAGTTTTTGTGTTTAAACCAAATGGTATAAACAAACTCATAAGTTCCTTGTCATAGAGCTTATATGGGCAATTTCATCTGTTTTTTTTATTAATATGGATAGATCTTAAGGCCCAGACTGGGATACTATGCTGTAATGGATGTCACTTTGTGGTGCAGTGTAATCCTCTATAATTTTTGTCTGATGTAATAAGAATTTGGAAATTGGGGAGGGGAAGTATTTATATGAACAAATACCAGTTGCCTTTCCCCTAAGTCCTAGCTTTTTTTAGATAGAGCATGTGTGCTCTTTTTTTGGTTTTGCCCTAGATGACAATAAGTAATTACAAAGACGTCATTGTAGATTGACATGGGTGTGGAAATGTTAGTACATGGAATACTGATTTAATTTATTGGGTGCAGGTGTCTCGTAGTTTCTTCTAGTTAGCTTGTATCTGTTGTTCATGAAGTTAGTTTGTATCTAAACTGAATTTCTCATACCGCTGTTCATAGTCAGAAAGTTTCCAGGACTGTCTTTGGGATAAAATCTTCCATTTTATTAAAAACACACTAGACAATAGTTGCTAAGCTTGGGATATATGATTTGGTTTCCTTTCAAGTTTCAAATATATTTCCTTAGAATTTAGAATCCAGTGAGCTTCACCTATCTTGTCTTCCTTAAATTCAATTTTACATTTTGTTCCATTTTGTTTGTAGGTGCTCTCCCCACTTTCCTGGTTGCACAGTGGGACTTTTCCCACTGCTGCTGATGCCCAGATGGTCTCCTTGCGGGAGGAGCAGCCTCAGCCATTCTGTGGGTGAGTAGAGGCCATTGGGATGGAGGCCTGGACAGTAGTGCCTCTCCTCCTACTTGCTCCTCTTCTCTTCTTGCCAGACACCCTGTGAATTCCCCTCAAACTCTACCTATTTGGCATGCAGCGTTTGCATTTCCCTCCAGTTTGCAGGCAGGGTGGAGGAAGTCTTTTGATGAAAGTTTTTATCTGGAGAAAAACTCTTAATAGCCTCCCAGTCATGTGGCAGCTCCTGGTTAGTCTGTTAGCTGCAGTGAGAAAGAAGCATCCATTCCCATGGGCCTCTCAGTGTCTCTGATTCCTTCCATCAGAAATCTTGGTCACAAAGCTAAAACACCACTAAGTGTTACGGGTCATGGCTTGAATGTATTCTGGTGCTTCCTCTGTTTCTTCTTCTTCTTCTTCATTGATCTGTAACTGATGAAATCTGGAGTTCTGCTTTGTTAGTAAGAGTTGGTGAAGAGATGCAGGACTGTTAGTTAGCAATGGGTGTGGGAAGAACTAACAAAACTTCATAGGTTTTTTGTTTTGGTTTGTTTTTTTCTTTACACTGGGGCTCCTGGAACCCTGTATGTTTTTGGAGGTGCCTAGCTAAAAGAAAATCATAGGTTAAAAACAATATATTCAGTTCTGTTTCTTTTTAAAGACCAGTTTCTTATCTTTTGTCTGAAGTAGTTCAACGAGATAATCACTGATCATGAAGCTTTTCGTGTTGGTTGGAAATGGTGCTTTGAAATGGTGCTTGATTCAACAAGTTAGACAAGCTTTTTCAAACTATCAAGTTTTTGCTTCCCTGAAGTGGTGGGATTAAGTCACCTTCATGCTGAGCATTACTTTGTTAGCTAGTAGCTCCATTTAGGATTTGCATAATGCTGTCTTCAAAATAAACCAGTGTAGTTCAAAAGCTATGTAATAGCTGTTAGTACTAAATGAGCATCTGAGATGTTCCTGTATTCAAGATTTAGTGACAATAATCTGTTAAAGCGTTTAGTAAGTGGGTGCTTGAGTTTGTGGACCAGCACGAGACAATAATTTATGGCAACTGCAAAGCTACCTAAATGAGAGTCTAAAGAAGGTGGTGGTTAAAGGACCATTGCCATTCCTTAGCATCTTCCATTACTTAAAATAAGCACTTCACGTCTACAAAATATGTGTGAGCAAGCAAAGTAGAATAAGAGGAGACTTCTGAAGTAAATGTACTTTGAGGTGGAGAAGGCTTTCATGGTACCTGCATAAGTATTTTGTTTTACCTTATACAAAGATTATTTAATCTTTTTTTAAGACTAGATAATTTATTAGAATCTCTGTTCATTCTCCTAATTCAGTAGTACTCAAATTTAAGCACTCAGCATTTGGGTTGAGTCCTGTTTTATAGAATTCTGTGTTATATACAAGACTGTGGTCAATTAAAGTAGACTTAGTGAATCTTTATTCAGGGCAGTGTAAGAAATGTTAAATTCAGATTAAAAACTAATGTATTGCTTACAAAATGAGATTAACTTTACTCATGTTAATTTGGAGCTTTTCTCATTTCAAGTCATAGTTGATATGCAAACTTTGAAGAAATTTTGTCCTCATTTTCTTGAAACTTTTTATGGCCGATGTTTCTTTACCGCTATCTTGATCTTGATCGCACATTACTTCTTGTTATCCTTTACTTTTTCTTTGTACTTTATTTTGATAGAAAAAATCCTTCCAGAAAAATAATATCATTTAACATGTACTGTTTGAACTGTTGTCTGGTCAAGTGTTAAGTAATGTATTGCTGCTGTTGTATTAATATGTTAGAAAATATGGGAGTTCAAAAAAAAATCAGTTACTGATATCATATAGGGTGGTAAATCATAACAGATACAGATATTTGGGGATGCTTGTGTCTTGTTCTTGTAATGAGTTCTGCAGACAGCTGTAGCACTGTTGTATGAGTTAAATGATGAGTGGTGGTGGTGGTGTTATAATTATAGTCTGAGTGGCTAAGTGGTGGCTTACATTTTTACATTTCTGTTCTTGTTTTTACATGTCTTGGTCGAAAAAGTCACTTAATACAAGTTAGTGACTAATTTGTACTCAAATTACTATTATATCATCATTTTTGTCAGTCTTTTTGGTTGATATTGCTACTGATTCTGGCTAATTGAATTATATTTTAGGTAGATGTAAGATTTGGGGAGGGGTGGGATACTCTTATCTATTAAAACTGACATGGTCAATGTACAAATACTACACCCACATAGTGAATGTATCTATTTGGTGTCTGTGAAAGGAATCGTCTCCGTGTTAAGTGTCTGATGCAAAGACTTTTAGAATTCCATTGCACAATTATGTCCCTTTGCTCTGTGTGGAAAGATCTTTGCAGTATGAAGCTACATATTACACATTTGTCAGAAATGTATCTTGCAAACTTTTTTTGTTATTAGAATGAAGACTCAAGGTGGTACAAAAATTGCCTTTGATACATGTATTTTCAATCCCACCATAAAAAACTGATCAGAGAGAGAAATGATAGGTGGGTGCTTGTGTTTATCTGCAGTGTTTGACTTCTTAGCAAGCAACAGGAGTGATTTCTGTTGCAGGGAAACTGATAGTGGGCAGGTGGCCAAAGCTGCTTTGGCTTGCTGAGACACCACTGAGGAGCAGGATGCTGACCAGGTCCAGCTCAGGATTGTTTTGGGATGTAAGTGAGCAAGCAGCCCTGCCAGCTTTCCCTCTGCTCTGTGCGAAGCCATGGTGCCAGCTGCCTGCAGCAGCGGTGTGGGCGGTCGGACGCCTTCCCTGGCACTGACTTCACGTAGAGATCTGAACTGTGGTGTTAATCCTCTTTTGTTTACTCTGCCTCACACTAAGGGAGAATTTTCTCGTTTACTGCGTCACTGAATAAAAGTCATTTACACAGTATGATACTTCTTCTCAACTTTATCATTTCTTCCACTCCTCTAAACTTCTCCCAAACCAGGTTTTTGCACATCTGATGGTAAATTTTCTTGGTAGCACAAGACCTTTCTTTGATATTGATTTGACCTTCAGGCAGAATTGTGTTGGTCTCTTCAGCTGCCCAGTTAAACTGCCTGATATTCTAGTCAGCTCTGTGTATTTTGTATCACTATCATCATTAAAAATTGCTATAGACATTAATTTGAATATTTCTTCTCCTACATGTGCTTTTATGGACAAAGTAGATGAGTTCATTGCTTGTTTGGTTCTGGCATTAACATTTAATGGAGAAAGCATATGCTCGGAGCAGGCGTGCGAAACGCAGCTGAGGGTTGCTTGGGGGGCGGAGGAGGCTTTGACCCACTTGCAGGTTTGTTTTGATGTGTTCTCGATTCACAGCTTCCAGCATGTTTCTGAGCACCACACTCTGTGGCAGGCTGATCAAAACATTGACTTTTTCTCCATTAGATGCATCTTTTATTTCTTAGCTTCCTGTGGCTTCTGTGGTGCTGTCAGTCCCGTCAGGAGGCCAAGCCAGGGAAGTTTGCACAAGGAATGCCTGTGGTCGATGCCAATGATTCTTGCTATGCAGCTTTGCCTGTTTGAAAATCAGCATTATTCTCAGTCTTTGCTGTGTTCTACAGTTGTGCCGTTCCTCACGATCTATCAAACATAATTACCTCTTCCCAAATTTGTTGTACCCCTGAGTAACTCTTCTGTCTCCAGACTGAACAAGTGTTTCTTGTTCATTCACTTTTAGCCACTTCAGTGGTGCTGCCTGAGGAAGGCATTCTTGGCTACCTCTGTAGGCCCAGCGCAATAGCAAACACCTTTTCTTTTGAATACAGTAGAGCTTTTTTAATTGATCTTGATATGTATTTCTTTCTAATCCGCATTTGTGGTGATGTAGAGAAATTAGAATATGACTGAAGAGATTCGAATACTCTAGAAATGTATTTTTCAAAGAGACTGTAGCATGTTTTTTCTGGAGATGCAGGTCTGGTAGTTCTTTTTCCCAGTGATCTTTATGCTTCTGATTCACAGCTAACAATAATAGAACTAAAATCCGCTAATACATTTCATAACTGTTATCAGTATCAAAAGATATATGAATAATATTGTAGCAAATTCAATGATGATTTTAATGAGTGGGTTTTCCATAATGTTCTGGGTTTTTTTTTTGTTCATATGCATGTGTGTGTATATACATATATTTATATAGCATAAACTAAACCTATAGACCTATCTAACTAAAATTTCATAATGTGATGCAGCACTGTTTCATAACCTATCTAAAGTAGTCCATTGCTTCTGTATCATTTCAAAGAACAACTGTATGTATTTCCAATGTTGTGCATAGTTCAGCATGGTCAGAAATATCTGGGGGAAACCACTATGACGGTGAGAAAAATACAATGGTAATGGAACAGAGGTGGTGTCTGTTTTGTTTTCCCCAAAGTTTATCTGTCCTAAACTAGTAATATAACAATTGCTTTTATATTGTTTTTACTGTAATCAATGATATTTAGCTTCCTTTATTGCAGAGTAATATTAAGGCAGATTTCTTTATGTGTAATGAAGTTCCTATATGGTGATGCTGAAAGGATTATATATCCAGGATTAAATAAATTTGTGTTATAAGCCATGGGCATTTCCAGTTGTCTGAACCTCTGTTTGTATAAATGGATTGACAATTTTATTCATTAACATTTGTCTCACAACAAGATTTAATAATTTCTTTGCTTTCTTTCCACCTTGCAATATAGAGTAAAATATTAAACATTGTTTGTATGTAATATTTGTTACCAGTTTGAATTAGTAAAAAATTTTTCCAGGTGACTGTTTGTATGTTGCAGGTACATTTGTACATATATTGTCTTTTGCTGTTTATTTGTGAAGAGCTGTTACTGGCTATGCATATGAATATTAAATAATTTTAAGGCTCTGGTTTTTGTCATTAATCAGAGAACTCTTGGCAAAAATGTTTAAACAGTAAGCTAACTTTACAACACAGGAAAAATAATTCTAGGACAAAATGAAACTGAAGTAAAATTTAAAAAAAAAATTAATCTGAATAAGCTTCAAATGTAGCATTTTTTTTCTCTTGTACTATTTTGATTTGCTATTCCTAAACAGTGGGAAAAAATAAAGACTATCTTGTTTGAAATTTTTGTTACGAAAATTTCAATTTCACTGGATATTAAGACAGCGACTTCTGGTATGAGCTCGGAAACTTAGATCAAGTAGGCTGGTTTGATTGTTCCCACATCGGTAGAAACTCTAGCACTGTGTCCATGGAATGTTTATAGCCTCTGTTACTAGATGCAACAAAGAAATAGCATACACATGGTGTGACATCCAGCCCATTATTTGAGGTCTGTGTACTCATTCTGCTGTTTCCTTGTCTGGTATTACAGAAGGTATTTCCATACTTTTTTCTTGTCTAATAAAAACTTAGTTTTTACCATCTGATGTTAGGGAACAGCCCTTCTTAGTTATCATTCTTGACTATTGCATTTTTACTTTTTCAAAGAAATTTCTGTGCTTTATACTTCATTGGATTATGCATTTTGCTTCTGCATTCGTACATGTGTGTAGTTGCTTCCATTATATCATGCCTGGTACAGTAATTAAACCCATAATGTAATGGGGAGGGTGCATTTAGTCTTAAAGTAGTCTCTTTCCTTTTCAGTGCTACAAATTAGCTTTCTTGAAATCTGATGCAATTATGTTAAAAGCTTTCTTTAATTTATACTTCTAAGGATCTCATTTATGATCACTTCTTCTATATGTGTTCTCTACTACATTTTTTCTTGAGTCAGCAGTAATGAGTCTTTAACTCTGGCAGGTTTGGGCTGGAACAAACGAGAAACTACTTAAAAAAAGAAAAAGGTAAAAAAGAATCCCAGCAGACAGCAGATGACACAATTTTTAGTGTTTGGTGCCAGCTAGGAGTGTAAATTTACAATGTTTTACTTGTTAGGGTGTGACTGCATGTGTTTACTCCTGTGCCATATGATCTCTGAGGGCTAGCTTGTGATGTAAAGTCCTTACAATTAACTTACTTTTACTTTTTAAGAGCACAGTATTTATTCCACCACTGATGGAATACCTCAGGTGCAGTACGTAACTTAACAACCTAGTTTTGTTTGTAATAGTTACAGCTTTTTTCCTGTCAGTAAAAAGTTCATCATGATTTAATTCCACCTCATTTTGTGCTGTTCTGTGAAAATGTCTCTGTATGAAGACTGAGTTGACTTTCACTGTTATTTTGCTGATGTTCTGCTGACATTTTGAGGAGACTAAATGTACAGTTGCTGGCTTGCCTGGTTTCTGTTGAAGTTTGTTGCTGAACCACTATGGCGATTGTAAAGTACTTACTAAAAGTGTAACGTTTTAACACACTTGTCTCAGGAAGTGTGGTCCATATGTGTAAGCACAATGGATAGCTTTGCTAGTGAAATAGCGATGAAGTCAACAGAACCAGCAGCAATTAAGGTTGCTTAATTTTGGTGGGTTAGGCCATCAGGGCTCTGCTGTGGTTGTTTTTTGGTACAGCCATGCTGTCTGTAACAAACACACAAGTACCCTGGATGTTTAGTTCTCTGTGTGTTAGTGACTAGATCAGGACCCTGTTTTATATCATGTTTCAGGTGAAAATTTAGTATTACTAGCCTCTCAGTTATGTTATTGTCTCCAAAAGCTATTTTGGCAATTATTGGGTTCTGTCTGTCTGTTCTTTATCAAATCTGCTTTCAAGCTAAGGATGAGTTCTAGTTTTTGTGCTTCAGCATGAATACCTTTAAATGTAGGTAAATGTACCACTTCAAAGTCTTAAAAGAATGGATGAGGCATGTTTCCTTCTTCTGTGTGTTTCTTTGTGTGCATGATATGGTATGGGACAAAAAGGCTATCGCACCTGCCCTGATTGTTGCCGTGCTCTTCTCTTGCATTCTTGGTGGTGTTTCCTATGAGAGAGAGGTAGGAAGGGAGCAAGTTACAACTAGTGTTGAGATAATTTAGCGATTCAAATATTTTTGTTGCTGAACTCTAAACACATAAATTGAAGTGCTTTCTGCTATGTCTGCTTCTGGATGATTTAAAACCAAAGTAAGAGCAGTGCAATCCCAGAGCAAATACTCAGTTTAGGTTTTGTTTTCTTTGAGGGTTTTGTATTAAGTACTTTTTAATGTTCATGATTTTAAAAAAAAACCTCAGAACTCTGTACCTCAGATTTAACTTTGACATTGATGATTTTTGTACTAGGAGATAACTAGTAGAGAATCTGTATTCATTATATGCTTTCTTTTACCAGCTGTCTCTTTAGTTTTTGATATGACAGTATCTGTCAAAATAGAGACTGCTTGTAGTTGGCCAGGATATAAACCATTCAAAAAATATTGGCAGAAGTTCGGTAGAGATTTAAGAAAAAACTTGCCCATCTTTGTTCTCGGAGGATTCAGTGGGCTTTTGGACATGAGAAGGCAAAGGAGGGTTTCATGCAGTCTTGTAACTCTGTGTTGTCAGGTGTAAGGATTGAAAGCAAGGACAGACTTTTGGGCTCTTTCTTCTCAAACTTGGACAGTGTGTTGGAAGGAGGTTGTTTGAACTAAATGGAATAGGGATGGGATGTGAAGAGGGAGACTGAAGAGTATGAAAGAGGGAGAGGGTTAGGCAATTAAACATGATGTGAATGGATGGTGAGGGAAACAGGGAGGAATTCAGAAAGGAAGAACTAGAACAGCTGGGGGAGTGGTAGGGGCTGATGTTTGAAGAGGAGATGAGGAAGGAAGATATGCAAAGGTTTGTGTCTTTGTACCTTCACTCTCTACAATTCAAGCTTGGAATAATTGACGGATTTCATGTATTTACCATTTACTTACCAGGTTAGTTGGGTCTTGAGTCACTGTAATGTTGGTCCAGATAGAAATTAATTACTTCCTCTGCCTTACAAGGTATTATCACTAGAAAATATTTGCAAGCATTGTAAATCTGTGGTGAATCTAATAAATATCCTTCCTATTCATGAATTAATACAACTCCAAATGATGCAAATTCATACTCTATCCTAAAAATAAATGCAACTGTCTAAAAGAAGTGTTGTCTCAAAAATCCTTGAATTCGTGTGGTATATGTAGAGTTACATTCAAAAGGATCTGTAAATGCATCTTGTATTTTATGTTTTTAATAGTCGTCCAGTTGCTGTCATGGAGTAAAATGTTTCTGCATTTAATTATTTACTAGGCAACAGTAGTGGGGCTTGGAAATGCATAAACTAATGTGGATAGAGTTGGTCTGGAAACTAACTGAGTTGTTAGGGAAAACATTCTGCTGAAAGAAAATATGGTATTTAACTAAATTCTAATTCTCTTTGGATGTCTCAGAATAATCAGAAAGGGTTAATCTCTTAAAGAGCTGTACTTAAGGGTGGCTAAAGCTGTGTGCATTCACTAGGATACTATCTTGCAAGTTGACTTCTGATGTTACCTTGTGCTAGTTTAGAATGGGAAAGAGTTCATTTTCTCCGTAGGAGTTTGTATGGGACTGTGTTTTGGATTTGTGATGAAACAGTTTTGGTAACATACTGATGTTTTAGGAATTGTTAAACAGTGTTAACATAGAGTTGGCGCCTTTTCTGCTTCTCATGCTGTCCCACCAGCGAGTTGTCTGAGGGTGCACGAGGAGCTGGGAGGATACACAGCCGGGACGGCTGACCCCAACTGCCCAAAGAGATATTCCACATCATACCTCGTCGTGCTCAGCAACAAAACATGGGGAGAAGGGGAGAGGTTTGCCAGCACTGCCCCTTCTCCGGGACTGGCTGGAGTTCAATAGCTTGGCTGTTGATGAGCAATTGTGAGATTTTTGTATTATTTGTGGTGGTTTTGTTTTGTTTTTCTTTGAGGAGTTTTGTTTTTCTTTTTATACTACTCCTTTTTCCTTATTAAGCTGTTTTTATCTCAACCTATGAGTTCTTGCACTTTTGCCCTTCGATTTTCTCCCCTTCCCAGTAGTGGATGGGCAGTGAGCCAGTGGCTGTGTGGTACTTGAACTGCCTACTGGGATTAAACCATGACATAACTTCAGTTCATTTATGAAGGTTTATCAAAATGAAGTCTTGAAAAGTTTGGCTTTTCAAGAATGCCATTCTTGAAAAAGAAAAATTATTTTCGAGAATTTTGCAGAATGTGTCGAGTTAATATGAAGTAGTAATCTAGACTCTCACATGCTTTCAACATCTGCCAGTGGCATGTTGTATAGATTCCTCATGCTTTAAGGGTTTGCTTGTTTATTAGGAGACTTCACCATATTCGTGTTAGGTTTGACATTTTGCTTCTCTATGTCACTTTGACTTCTTATTCTGGAATCTAAAGTATTACAGAAATATATTTGCTGGATACTACTGCTCATGAAGTTGAATCACTCTAGTGGAGTTGAGACTGCAGTGAGCCTGCTACAGTTGAAATCTTTCTACTCCACACATATATATTGTAAGATGATGTTTGGGTGTTGTTTAGTATGCATACTGTTTGGTTTTAATACGCAAGATTCTAGTGTCCTGTCGATATGTCCTCAGTACGTTTTCTTTTAAAGTCCAGGCAGTATTTATTTTCTGTTCAAAAGTAAAACTTAAAAAAATTTCAGCTTTAAAAGGAGAGAGAAAAGGTTCCAGTATTCTTGTTCTTCAGTGGTGCGTTTGCCATTTAGTCTTGCTTAGTGTACAGATCTGAATTTAATCTATGTATAAAAATACAAATATATTAATATACTAGTTATGTTGTATTAAATATTCTAATAATGTTTAAATATATTATATGTAAAGAAAAACAGTACTTGAAATCTCTGAAAGATATAGAGGTATTAAAACTTTACCAAAATAATTTGCGTTTTGCACCATTGTAAAATATATCATTATTTTTACCTAACTGTAACATGATAGTGTTATTGAAGCATAGAAGTTATGTAGCTATAGCATCTGAGCCTTGTTAGCATAACAAATGTCATCCACTTACTGTTGGCCACTGTACAACTTTATTTTCAGATGATTACTACATTGCTATGTTTTGTAATAATAACTGCATCCACAATTGGAGCATCTGTGTGACTGGTATTACAGGGCGAGCACAGAGCTGTGGCTATGGGCACGAATGCAAGTGTATTTGTTTTATTCCAGTGTTTGTCACAACCAAGTCTTTTTTTGGAGGCAAAGGCTTTGTAGTGGAAATGAAAATTATGTCTTATTGAAAATCTTGCAGTCTTAATGTTGAGTTCTTAGAAGAAAAGAAAATGTTACTGCAGGCTAGTCATTTATGTAGTTAAACGCAGTGTAGGTATAAATAATAAGTATCTGTCTAGTTATTCTGTGTGGTCATTTTGATTTACCACAACATGTGTGGTAAACCTCAATGTAATCAAAAGTTTGTGATAGCTGAACTGTGGTTGTTAGCGAAGGTGGGTGTGTTTAGATGGAAGAATGTAGCCTGTTGTATCAAAGTTTGGTATGTTGGGACTGGCCTCCTACTGGACTTGTATAAACTTGGCTGTGGTCTTTCCAGACTTGTCTGGGCAAGAGTGGGCATCTGAAAATGGGCTGCACTGGCTGAGTGAAGGTGCAGGACAGGGTAACTCTTAGACTGTGCCACCCTCTTGGGTGTCAGGCTTTTTGCTTGGAAACAAATAAGCTTCTAGGATAACTTAAGTTTATATTAAATAGTTAGAGTCGAATTTCTCTTGGAGCTGACGGGAAGAGTACTATTGTTTCTCCTCAGTTGTTATTCAGGACAGCACACCCCCTGCACACCCTCCTCAAGTACTAGAAATAGCAATGCTGAGATGAGAGGGAAGGTTGTCATATCTCACCCTAACGCTTCTGGCACTATCCCCTTATGTCAAATCAAGTCAGTAAATTATTGAAGAACATATGTTAACTCTAAGAGGAAGCTTATTGGCACATTATTGTCTGTGTGGCTCTCTCAACTAATGAATTAAGCTAAGTTCAGAGTTTGTATTTAGATCGAGGGCAGAAAAGAGTATCTGATCTGACTCTGTGGAGATTATATTGCATACCAAAACTGTGAAGGCTGGATGACAAAACATTAGGGCAGGATTGTTTCCTTCATAAACCAAACAAGCTGAAATTCCAAATAAAAGTAATAAATACTTCTCTACAAATAGAACAGTAAAGTACTCTGAAAATTTCCTCTTGTTTACTCAGGATTTGTCTACTACAGGTAAAGTTGAATTCAGGTCACAGTTTAAGAGATGGGGAGTGCATAAACTCCCCACTGCAGTAGCAATTTGTGGACAAAGCTAATTTCTGTTTTTTGCAGTGCATAAGCCTGTGCTACTTCTGAACATTTGAACAGCTTCAGGAGACGTAACTGAGATAGATGGAAGATGAAAACTGAATCCAAGGTTAAAAATATGTCTTTGAACTTTCTTTTATCACATTTGTTGGTCATAAATGTCTAGCTCCGAAGTAAAATAATTAAAGATTTTGAAGTTTCTGTTTGGCTGGTGCCAATGATGGGATGGAAAACCTACCCTAAAATGCTTTACTATGCTAAACAGCACGCTATTTTACTATACTAAAATGCCCCACTGGGGCAATATGTTACTAGTTGTAGGGATTGTTTTGCCCTCGTGAGGAGCCGATCGGGGCAGGAGCGTGCCCGTGGCGGGCAGGAGCGGCGGTGTGCGGCGCCAGGGGCTGGCGGTGCGGGGCGGATGGCGAGCCGGCAGTGTGCCCTGGCGGCGGCGGCCGCCAACTGCAGCCCGGGCGGCGGGGGCAGCGCTGCCAGCCCGCACGCCTTCCCCGCCGCGCCGCTGCACGGCCTCGGCATCCCTCCTGCCACAGCCACCCCTCGGTAGGAGCTGGGGAACACCGTCTACAGCCGGGAGACGTTTTGTTCTGCATGAAGAAAAGGGAGCAGCAGAAGGGACTTAGATGCTGTCTTCAGTGCCCTCGTACTTGGTCGCAGAGAAGATGTAGGTAGGTGCTGCACCAAGGTGCGCAGTGGAAGGGTGAGAAGCATCAGACATCAACTGCAACAAACACATGCCGATCACATGGTGGGATGTGGGAGGGATAAACTTCCCGGAGAGGAAGTGTAATTGCTGTCCTCAGGGTTGTCTGAACTCACCTGGACCTGAGCAGCTGACTAGCACCAGCTTTGCTCAGAGTAGGGGATGGGACCAGATGACCTTCAGATGTCCAGTTGGACTGGAATTACTCTGCAGTTGGCAGACTTGAAAACGATTGATCCTCACCCAAAGTGGCAGAGGGTCTCAGACTTGCCTTGAAAGTTCTGAAAGTACTTGCCATGGGGAAAATGCTCAGAAATTTGACACTATTCTTGAGAGCAGTTCTGAACTGCTTATTACCTGCAAGGGTTTGTTTTTCTCTTTCTCTGTATGATGTCAGTGGGAACAGATAGTTTCTGTGAGACATGAATACATTACAAGGTGGTATCTATGAGACATTAATAGATTACATAACCTGGTTGGTTTAGCTGCTGTCTATATCTCCTATATCTCTACCTTCTTTCCTAGGAGGCATTTGAGGCAGCTTCTGGATTTACTCCATAGAGCTCACCCTGCTGGGACAGTGGTTGGCTTTTCTACCTTTTCTTAGAAGCAGCTCCCTTCTGAAAAAGTGGTTTGGTAGTGGCTAACCAAAATGTGTTTTCTTCCATTCTTGTTTTGTTCTGATCAGAACAGTATGATTCTAGAAAACTCTCTAACTGCATATGGGTCTGTAGCCTAGGGTGTACGGGTTACTTTAAAGAAGAAATATGGATACATCATGCTTTGGTTTAGACTGAATTTTGCCTACTGAGAACAGAGTGAATTGAAGTTTCTTTGCAAAACACCAATTCATAACTACTTGCAAGCGACTGACTAGTGAATACGCATTTATATTACCTTCTTTTCAACTGAATCTAGTCAAAGATGACTACTCAGATGCAATTTTTCTATTGAAGAAAAACTTGTCAGTTTTTTCTTGAATATTCAGAATTTTTAGTAGCTGTAAAGCATTTTCAGATACATACTAAAAAGTTGGGATTTTCTTTGGTTGGCGTAGAGTGGTTTTCTTGTAGCACCTAGGAATCTTGACTGAAAAAAGGATCGTGTGTTGCACAAAGCCTGATATCACATGCAGAACAAGTTCCCTTGCACTTGTGAAGAAATTGTGTTGCTAAAAGGGATGATGAATTGGAGAGTGAAACAATCAAAATAGCTTGTCTGAGTTTACTGAGAGCAGGAATAGAAACTCAATCCAGTTAAATGTGGTCCTGAAATTTGGTCCTAAGTCTTCTGAATTTTCTGTGCATTGGGTCGTCTATGTTACGTGTCCCTTGGTTTGGATACTTCATTGTTACGCAAGCATCTCTATTCATTTGGTCGTGTTTTTGTTCATTTTCTTCTCTTCTTGTGATGCATTCTTTAAAATTTGGTTTTGGGTGATTTTTTTTTTTGTTGCTTGCTTGTTTGTTTGTTGTTTTGTTGGGGTATAGGGAATGGTTTAGTGGGGTTTTGTTGTTTGGGGTTTTTTTAAGTCTGTGCTCTTAGTTACCACATTGTAATACACAGGACAAGAGACAGCATGAGTCCACACAAGTACTTATAAGTCCTTTCCAAGTCAAGCATGTAAGGCAATTTATGCCAACTGAATATTTGTTCTTAAATCTTGCTACATAAATAATTCATTTCGTAAGACACTCTTTTCACATTTCTTAAACGGTGCATTTACAGGTTATTTAGCTTGTACTGTCCACTTTTATGTGATCTAAGTGTTGCTTCTTTTTGTAGCATAATAGAAATTGTAGCTGAACATGACATTTACTCAGCTTAATTTTTATTTTTTTAACTTTTTTCTGACATAGTCCGCACTTAAATATATTTTAAAATGTCTTAAAATCTACAGCATAATTCAAGAAAATTATGTGAAATGGGAGAAGACCAGTTTATTAAAGGTGATAATTAAAATCCTGCTTTATAGGACATTAGATTGGTTAAGTGTGAGGTTAAGTGCAAGAGACTTATTCAACTTACTGGCTTTGTTTCCTTTTAAGCACTCACTTAAGGCATTAATGGGTCATAGTGCGTGGGGAGGAGGGTATGCATGTGGTGAGAAATTTGGAGTAAAATTCTAACTTTACTGTATTTTAATTATTCTTTCTTTTTCTGCTGGTGAGATTCTGAAGGCATGTTTCATGAGGCATGCAGGTGACAGAATTTATTTGCACCCTGTTTTGCTATTATTGACATATCAGTATTACTTATTCTTGTCTTTCCTGCTTGGTTATATCGCAGAGACTTCAGATAAATGTTAGTAAGTCTTGATCCAGATTTCCATGAAAGCAAGTACTTATTCTGTGTTGAGAAAGTGCATTCGTTGTATAGGTTGGAAGAAAGATTAGAGCAGAATTGTTTGATTGCCAGCAGTAATACTCAGTGGCATGTTTTGCACTTTATTCTTTTTGTTGAAAAAAACATGTGAATTTTGAGTTGTGCTAATGAAAAGTCTCCTTTAAAACTTTCCTCATTAATATTGCCTTTGTTAGCAATTAGCACCTACAACTGCTTTAACTAAACACCTGATTTTTTCATTTTTTCTCATTTACTTCTGTTAGTGCTGCTTTACTGTGAGGACTGCTGTTCACTGAGGTGTACTGTGGAGGAGATATCTTAAGTGACATATGAGATACCTCATCATGTAATACTAGCTTTTATTCTCTTTGCTTTCTTTTTCCAGCCAAATAGGGGAAAACAGTGAAATCTCTGCTTTGAGATGTGTAAGCATCAGTGTTTGTGGTATTTGATAAGGCTGGTTGGTAGCTTTTGCTTTCTGCTGTTATCTTGTTGAATGTCAAGAGGCTTTCCTGGTTAGCACTGCTCAGGCTTTGCTCACTTCTGCAATGCTTGGCCTATATGAAGGAATAAATTCTCAGCCTTAGGGTTCCTTGAATGTATTGTGTGAGTTTATAGGATCAGTGTAGTATCATGGTTGTTAAGGATCATTGCATCTTTTGAGAAAAAAAATTTCTTAGTGTTTGCTAGTAACCTCAACTCCTTTCTTGTATTTTCATTAGTCTGTTTCAAGCACTAGAACCATTTTGTTCACAATAGCTCTCAATTAAAATTCTGGTCTTGCTCATGTTGCCTCCCAGGGTGTGTTTGTGAGGTAGAATCCACTGTCATTGTAGCATGAGAGTGTACAGAGCCAGTCCCTTCCTTGGGGCACTCAGAAGATGCTGTTCAAAACCACATTTTCTGTGGTCCCACTTCTAGAGTTTTTCCAGATTTGACAAGGAGTCTGTCCTCACCAAATACAACGATTGGTGGCTCTCTACTGTTTTAAAGATGCTAGTAACTTTTGTGGATAATGTGCCATCTTCATACTTGAACAATTTATTAATAAGCCTGTAT
Source organism: Cnemophilus loriae (assembly GCA_013397755.1). Taxonomy (NCBI): domain Eukaryota; kingdom Metazoa; phylum Chordata; class Aves; order Passeriformes; family Corvidae; genus Cnemophilus; species Cnemophilus loriae. The sequence continues at coordinate 462,329 of VZTF01007742.1, read as the reverse complement.
GTCTTGTCTCTGGTGACAGAACCACATACTCTGTAACGTGTGCTGCAGACCTTTATACATGGGATTAATTTACATTGATTGTGTCCGGTTCCTGTGCCATGCACTGTACTGAATTTTATCTAATCATGGAATGGCTTTGGAGGTGACTGAATCCCAAACTTTTTGTGCAAGGGAATCTTGTGCCATCAGGGGAATCTTGTTGGAAATAATACTAATTTGCTTCACTTAGGAAGTGCAACTGTATCTGCAGTTTCCTGGCAGTAGCTTCTCCCATGGTGCATAATGTTCCACAATGGTGTGTAACCTGCATTTTATTGCTTGTGAATTTAATCTGCATTCAAGTCTTAGCCAAACTGCCGTAAGAGATTATGCTCATCTAAAGCTTCTGCATCTGAATTTCCTAGTTTGTTCTTTTCTTAGTTGTGTCATGGAAGTTGCTGTGAAAAATGCCGCCAAAATGCTTTTCCTTAGTGTTTAAGAGAAAGGTTAGAAAATATTTGAAGTAAATAGTATTTGAGGTTTGCTTTAAAGAGGACTTAAACAATAAGTGGATAACTTAAGAGGAAAGGTCAATGAAGAAGAAAGAGTAAGAAAAGCAGAGGGTAAAGAATCAGACAAAATATCTGAGCCAGGATAATTTGTGATACTTTTTGATAATTGATTAAAGAAAAAAAAAAAGTCTAAACAATACACTTGGGGAAAAACAGATTACCATACTTGCAATCCTCTAGATCATTCCCCTTTAAGCTGCTCTTAGAAACAAACTTTCCAGGTAGTTAATACACAACAGTATGCTTCGAATGAGATCAGAAACTAAATCCAATTAAAGAACATTGCAGCCAACAACATTCTGAAATTGAGAGATTATTTTTATATATTTGGCATAGGATTGTTGGTCTTTTTCCAGACGTGCTGTCTTTTGTTTGTAATACAAGGTGTTGGCTTTCATCCAGCTTGAAACAGAGGGGTCCAAGTTTAATGACTACTGAAGTCAGCAAAATACTTCTACTAGTGTTAACAGAAGCTCAGAGCTGTGTAAACTCTGACTTTCTGCTTTTTTGTAGTTTTGACATTTAATTCTCTCTGTGGGATGTTGCTGCTTTAAGGTAGAATAAGGGATGCTGCAAGAGAGTGGTGGTATTTAGTGGCATTTAATATATGGTGGACTTGAAGCTGTGTTTAATTGGTATCGTCAAATATTTTATTTCTGTACCTGCTCAGTCCCGTGCAGGCACCTGTTTAGTGACTATCTGAGGAATAAAGACTGTGGATATATCATGATTCTTAGTTTGTCTTGAAAGTAACCTGGCTTCTTACATTTTGTGCAGCAGTACTGCAGAGTGGAACAAACTTCTCATACTGTGATTCCTTTTCTTACTGTGTTTGAGGGCTGGTTATGAATCCATGTGCACATGTATTGCCTATGTGCCACCACCCACCACGCCTGAACTGTGTAGGTATTTCTGGCTAGGATACTGCTGTAGTTTGAAAGCAGGACGAGTAAGATGATTCTCAAATTTCCAGGGGTCTATTTCTCTAATCAGTTCTCAAAAACCTTTCATCAAGCAGTTGGGCAGCTGTCTTTCCAAGCTTAAGCTGTCTAGATCTTAGAATAAAATTAAAATTTCTCGTGCTTCTTTTGTCTTGTTGCTTTTTTTCCCAATAGATATTTTGTTTTTCCTTTTTTATTTGTGTGAATGACAGTTGTAAAAATGCAGAAACACATTCAAACTAGCACTGAAAACAGGTGTTGCAAGCACGAGCTTGGAATTCAACAGGATGCTTTATTTAATTTTATTTTACCTAGTGCAAATGTTCTTTGGAGTCAAGAAAGCACAGTTTCTATTATATTTATTTATTCAGTATTTTTACATGGGATATGAGAAATTGCCTTCAGTAAGAGAAACAAAGAATAGAGTGCTTTAGCTTCTTTTACATTGGAGTCTTCTGATAAGTTGCTTATTTCTGCATTTTGCATTTTAATTGTCAAATATGGCAGTTTATTAGAAGACTTTGCCTTTGGAGAAAGGATAATGTTTTGTGTGGAATATCCACCATTTCTGTGTTCAGTGAAATGCTTCTAACTAGAGTTTTAAGTGTCATTTCTCAGCAAAAATAAATCTGGTAAGAACCAATATCTACTTTTTTCTGGAGGATTGAACTGTTTAAATTCCTTCATGTTGACAATTTCTCTTCTGATTGGAAATGTTGTAAAAAGTTTGTAGAATCTCTTCATTGCAAGACACCAAGAATTCCTACATCAGAATTCTCTCTGTCAGTATAGATTTCCCCGAAAATTATGATGGCCCCTTCTTGCTTTGCTGTCATATTTCATATTATAGGTAGCATTGTTTTCTGTTGTCCTAAGTAATGCATGGCAATTTTGTTCAATAATGATGCAGGTTTGGTAACTGATGAGTAACAAAGTAACAGTTAGAGTAGTTGGAAGTAAAACTCATTATTTTGAGTTGAGGGAGACAAACTTAACAGAAATGTTAATGTTAAAAAAGAGTTAAAGGAAAAAGAGAAATGTAACATTTTTGAGGGATACAAACTTAACAGAAATGTTAATGTTAAAAAAGAGTTAAAGGAAAAAGAGAAATGTAACATTTTTGAGGGATACAAACTTAACAGAAATGTTAATGTTAGATAAAGGAAAAAAGCAAGAATTTGGGAAGATCTCTGGTTGTATAGAAAATCTCATATAATAAGATGTGTTTAAATGCTAAATTAGAGATGTTATTTTGAAGAGCGTAGAAAGAAGCTAACCCAGAGAAGTCGAGAGAGATGAACCACAGCAATCAGAGTATGAAAATGTCGTGAAACACTGAGGCGTTGGCCTTCAGCATTGAAAGCAGTCACTTTCTGTTTGCCTAAAAGGAGGGAGCTGTGCTTCTCTTTGTAGTTTCTGACTACTGTGGTATCTTAGGTTAATAAAGAAAAGACCACAGTGTTGAACAGGGTTGATTTTCCTGATAAATATGCGTCTTGAGTGTTTTTGTGAAAGACTTTTAGAAACACATGGTTAAGCCTCTAATAAACATACAGAGGTTAAGCTCATAAGAGCCAGAGGGTCTTTGAACATAATAACTGGGAAAACTAGTTTGCATGCTGGAGTTTACTTGCCAGAAGCATCTTAAGGCATTTAGGTCCTTCTTTTACTCTGTGTGGGCTTGGTGTTGTGGGTTCTGGTAGGGTTTTTTAACATTAGCAATTATCAGAGAGAACTAAAAGAAAACACGTACCTTAAATTTATTTGTATTAACAAACAAAACACTGAAGGGCAGACAGGAGTTGATTCAATTTCTCTAACAACAAAAATTGCATTTGTTTGAATATCAAACCCCTCATTTCTAAGTTAATGTTTACAACTCTGTTGCTTTTTTAATCAGCTCTAGAAAACTGCTTGCCCTTCCTGCTGCTCAGTCTCTAGCTTCATACATATGTGAATTCTTATTTTTTGTAAACTCTTGTACGTATTTTCATTATAATTTGCATTTATTGCAAATGCAAGTGTTTTCTGAGTCCTTGTTCTGCTCATGTTTTTAGACTTTGAGTAAGAAGCAAAGAGTAATTTGAGACTTTAGTCTGGGTGTGATTATGTGGTAGAGTACATTGTTTGGTGCTCCCTACATCCTGAGCTGCCTCCAGAGGTTTGTCTGTTGAGGTATAAGGTGTGTCCTCAAATTCAAATGCTTTTCTTCCCGTCACATCAAGATGTGCATTGCAGTGCTTCTCCTTCAGTGAATACTTGTGATTATTTCTCCAGATATCAGCTAGGCTCATATTGTTTTCTTTAAGCTGTGGGAAGCAGAATTGTTCCAAATAGTTATGCTTTATCATCATTTTGGTCCTCATTCAGCATTACCTTTGGTTTTGCAGCTGAATATACTGTTGCAATAAATAATACTTTCTGCTTTAAGTAAATTTACTACTGGTGTACATTTTTCTAAGTCATCAAAAGTATATGCAGTTTATACTGATTATAAACCTAGTATTTCCATTTTTGGCTTATTTCCAGAATGATTTGGCATTCTCTGAAGTCCTAACTCTGTCGGTGAGACCATCTCGTTACTGTTTACATACTCTTTCTTTGGAAATTCCAGTTGATTTGCCAGTATAAAGATTGAGTAATAGTAGGAGTAGTACCATTCATCCAGCATAATAGGCTCTCTTATATAAAGAAATTACAATGTACAATGTTATTCCAGCCGTGACAGTATTGAAAACATTTTTAAATGTTATTTTACAGTAGAGGCAACACAGCTGTAAATCTGACTACAGATGTCTGCTCGTTTCTCCAACTCACTTCTGAAGGATTTTCACTACTGAAGTTTAAAGGTGCTATATTTCTATTGCAAGCAGTGCAGTTAGCAATAGAAATAGATCCTGTCCCAGGGATGGCACAGCTTCCCGTGACCTGTGCAGTGGGCTGGGCTCAGTCCTTCATGTACGGTTCTGTCAGCTAATGTTAGCAATTATTGATTTGGATTAACTTGTTGGCATCAAGCTAATACATATCTGTTGAAAGCAGGTTTTGAATGAAATGGAGGAAAAGTAAAATTACTTTTGAGTTTTCGAGATCTGAGTGTTTCTAAGCATAACAGAGGAGTGCTGTGAGCTGGGAGGTCTGAACCCAAATGCAACTACTGCCACAAACATTATTGGTTTTATAGAACTTGCATTTCCATTTAGATGCAGGTGTTTGACAGATCCTCATTGAGTCTCCTAACTCTTTCCTTGGAAGACATCAGTTTGGGGTCAGGATTTTTTGTGATTCTGGTGTGGTGTTTTTTAGGGTCTGTTTGTTTGTATTGCCACCTGTCTTTTTAATATTTTCAGTACATGAAAAGAAACTAGTTCAGGGAATGGAATTATAAAATTGTAATAGTTTTGCTGTCTACCCAAAGGAGATTATTGTCTTCCTTGACTGTAGGTGTCTAGAGTGATACAACTCTTTTTCTGGTTGTTTGGTCCTTGAAATGGAAAACCTTTGGCAAATCTCTAGTGAATACTACGTTGCAAAGACGTGTATCAATGAATGCATGTTTTTTAAAACTGTAATCTGTGACTGTCTTTTTGTGCATAACTTTTTTTAGCCCAGGTTAGTTCCAGGCTGTTATATTATGAGAAGATTAGACTCTAATGTGGATGAGACAGATTGCCCACTGTGTAGTACATAAAATGCAGAGCACCAGAATGCTGGGAAGTGTAGCAAGACTCATTTAGAAAATAGAATGGATTTTAAATAAAGTTCAGTTTTAGTTAAAAGGTCAGGCTGTAGTTCCTTTTTTTATTTGTAGCAGTTCATCCGTATACTGTACTGTGCATATTGTATGTGTAGGTTAATCTCATTTTTTAATCTACTATAACTGCCCTTTTGATTCTTGAAAATCCTTTTGGGTATTTTGCATTCCGATATCGATCCCTGTCTGTCTGACTGCTTCAGCTGGGTAATCATTTTTCTTGTTTATCCTTAATCCTTTTAATATTTCCTTCCTGCCACTGTATAACAGTACAGTATGCCTATTGTTTGGAATGTATCTCAATGATGACTGTAAGACTGTAAAACAAAAGTGACTGTGTTTTAGCCTAGATTTCACAAAAATGGTTTACAGTGAAACAAAAATGCAAAGCTGAACATGTGCCTTCAAAGCATGTGTGCCAACAGTAGTGCATTGCTTTGCTTAGTCATGCAAAATGTTCATCTTTATAAACCATATCCTCTTCTGAACTGCTCAGAAAAATGAAATACGAAGGTTGCTATTTCAAAGTGCTTCTTATTCTGTATGCTTTGTATGGATCTAACAGGAAAGAGAGAATGTATTCCCTCCATCTCTGTGTGTATACATCAGTGTGTATCCATACGCATATGTATTAAAAACTAGATTTTAAAGTATCAACTGTAGAACAGTTTAACTATCTCGATGGCAACATTTGGACCTGAGAAGTATCAATTTCTCTTCAGCTGTCTCCTCCAATAAAACATTCTGCCCTTGTTTCTATGGTGACCAAGTAACAGCATCACATGAAGTTCTGACAAAATGATAAAAATTCCTCCCTGAAGTGGTTTCCTGAGAAGCATAGATCTGTTCTGTTTCACCTGAAGAATGAGAAGACCCTCCCATTCCCGTCAAGGCTTTTCTTCTCTATTTCTCCCACACTAGATTATACCCTAAGATGCTTTCACTGTACTAACCAATGCTTTAACTGTTTTGCTTTTCTCATTAAATAAACTTGGCATGTACTTTCTCTGCGTGTCAAAGCAGAGCATGCAAACATAATGAAGGAAAATAATGTGATACAGAGGTGAAAGCAAAGTGTTTAATTTTTCTTAATGAGCCATTTTTATTTCCATACTGCTTTGGTATTAACAAAGATGGGGCGGGGGGGGCGGTTGGAGGTGGTTTGTCTTGGTTGTTTTTTGTTACAACTGCTCTACTTTAACAAAAGAACTGAAAAACGCCTGAGATCTAGACTGCCTATATTCAGTGACTCTCTTAATAAAAACATATCTAACTAGTACCCAGTTTGAGTATTGCATAAACTTTTCAGGAAGATAAGGAAGCTGCCTTCTCTCAGAGAAAGCATTTGGTTGCAGCATAAGTGCTTCAATAACTTGCCATTATACCTCCACTTTCCCGTAATAACTTTGCGCTGTCATGGAAAGTGTAATTTTGAAAATACATTGTAGCTTTTGATATGGAGAAACTTTGTGACAAAGTTCTGGGTTTATGACTGTTGCTCTATAACAGACACTTTCTAAAGTTAATGGAAAGAAAAATCCCAAATCCATATCTTGATTTCTTATTATTATTCTGCCCTTTGAAGATTGTTCTCCTCCCCCCCACCTCCATGCACTTTATAGCAAGTATGCTGTGCTGCAATGAAAGGTCAGTTTAAATGTTGTTATGCCTCAACTTCTGAGATGCTCGGCTTTCCTGTGCGTTTCTGAGATGAAAGTCAGAAATTTTTTTTGAGACATCCTGACCTCTTAAGTGAATGATCCCTGTTTTATTAATAAAGCACACAGTGCATTGTGTCTTACCCAGCTATTATTTTTCAATTATACATTGTAACTTAGGTTATTCTTAATAATTGTAGGGTGTACTCTCTCATGTGCTCAATAACAGCAAGTTCTTTTTGCAGACTTTTAGCAAAGTACAAGTAAGCCTGAAACTTCAGACCTGCAGAAAGTAAAGTTTGTCTTGAAATGCAAAACTTCTACCAGTAGTAATTTATATCTAAGAATAACACTGTAAACTGGAGAACTTTACATTAAATGATCTCTAGAGCTGCCTTTTAGAGTAGGGATTAAGTTTGTTTCCAAGGATAGGAGTCTTATTTGGAATTCATCAAAATGTTAGTTTTCCTATCTGGATTGTGCTCAGTTTATTGAGAATGTTATATTTCCAGCTACTTTTCTGAATTTCTTAAGAAAATGGTCTGTCTCAGAATAGATAGTTTGCAAAAGCTTATTTATCCAGACTCTTCCTTTATCTGTGTAGAGATTCTTTGTTGGCTCAGGCTGCTGAGATGTCAGGGATACCAGAACACTTCCAGCTTAGGTGGTGTTTGATGAAAGGCTGTAAGAGAATGTGTCCCACAGAGAAACCTCATCAGAAAACCAACCAATATTTTCTGTTCTTTGTGTAGTTGTTTGAAATACTGCTTTTTTGAACACAAAGGCAGCATTTGCAGCCAACTATGTTTTTCTTAGTGAGTTGTAGGTTATCAGTTCAAACTTTTATTGGAAGCTTGATGGATGCATCCCTGAAAAGTGATTGTTCTCCTTATTAATGGTTGGGGTATTTTTAAAAGGACATATTGAAATGTGATTGGGTTTTATGCTATAGCAATTTTACTGTCTCTACATGCAGTTAGGGTTGTATGAAATTCTTCTTGTGAAGGAATCTGCACAATGGGTGAGGACAATGTGACACGTGTATCTTGCTGGGTAATATGTGTATTAAGATGCCTTATTATTCAGGAATGTGTATATATTTGCTATGCTAATTTGTTTCATAGTAAGTCATATATGTAGTCCCATGTATGGTTCTTCCTTTCCTCGAAAGCCTAATTTTTTAGGTTCACCACAGTGCTTTGAAAAATGAGGTTCTCCTGTTTCTGGACACACATAGTATTTGTTTATATTCTATTTATTATCAAAATGGAGTTTAGGTCCTGATGCATTGTTTGAGTTTGAAGACGTTAGTCAGGAAGAACCTGCTTTGTATAATAGGCAGTAGCTTAAAACATCTAGGGGACAGGTCAGTGCTTTGTAGTACATGTGTCTGTTTGACAGAGAACCAGTAGGCTCTTGTGAATCTATTTTAGTCTATTGAGAAGCTGCTTTGAAACAGTCTGTCTGGTGTGTAAAAGGGGCAAAGTAGCAGAAATACCACTGTTGAGTGATTTCGCAGGGGGTTTTTTTGTGGAATACTTGGCATTACCCTGCTTTCTGTCTTTTGAGGCTGCTGGTGTATTTTTAATTATTTTGTTCTTACATGGTTTTTTTTTAATGTTCCTTTTGTAAGGGGTAGAAGTGTTTGCTAATAAAGGAAAAAGGAGCTATTAAACAATTCTTGTTTGATGAAATCTTAAATAGCTGTATGTATTGGAATTAAATCAGGAATTCTGCTAAAGCAGTGACATTTATGGCTGTATTAATGTTTGTAATTTATTTTGAGAACTGATTAAATTTCGATGCCTTCCTCGATGAAGTAATGAAAAGGTAGAACTAGTTTAGTGTAATGAATCCCTGTGGATAGAGAAGATTTTGTGATTTGCTGAGATAACAAGAAAAACCTTGAAACTTTTCTGAATGGTTGCTTAGAAGTAATGTCTTTTATTCAAACTTAGTATCAAAATGAGGAGCCCACATCAGCTTTTACTGAAATGCAGTAAAACTGAGCTCCCATCTTCTTACATTACAGTGAGTTCTGGACTTAGAATGCAGTTACACTAGTGTGATGCTAGCTGATTAAAGTTTTAACTAACATGGTTAACACCTGCAGCTGCTGGATTTGCATGGTTTAGATAAAAATTGTGTTCAAGGAAACGCTTTATATACTGCTGACCGCATATCATTTTAGTCGGTAGCCGCTTTCCATAAAGGAAAATTACATCTAAATCAAGAAATAAATCGTGGCATAGTCTGCAAAAAGTTTCTTAACCTGCTTTTGACTCTGCTGTGGGTTGGAGTTTGGGAAGTTGAAAGATAATTGTGTGTTGGTTGATCCAGCTTGGGTGACTGTATTTGACTTTACTGTTGCTCAGTTGCTTCTGTGTATTGGGAAGGGAATGTTTCAACATGTACATAGTTTGAGTTGTAATTTGGAAGCACAATATTTACATAAGTATTAATAGCAAGTTAGTAGTAGGGTTTTGTTTGTTTATTTTTCGGGACTATGAAGTACAAAAGTATTAGCGACACTGGATTAAGAGAGAACCTTTGATTTATAAATACCTCCTGGTGTTATCTTACCTGGTATTAAAACATAACACGTATTTTGCAAGGTGGTGGTTATGTTTAAACCATTTCCTCTGAAAATGGTGCTGGCTTTATGTAAGAGTCCTGTCACAGTCTGTTACTTTTAACTACATTGAGCACAATACTCTAACATGGAAAAGACTTTCAAAAATAACTGCAAAACACTGAGTGAATATTTCATACAAACACACTTGTCATGGTTCTCTATTTTAAATTTCTCTCTTCTATTCCTTGTGATGCTTCTTACGTGTTGATGGTGACATGTCCTTGTTTTCATATTTTTGCTAGGTGATCTCACCAACTCCAGCAGTAGACTTTGCATTGGTCTTCAAAAATGATATGTCTAAAATCCTGAGTAGTTGGAATTTGAACAGTTTGACGTGCATTTCTGACAAACCTTGCCTTTCGGAAAGTTCGCCAAATTGGTCAAAAATAGTTTTTATTATATTGGACCAATATTGCATTGCTCGAATTTTATTTGTATTGAATTATCTAAGCAGTCCTTAAGGAAATGCTTATCTTCATATAGATACGTGCATGTATGTAAATGCAGTCACGTAAAAAGTAGCGGGACAACTTTTTAAAATACTTATAATACAAAGTATTTTTGTGAAAGAGATTGCATGAGGATGGGATTATCTGTTAGTCGTGGAAATTGGAAAATCACTGGATGCATGATGCTAGGGCACATGAAGTAATGAACAGTGGGAATTTAAGGGTCATCATGAGTACGAGTGGTCTGTCAAGAGCCTATCATGAGTATGTACTTCAAGGGCTGCTACTGCAGCAGTTCAATTGCTTCTCTCTGCATGTTGAGCAAACATGCAGTGGAAAATGAAAATAATTTTAAAAGCTAGAATGTCAAGCCTTTTATTATATCTGTAAACTAAAGGCTATCAATAAAGTATTGAAACTAGTATGTTATCTATTATTTATACAACTCTCTGCAGTGAGCCTCTGTAACCAGTAATGTTCTGTCTGAACAATGTGTTTAATAAAGCAGATAAGAACCTAAACATAAGGGTAGCTTTGGAAAAAAACCATTGGTCTTAAAAATGTTATTTAAAGTACTAGGCAAAATACATATCTAGTCAAGGCTGTTTTAAAGATAGATGGAAATAGTAGGATTTTTAACTGTAATAAAAGAGCTATAATGCTATCTAGTAGCACATTTAGGTTAGTAATCTTTGATGGTTGTAAGAAAAAATGTAAAGTACTTGTACATGAAGGAATCATAGAATATCTTGAGTTGGAAGGGATGCATAAGGATCATCAACAAACCTCATCATCACCATAGTCAAACCTCTTATCTCTTAGTATTAAGCTACTGAAGTATGTAGAAATGACACTTCTAATGTGAACATTGGGAGTGCGTCCAGGAAAAATCCTCTTCTGCTAATATATGGACTCTTCACATATCTTAGCTGTTGAACTTTTAACTTGCTTTTTGAATATGTGAGAGCTCAGTTCAGATTAATAAATTAATCCATTTAAATCAGTCCATAATGGAAAGTCTTGGGAAACTGAAGGTATAAGTGTGAAGGTCAGGGCTGACGTGATAGGACAAGTTGTTCCTTAACATCCAGGCCAGATGTAACTTCATAGCTCTACTCTAGGCTGTGTGGGTTCAGCTGTCACACACATTGCACGAATTAGAAATTTTGTAAAGTTTTTCATAAGACACCTACCATCTTGCAAATAACTACAGTTTTTAAAGGATATTTGGTAATTTTTGCTAATCAGTTCAACAGCAGCTGTTTCCTTTTCTTTTCTGTTGTTTTGGGAGGAGAGAGAAGAGAAGGCACTTTATCTGGCTGTATCTTTACAGCTTCAGTGTTTTACTGACACATACGGCATGATGATTTTTCTCTGCCTTTCAGAAGAGAAACCTGATTGCTCCAAGGCCCGCTGTGAGGTCCAGTTTTCTCCTCGATGTCCAGAAGATTCCATCTTGATTGAAGGCTACGCACCTCCTGGTGAATGCTGTCCACTCCCAAGCCGTTGTGTGTGTAATCCTGCAGGCTGCTTGAGGAAGGTTTGCCAGCCTGGCTATTTGAATATATTGGTTTCTAAGGCATCAGGAAAGCCAGGGGAATGCTGTGATCTCTATGAATGCAAGCCAGGTAAAAGCAGACACAATTTCTTTTCCTATTTTTTTCTGTCTGACAAGCAAAATAATATAATTGCATCCAATAAAGCCTATATAGCCTCTAATTTCTTCTGATTAATCTTGAAAGTTAATTATTATATGCAGGCAATACCCATTTAAAAAAAAGATTAAAATATTATGGCAAATTTTACTTTCTTTTTTCTTTAGACATTAATTTAAACTGAGGAGCAAGGGAAAAGTAACCTGGTGAGAATATTGCATTTCTGTGAATGCTACTAGTGCAAGTGACATACTTTGTATACTAATTAGGATTGTATGGAGGTTTTTCATAGTAGGAATACGTTGTGCATGGACACAGAATTAGGATTTCTGTTTTAAAATCTCTCTAGATTATCAAGTGTTGACCCTTAAAAACTGCAGAGCAAAAGGATTATGGAGGAGCATACTAAAAAGCTTCACAACATTTAAAGTATTTACTCATTTTTCATTTCATGGGAACACAAATCACCCTTTCTTGTGATTTATTATTCCAAGTGAAGTCGAAGATGTAATTCACTCTTTGATCCAGGCTTTGATAAGATAAATAGTCAAAACAGAGGACTGAAAACAAGCATATGAAATGGTATAATCCAAAATGTTATATGCAAACAGGTTCAAGTGTGCTTTAAATGTGCCTTTCCTATGCTTGTTTAACATTTTCTTAAATCTTCTGCAGAAGATTGTATCGTCTTTGTATCTTCTAGTGCTTCTCTTTTTCGTTTTTTCTTAGTATGCAGTGCAAATCTGACTGTGTGGAAATTTAGGCAAACTTTCTTGTACCCTGTCATGAGTAGTTGCTGAACAGGTCTTTACTATAATTTTTTGCCCTGGAACATTTTGTCAACCATGGGCTTCTTTCAACTAGAATTAGCTGTAATTTCTTGTGACATGGTCTTTTTGGGCTCCTCACTGGTTATGTTTCCCTTCTATAAGTTTTTGTCAGTTAATCCACATGTCTTTAACATGTGGTATCCAAAAGCAGACTAACATTTTGAGAGAGTCTTCATCAGCACTAAATACCATAGAATAATTGCCCTCTGTTTCTCAGGCAAAACTTTAAATAAGATTTTAACTGTTTTGCAAGAGGCATTTCTAGTTGGTGAACTGCTGTGATCCCAGGATCTTTCTGTAGTATGACTGCTACTGAACCATTATATTTTTAAATTTTAATTCCTCCTGCATACTTCAATTATGCCTTTACTGAATTTTGTCTTGCTGACTTTGGATTATTTATCATTTTCAAAAGAAGTTTTAGCTCTGATCATGTCCTCCCAAATACTATTTGAATTCCCATCTTGTGGTTTGCAAATAAGCCTGTCCAGACTTCCCCATGGAAATTACTTCTTGAAGACTGTTTTCAACTTGCTAGTTTTACAGAATCTTCAAATTGAATATGATTGTCTATCATGTTAGTTAATTTATGTAACTCTGTCTGTATTGTTTTCTGAAGTGGTTTGTATTTTTTGCTATAGGGAGTTTTAAGAGCTGAAGGTACATGGGACTGGAAAAATGAAGATGTGCGTTAGGAGGGTAGAAGAGCAGAGGCTTTGAAGAGATTGGGGAAGGAAAGAAACTAATGGGATTTAAGGGAAGCATAGAACTTTGCAAATGGGGGTTAGAAATTGAGAGACGTGATAATAAACCCCGCGTCTTCAGACTCTGACTTAGTGTCCTGAAGAATTGTGGGAAAGAAGAGTTAGAGAGGAACTGAACTATATGAGTTATAACTGAAATGCCGTGTTGCTAGAAAAATGTGGGATAATGGACAGAGTAAGGTGTGGGAGGTTGGTGTTCATGCAGGGACTCTTGTGGGGCTGATATCATCAGTTTTATTGAACGTGTCAGCAAGTCTGTGGAGTTAACATGTTGAACAGAGAAAAATATGTTTCCATTTTTTGCCACAGACCTAAAAACTTTAGTTCTGTGAGTAATGCTTCCAGAACACTCTTCCTGAACCTCTATGTCTGCTTAACCAGCCTCAATAGGCGTTTTGCACCAGCAAGAGCTTTCTGGTGGGAACAAAGCTGGGAGGACTACTTCCTATGACAGCAGTGCTGCTTTATGCCAAGATAAAGTGCTTGCGCAATTAAAGCATTAATTGTGCTTATTTCTGTTCCTTAAAAAAGATATCACTGCTCTCTAGTTTACTCTGGCATTTGAGTTGGGAGCCTTCTGCTGAGAACTGCGTATGCTTAAGTGCTGTGGTTGGCAATGGCGTTAGTGAAAGGAAAATATAAAGTGTTTCCTCAACACTAAATGCTAGAATAAAAATAAAATATTTCATTTTGACATCCACTTCCTCTTCTGCCTCTTTTACTTTAGGCATACAGTTGAAGGCATTGGTATTCAGTTAAAATGAATAGTGAAGAAACTTAGTAGCTTAGTCATACATGTCTGTTAACCTCCAGATTAATTTGCTTTAAATGTTCTTACCTGTTGCTCCACCAAGCATCTCTTCAAAGTTTTTGTGGTACCTACTGAGAACAAGTATGTCATGCTCATTGTTTTACTGTGGTTGCAAAGCTCAGAGATACGATAACCCTGGTTTGGTTCCATAAGCAACCTCTTTTATTCCTAGAAAATATGTGTAACTGCCACTTCACAAGTAGGGAATTTAGTCTATGTGCATTGAATTTAGTTTTAAGCTGGGGATTACATTTCTCAAAATGTGTTTTCAAAATTATTTTTTTCTTAAATATAGTTTGAATGAGCAATCTCAAATGGAACTGCGTAACGTGTTAACAGCAAAAATAAAAATAACCCAAAACAAGATTTGTGGGAGTGTATGTGCTAAACCACTATGAACAAGGATGTTTGTAAAAATCATGTTTGTTTATTTAAAGATTGAGTTAAAATCTAAATGAAAATGTATTTTGCTGAAGTGTTGATAGGAACTCTAGCTATCACTTCCGAATAAAACAAGCTAAATAGTTTACTTTGGCAGTTGTCCAACAGATGTTTGTTGTACCTTTTTTGATAACTTTTGTTGTTGTATATGGTGCAATGGAGAGTGTCATCTTTTAGTTTCTGACATCCTTGGAAAAACATTGGGAAATATTTGTCATGATAGACATAACCTGTGTTGGAAAGACCACTCATTTGTCATTTTTTCAGAAGTCTTTTTGGCAGAGCTTTCATTTACTCATCTCCAGCATGGCCTGAAAATTACTCTTTTTTTTCCTGTACCAAATATTGGCTTAAACACAATTGTAAAGAAAATATTATTGTTTGCCTTACTTCTTTGGGGAATTCTGTGCAGTCAGGGCTTGATGGAAAGTTCGAGATCAGCAGCATAATTTAGTAGGTAGTGTGTAATGACGCACAGGGAAGTAGCTTGTGCTCCACCCTGATACGGCTTCAGCATTGAAGATTGAGTCTGGAGCTTTTACAGTCTTGCACTAAGGACAAGGGTCAGCAAAATCAAGTTTTTATACACAGCACAGACAATTAGAACTCTATAATGTTTTTCTTTTATCCTCCGTTACTTACAGAAATAGTACTTACATTGTTTTATTGGATGATATGTTAAGAGCTTATGTTGACAGAACTTGAGATAAGAGTGGGAAGGGGCTGGAGATAAAGAGTGAGGAAGAATTACAGATACATTTCTAATGGAGCTGGAGAAATGGCTTTTAAGTTGACAATGAAGGTGAGGGAGGGGAAAAAAAATCAGCAAATATGGAGATCCATGTTGGGAAATACCTGGGATAGGGCAGTTAAGGGATAGGGCAGTTAAGAAAGTGATTCAGGCAGTGATACAGCTGCATTGAAGGTCCAGGAATGCTGTGGTTGTATGTAATATGTTCTGAAGTGCCATGGAACGTAAGAAGGATAACGCCCTGTCATGGAGAGATACTTCCTTTCTACTTCTCCCATGGCAGACAATGTGGCTACCATTATCGTGTGTAGTTGAGTTGTGTTGCATCGTTCATGAGGAACCAGTTGAAATGCACCTGAACTGAAAGCAGAGGATGTCCCATGATGCTTCTGTGCTGTAAAAGCAGACTGTGTATCAGTACAAGTACTGAACCCTCAGAAATCTGCGACTTCTGAAGCCTTAGCCTGTGCTGAGCCACTGTTTCATCAGAAATGCAATACTGACTTGCTCCTGCACCATTAGATGCGTAGCTATTTATTTAGACCTTGCCCTAAACTGTACATTGTATTAGTTGAAAAACCAGCCATTTTATTAGTTGAAAGATGTCAGGGTGAAACTTAACACACTTAATATACTTTGTTGACTTACTCTACTAGAAAGTTTTATTCACCTAGTTTCATTAGCAGTTTCAAAACCTTTGGTTTTGTACTCTGCAAAGGAGGTAGCACATTATTGCAGATATGTCAAGGTCTGCAACCATGGTAGGGTTTCTGCTACATTCTTGTAGAAAAGTGGTAACTCTCAGATGCTTGTATGTACAAATTCAGTGCATGAGAAAATTCTTGAGGACTTGTAAGCAAAGGTCGATTGGGTGAATCTTTGCTGATAGGAAATTGGAACGTATTTATGAGTTCTTGAAGACGCAGATTTGTCAAACTGTGTTTAAAGCTTCTATGATAGACACAAAAAAGAGTTTAGAATAAGATATATAATAACAGCTTATAATAAACTGTTCATGAAATGTACGTGTGTTAATTATTGGAGTCACAGTAGGATGTGAAAAGAACTAAATAGTCAGTGGCAAATGTTTGCAGTCTTATTTTTCAGGACGGTAGTGCAGCTAATCTGGGAGATACCTTTTAAAGAAATGAAGAATCCAATTACAGGCTGTTCTGTAACCTCAGAATATTTTCAACTTGTCTATAAGTTTGTCTCAATACTTTTTCCAGTTTGAGAAACCTTTTTAAATCTGAAAGAAAGTAGGAAATTGTAGTCACCCTCTCTCCAGAAGAGAAGCCTCAGGGAAGATCTCATCAATGCATATGAATGCCTGAAGGGGGTGTAAAAGCAGAGCCAGGTTCTATTTCAGTGGTGCCCAGTGATAGGACCAGAGAGGCAAGAGGCACAAATAGAAACACATGAGGTTCCCTCTGAACATCAGGAAGCACTTTTTCACGATGAGGGTGACTGGGCACTGACACAGTTTTCCCAGAGAGGCAGTGGAGTCTCCATCCACGGCATAATCCTGGGCAGCCAGATCTACATGACCTGGCTTGGGAACCTCCAAGATGTCCTGTCCTTCCTCAGCTGTTTTATGATTAATCTAATAATGTAATAATAAAGAGAAAAGATTCTATTTGAGTAGTCTTAATTTGGGGTTTGTTTGTAGTGTTTTTTAAGTTTGTATTTGATTTAAAAGGACAGAGTGGGCTGCTTTTCAGTACTAGTGAGCCATGTACTATCACACTGTAACCACTGCAGTGGAGATATGCAGAGCAGATGTGATTCTGAGACTGATGTCTCGTGGTGACAGAGTCAGGTATTTCTATGTACCACTGAGGATCAAGCTTGGAAAATGTAGGACCAGAAGAGAAAAGATGGGCCTTTGAAGGTTATGAGCTCTTGCAAGAAATGTGAGTAGCATTGTCAAGCTGCTACAAGTAGTTCAGTAAGCAGCTGTGATAGTGTCAATATTGCAGTGAAGTTTAATCAGTAATCAGGGATATCGTACCGCATAATTTGCAGTCTGACAACATTCTGTTCATCCTGCTTGCTCAGTCAGAAAGTAGCTCATTTCTTAAAGCGGGAACCATGTTTTATTCTGCACTTTCTTGGTATAATTATGAAAAGGCATAGCAGATACCTATTACCTGAGCTGGTACTGTTTGTTACATGGAAGCTTCAGTACCAAATAAGAGAAAGATGTGTTTCTGCTTTCCTGAGTATGACTTATAAAATTAAATGTATATTCAGTCTCGGTTGGGTTTTTTCTTCCGCATTTGTAGACATCTGTCGCTTCTAAAAACGGTCGGTCAGTCTTTCTTGTTAAGTGGAATTCTTCATCTCACTAATGCAGAAAGATTTGTTAATTTGCATTTCATTTTTACCATATATAAATATACAAACAAGACAACCTATTAGAATAGTCTTTAAAAATGTACTTTACACATGCACACATAAATCTATAGTGTATCTCTTTTTTTTATTTCATTTCCTATGACCCAAGTATTTTGCTGTTTAAACAAACTTTAGTTAAAAATTAAACAATGAATTGTTTACTGTTTTAAAAACTGTGGGGAATAGATATTTTTCATAACTAGGGTACTTCTGTTAACTGATATTCACAATCGTAATGATTGTGTAAGGTTGCCTAACTTCTGTAAATTTTTTTATTAACTAATATAAATTCAGTTGCTTCCTAATAATTTTAAAAAGTGAATCTTAAAGAGAAGGGGAGGCTTTCTGTAACGTTACCTAGCAAGCACGCATTCATTGGGTAATTTTTGTGACTTAAAAGGCTGATGCATCAAGTGGTTGCTTATGAGGAAGTAATTTGCAAAAGGCTTCTAAAGCATGAATAAAACAAATAAACAAATGTTCTTCTTCCCTTCCTCCACAGTGTTCAGTGTGGATTGCAGCACAGTCGAATGTCCTCCTGTTCAGCAAGTCGTTTGCCCCCTGGATAGCTATGAAACCCAAGTCAGGCTGACCGCCGATGGCTGCTGCACCCTGCCCACGAGGTTGGTGTCTCCATGGCTCAGTATTTTTAACTTGTTCTTGACGACTCAAGTTCTGTAAATACAGGCTAATAATTCTTACTTCTGTGACAATAACTGATTTGATACAGAATTAAAGCTACATGAAGTAGGTTATATCAGTCTGATGGAAACATAGAATCTTGTCTTTTTAAAGCAGAAAAAACGTCTTCACAGTGCAAATGCATGAAGCTGGTTTTTGCTAAAATTATATGTGTTCATGTCTCTAGATTGAATTTCAGTTAATTCAATTATTTTGCAAAATAATTTTGAAGGTGTTTGATGGTAAGGAATAAAGTGATGGAGATGACAGAACACATGCTAGCTAAAGGAAAAAAAAAGAATAATTTTTTGTATGTGGAAGACCACTGTAAAAAATTGAAAGATGAAGCTCTCTGGAACTGTGGGGGAACAGAAATTTCAAGTACTTGCTTCCATTTTACTTCTGTTGTTGTTCAAGTAGGTATAACTTACTGTGATTAAAAAAACAATAAGACAGTTTTAGAGTTAGTTTTGTTCCACAGTTACGCACCACTATTTGTGTTTTTACAATAAATTTCCCAAAACCTGATTCATGACTATGCCAAATAAACTCATATTTAAGCAAAAATTAACATAAATGAAAATATTTTACACCAAAAAGAAATCTTTTCTTGTAGACGTAGCTACTTGGCTTATTTAGTAGGTCTTTGCACCCATAGAATATTGTTGTATTCTCAGCCCCTTGTGTAAAGTAGTAAAAAACTTGCAAATAATTCAGAAAGTAGAAGATGGCAAAGGTTGTGTAATCAAGGTTGTTCTCTTTTGGGTACCCTTTTACTGCACATTTACTGTGGCATCCTCTTTAAAACTGTCGTTTCCATGACGTATGAGGGTTTCTTATTGCATGGAGAATCAAAGACATATTTATTTAATAAAATTAAGGCAGAAAAAGAGATATGGAAAATATCCTTTAATGCACTAATCCTGGCTCTTAAAATTTGAAAATGCATTTCTAAACTTGACAGGTTTTATTTGTAGTTGTAGAATACTGATAGTAGTCTGATTCTTATTATCCTTACTCGGTGAATGCTACAAATGTTATGTAATCCAGAGTGGTTTTCTTTCATTTTCTTGTTTTCTGAATTTTGTATACCAGAACATGGTATGGATTCTCAGTATCCTTCCTTTATTCTTTGACATATTTTCTGTAAACTTCCCA
This sequence comes from Cnemophilus loriae, assembly GCA_013397755.1. Classification (NCBI taxonomy): domain Eukaryota; kingdom Metazoa; phylum Chordata; class Aves; order Passeriformes; family Corvidae; genus Cnemophilus; species Cnemophilus loriae. The sequence goes on along the minus strand of VZTF01007742.1, from coordinate 442,853 downwards.
GGAATTGCAATGATGTATTAGTTGAGAGCTGACCTGGCTATCTGGGACTGTGCAGGAGTCTGTAGATTTTATACAGTCATCATACTGCCATTGTTGCAAATATAGCTCAGCATGGTCAAAACAACTGGAATAAAATGCTGCTAAGGACTGTATTCAGAAAGATAGATTATAAAGTCAAAGAAGCAGTCTCAGATTAATATTTCATAAATTTAGAGTTTAGATTAACACTTAGTAACCTTGGTACGATAGAAAGATTAATGGTACATTTTTACTTCCAAATTTGTTTCAGCTTGTTGGATTAAAAAGTGATATATGATCCAAATTATTTTTGTTTCACAAATGTAAAGTTATGTTCTATTTTTATGCAGTCTAATATAACTCGTGGTTTGATTTTTCTAGTGCTTGGATGAAGGGAATGAAAAATATCAACTTTATTCTTTTGTCAGTGATAACTTCAGTGTTCCTTCTATCAGGAAATAGAGAGTACCAAGAAAATAAATCTTCATTTACTTCAGAAAAATTACCAGTTTGAAATATCTTCTATTTCTAATACATATGTGGAAACTGACCTTAAAGCAAACTGGCCTAGAGCAAACATGTTTTTGAAAGAATCTTTTCATTTTGTTGAGAATGTTTAAAAATAAAGTCAGTCGGTTTGCTGAGCATTAACTGATGTCTGAAGTGTCCTTGTCCACGTATGTTGCGAGTCAGTGATGAAACAAGTATTCTCTTCTCCTGTGCACAAAAGTCCCAATTGTACAAGCAGGCTTACAGTATGTGAATTACTAGATAATTGTGAATTCCTGAAACCTCTTTGAAATCAGCTGTTGCGCATTGCTGGGATCAGAGTTTAACAAGAGATCAGAGCTGGGATAGATGAGTACTTAACTCTTGGAGTCTTAAGATCTGATCTTATGATTGGAGGGGGTTTTGTGTTAATACCTCTGCCCTCCTTGATGTATAAAACTGCAAAATACCTCCACAATTAGCATAACCTAGTATGTCTGCAGGCAGGTAGAAACAATTGTAGGTGTCTTGTACTCCTCCATTATTTTTTTAATTTCATGGCTCAGTCTACGTTGCTGTATGTTGTTATTATGTGGGTTGCTATTTGGATTGCCTTAAATCAGCCAAAGCAGTAATAAACTTTTTAATGGAGTAGGTGAGAAGGAAAGAAGTAAAACTGAATCTGGCAGCAATATGATCGTATAGATGCTTTACATGTTGTGTGCCTGCTAGAAATATATTTAGTTATTTTGATTTTAATATACTACTGTGCTTCTTAAAGAAGACAGTGCCATAGTCATCATTCATGTGCTGTAAGTAAAGATTTTACTTGAAAGGGGGAATAAAGGAACATAGACATGGGGATAATAGAAAAGAAAGCTTTAAAAAAGGTTGGAAGGAAGAGAAGTGCATGTATGAAAAGAGAGACCAGGAAGGGAAACAAAATGCAGTTACTTAGAACATGAAAATCGAGCCATTTGAATTTGGGTTCAGTGTTTCCTCAGATTTGAGAAGTTGGACCTTTATATTTGAAGGGTCTCTGTGAGACTTGCATGTCAAAGTTATAGGAAAAAAGTGCAGGTTTATGGATGAATGAGTCTACACTATGAAAACGGGATGGTTTTCCTTAATTTCAAACTTTCTTAATAAAATATTAAGAATGATGAAATATCAACATTGCCTTTTCTGAGATTCAGTTTACAATCTCCTAATTGCATATCATATCTCTTTTTAATTGTTAGAATTAAGTTCAAAAGAAGTGGCACTGTATTTTTTTAGTGTACGTTTGAGAATAATTTATTAAAAGCAGAGACATTGTTCCATAAGGTCATGGACTTTAGACTTTAGACAGTCATTTAGGCTTCATGAAATTATGTTTTTAAGACTGTGAACTCTTTGAAGAAATTATGATCATCTGTTTCATTTACTGCTGCTGAAATAAAAGCCTAATACCAGCAGAACCAGAAAGCGATTAAAGGAGAGTACCGTGGTTAAGGACAGATGACGTGTCACTGAGCTGGCTAACAAGTAGCTGATAATTTCATATACAGTAGGAGCAGATTGACTTCTGTCTCACATTTATTCTTGGCCTGTTTCTTGTATGTAATACGCTAGGAAAATGGAGATCCTTAAATCTGATGATAAATTGGCATTTGTTTTGTGAGCAAACGCTTGAATGTACATTCATAGCAATGAAAACTCCTCGAGCAATGCCAGGGGAAAAGTGGGTATAGTAAACATCCAATACCATAAATTCTTGTTCTTGCACTCAGAAGTTACATTTAGTGTCACACTGATTTCTAGTGCTGTGATTCAAACAGAACAGAACATACTGATTTGGCATCGACATCAAAATACTGGTTGATTCAGCTTTCATCAGACTGTTATGAGACACTTATCTTAAATTTCCAGCAATTATGTTAGGAAAGCTAAATGTTTGGAAAACAGGAAAACAGCTATTAAGTCAGGAAAGCTTAGAACAGTCTGTCTCTGGTCTTGGTAAAGATGCTTGCTTCTCCAAGGAGGTTGTTGAACAAAAAATGTATTAGAGCTCTTACAGAAAACTTTGCCATAGTTTTTTTAATGTAAGTTTGTTGTCTTCTATTACAAAGTTGAATGAAGAGATGATCAATAGCAAGTTTACAGAATCTGTTTTCTTCAGATGTTCCCAGTTTTTCTGTTGTAAAATAAGTTTCTTCAAATTTTCAGATTCCTTTGGGAATTTATTTTTAAGTGTAAAAATCTTCATCAAAATCCATTTATTTTTTTTATCTGTGAAAAATGGAACGGGACAGTGATTATCAATGGCTTATATTTTTATTGCTCACATAGTTTTGTACATGTTTCATAAGATTTTTACAACCAAGTAAATGGCCTGTTTGGATAGCTTTGCACCAAATATTTTTGGATTATCTTTTTTTTTGTGACTGTTGTCAGAATAATTTGGAAATTCAGTCTCTATTAGGTGTCTGCTTCTTGCTACAGTTTTATACTCCTGCTTCTGTGCTGTCATCTGTTACAGATTTGGCAATTTCAAGATTCATTCAGTGCTCTGTTCTCAGAGATATTTCACACACACACTCCTCCCCCCACACCCAGCTATTCTTGGTCAGTCTTTTAATAAAACCAGATAACCAAGAATACTCAAGAGAGAATAGCAAGATGTTAACACCATTACAATATTAAAAAGAACAAAAAACTAAGTAATTAAATCTGGTTGTCTTGTTATCAGTTCTGAGAAGAATAGTGGGAAAACTCACAGAGGATTGAATTAAGGATTAAAGGATGTAATTACAGCTAGAAGCAACCAGTGTTGCTGAAATCTGATTTTGTCTTCTGAAGATACTAAGCTTGCTTTAAAAACTTGACCATCAGAGTGCCTTCCTTTTTAATTTCAGACTTCCATCATCACTAGTCCTTTTTTTATTTTTTTGTATTGGATTCTAGCTTTAAACAAAACAAACAGATAAAAAACAACTAGGACTTTTTAATTAATATTGTTGCATGGAGTTTACTTTATAAAATGGACATGTATCTCCTTCCCCAAACTTAACACTGAAGGACATTTCCCACACCTCTCCTCCCTCAGATTTTGGAACTGACTCAGTCCCAGTAAGTCAGCTTTAGCTCCTGAGTGGAACTCTTGCAGCATCTGCATGCTGGCTTCAATATCTTGCTGATAATATAGGATATAGTAGTATTCCTCTGAGAGGAGAGAAGCATCCAGGAGTATGTTCACTAAATCCCGGTAATAAGTTTGCTTGACATACTTTTTAAAAAAGGTCACACAATAATCCTGAATATGTTCTAGATTCGAAAAAGTTCAGAAGTAATTGAAATATGTTTATCTATTAAAATTTCCAAATTTTCTACGTGAGTCCTAGCTTTAAAAAAAGCAGTTTCAAGAATGATGTAGTGGGATGAGGATATGAAAAAGCAATTGTAAATTAAGCATAACTGGAGCAGATAAATTTCATATACCAAAAAAGTGATTAAAAGCTTTTTACAGATACAGTCTTGCAAGAGTGGAGCCCAAAAGGCTTGAACGTAGTGGATGAGTGGATGAAGACACTTTGAATTGGACCATTTCACTATCACTTAGTTACAGATAGCTGAATGGCATTTCAAATGCAAACCTCTCAGTTGGCTCAAGTAGCATGAAGAAGTAGGATTATAGTTGTATTGTTTAGAAGAAAACCTCTGAAAAAATTTCTTAAATGAATTAGTCATAGAATTCCTTTTTCCTTGTTTAATAGTCTTTTCCCTGTCATTTTTTCCTTGTACGTGGCTAAAATGTCTCAATCTGGGGCTGCTGTGAATGGCAATGCCGCCGTTTGGTCTGCAGTGTGGTAAAGAAGTGAAATGTGCTTGGTCAGCAAATCCAAGTGTTAATTCTCTGGATGATAAAATATTATTTTATATTTTAATCACCTACTCAGCCCCATTGGAGGGTCAGAGGGGCAATTAATATGTGCATTAAAGCTTTACTTAGAAAACAGCCCAGTTCTGCCCCCCACCCAAATTTTTAAATACTTTAATTTTTATACAGCTCATGAAAATGAGTAATACCTTGATGTAATATGAAATAGTTTTTTAGATAAGGTTTCATTTAGGCTTTATCTGGATAGAAATTGAATATAACTTAGAACAGAACTAGACTAGATTTTTCTATCACATTTAATTACCTTTCAATAAATGAAATAGTAGGAAGAAGAGTAAATCTACAAAAATGTACTTCACTTTAAGAATCTTTTGAAGAGAATGCTCTTTTTTATCTGTCCTGTACTGAAATATTTTTAACATGAGTGTGATTTATTTAGCAGTTCTAAAGGCATTAAGGCTAAGTAGCGATCTAGATCTAAAATTTGTATATACCGTTGCTGAATTGTTTTTGATTCCAAAGGAAGAAATTACCTATTTTGTTACTTTTACTCTTTTGTTTCTGATAGAAACCTGTGTTGTCTTAGGCACAATATAGATGCCACTTGAGAAATTCAGTTAGCAGTTTCACTTGTATTTTTCAGAAAACCCGTAGATATGTTAAAAGACATGCTGTCTTTTCATGTAAGTGAATTGAAACAGAGGTCCTGTGGCACACGATTATGCAAAAACCACACCTCTTTAGAGATCATTTAAATTTATGTAGAATTAGTGTAGTTATAGGGCAAGGGATAATGGTTTCGAACTGAAAGAGGGTAGATTTAGATTAGATATTAGGAAGACATTTTTCACCATCAGGGTGGTGAAACACTGCAACAAGTTTCCCAGAGAACAAGTAGATGCCCCATCCCTGGAAGTGTTCAAGGCCAGCTTGGATGGGGCTTTGATCAGCCTGGTCTAGTGGAAGATGTCCCTACTCATGACATGTCCATATGATTCCATGATTTTTTTATCCCCCTAGATGACTTTGTCCTGTAAGCAATTGCTTATACTGTACTTTATCTGCTTTTATGGCACTTGGACGTGTTGTTATTGTACTATATATTGTGTTCACAATCTGTCACAGCATTAGACCTACCAGCCAGTGTTGTGTATTTCATGTTACACCAGCGTCTAGGCAATCCAGTGGCAGCAACACAAAAATCAGCACAGTTCTTTCCTTCTCATTCTATGACTGCCACCAGAGTCATAACTGGGAAGTTATGATTCTGTTGTGAGTTCCCTTTTAAGCTATTTTCAAATATATTTGCATTGTAATTGAGAGCACCCATACACAGCTAGTTTGATAATGTTTTTATCCTGACAGCATCTGTAGAGGTGGCCTCTGAGTCCCTGATTAACTTTGCACCTATCCCATTTAAGTAGGAAGAGTATTGTGCACCCATTCTGTTCATTCTTCTTAGCTTTTTGGCTGTTTCAGATCTTCTCTATGTCATTCCTTGTGATTCTCACATTTGTCTAGATTTTCTTAGGTCTTCCTGTCTTTGGAAGACCTTAATTTTCTGATAAATTGTTTTGGTGTTCATTACAGCATTCACCACTTGGATTTCTTCAGCCTTCTTTAGAGGACAGTCATGATTTTCTAGCAAGTGTAACTTTTTCCTCCATTTCCCCTGTACCAGTCACCTCTCTTAAGCAACTTTTGCTGATACAGAGGTCTCCCTTGTATTTGTTCTAGAATTTTAGATCCTTCTCCTCCACCCATCTCATCCTCAAGAATTGGTATCCAAGAGAAAGTGGTTGTGGATCCCAGTTTTTGTTAAAGGAAGGTTCAGCTGGAACTGGTAAGACCAATCATGGATCCAAGACCTGCATCTTCTTGAGACTTCTGTTCAGGGATTGACTCCTGAGTAACCTGGATAGCTGGATCAAAGGGCCAACAAAAGCATATTAAGGCGTCTGCAGAAGCTTTGTTATGCCTTCAGTTCTGTCATCAGCTTCTTAGAAACTCTGGTTTCTAACCATCCTGGCCAACTTGCTCAGGTTGTTCCTCCTGCACTTTAACTCTAGCAGACCACTTTGCCATCTCAAGTGCATCAGTACCATGGTGGTGTAATACTTGGTGTTGAGTTGGAGACTCAGTTCCTGATCGAAGAGGCAGGTTTATATATTGAAGGAAAGCTCTACGCTGATGACAGCTGAACCCATCTCATGTCCAGTTCAGGCTTGCAGTAGGCTTTTGTTTAACAGTTGATGAATAGAACACTGCAATTTTTTGAAGTTTCATAATATCTGGAAATAGGTGTTGAGGTATTTTCGTTTTAGTCTTTAAAATCCTCAAAAGTTAGGAAAAGATGAATATTTTTCCCAGGAAAACCGTTTTGCTTCATTCGGGTCTGCTGAGATATTCAGTCCTACTTCTGTACTGAATATCCATGGAAAGCAAGGATAACAGGGCACGTATGTAACCTTTATAAGGTGACCCATGTTTCATGTCTGTCTTCTCCTAATGTCTTCCAGGAGAGGTAATAAATTGCTGAACTCAGAGTTCAAGCATTCCACTTCTTCCCTACTACAGCTGCCTCAGGAATTCCCACGTGTTCTCAGTGTGATAGTAGTTATTGCTGCCTTGGCGTTGAGCCTCACCATGTGGGTTGTCTTGGCCAGCAACTATCTTTTCCTGAAGTATACAAATGAGGAAAAGATGAAATGTAGGTTGGTTGGTTGTTTCTTTATAACCATCTCAATAAAACTTGAGCAGAAGCTCTTGAAACACGAGACATTTCTGGAGCCTGATGGCTGACTTCTGAGTGTCAGAGACCTCAGACAAGGCGAGGAAACATGAGAACGTTTGCAGGAGAAATAGCACATAAATCTTTTGCAGAAGAAATTGTGAGACATTGTAAATACAGAGGTCCCTGCATGCATCTTTTATAAGATCAGCTTTTTGTGCCTGTATGATGTGTTAAAAATACACATCTGCGGTCTTCCATCAACTTCTAGGAAATATTGAATTGGAAAACCTGAAAGACAATGCCACCTAAAGGAAGAAGCACATTTCCCAAGAGCAAAACAAAAAAAAAACAATTTGCACTGGGGGAGGAAGTACTGATGATAGCTATGCAAGCAGTTTCTTCTTTATGGAAAAGTATCTGTGGTACTTTAATCTGACCATGTGCTGAGTTAATGGTATGTTTACTCCTCCCCTGTGAAACTTGGAAAGAAATTTTAAGCCAGATAAATTGAAGTGACTCTTAATTGTATCTACTTTTAGGTGGTGTTTTATGCTTGAAATTACAATGGGGTTGTAGTGTCTATAGAATTTGGGCTTGTTTCCATTCTTTATGAGCAAGCTGGTGTTTGAACTCTTTCAGCTTATACTAAGCTGGTAGATATGTCTTTCTGTTTCAATTTTTGTTTTCACTTGTCGGTCTAACAATTAGTGTGTACCTTGATCACACTGAGTATTGTTTTTCCTCTTTCTCCTGAGACTTCCGACTGCATTTTGTTTCATTTATTCCACTTAATCAGCTATTAGCTTGTTTGGAAATTGAATAAGTGATTTAGTTGAGAATAATTGCTGACTTGAACATGCAAATTTCTGTTTGTATCACAGAGATCAGTAATGTCTGACTATTGTGTTCAGACTTGCAACTGCACAGATGTCTAGAGAGATCCATATACGTAATAAAGCAATAGAATTAGAATTTGTATGCTTGCATTTTAAAAGCTGTTTAATAGCATGAATGGCATGGAAAAGCTAAACATGCAATAATTAGGGTTTTTCATTGTCTTGCAAGGTGGAGAAAGTGGACATGAAATTAAACAGTCAAATAAATTAAACAATAAAGAATTATGAGGAGGTTTGTGGGCTTTTTTGTTATTTTTCAGGGGTTCTTTGTTTGCTTGTGGCAAAGCCATCTCAGATGGCTTAGTTGTAGGGAGATGTCATTCAGGGGTAAGAAAGTTTGGGGTAACAGGAATATGGAAGTTAATGAATTACTTATAAAACTATTATCTGTAAGTGATTTTTGACCTGAAGTCCTTAGGAATTGTGTTTTATTTGTAAGAGGATTGGATATTTATAATTCCTTATTAAACAGTGGTGGAATAAGAAAAGAAATAGCTTTTCATAATATCAGAAAACTGACATTTGTATAACATCTTAACTAGTAACTTATGTTTAGATTAGAAATGTTTGTTATATTATGAAGGGTGAAGCTGATAAACATAAAAAAAGAGTAACCAAGGTACACAGCAGTAAAAACCATAGAGACCTTCAACAGAAAAAAGCACTTTCTGGCATGGCAAAATATGAGAAAAAATACAGCTATTGAGCTAGTTTATATTGTATTTTCTTTCCTATACTGATGAATTCCAAAGGGTCTATACACATATCTGTGTACTTGAAAAAAAATCAGTGCACTTGAAAAGTCAGTGCATTTGGCCACTGGTTTTATGCCTACTCCATCTACGGCATCACTCTTTTGTGACTATGCTCTTCTTCTGTCTCGGCCCTCAGGGAAACAGACAAATTGATTTAATATTAGTCAAAGGATGAAATGAAGTTTTCTAGTCAGATGAATTCTTTAGATCCTAATCAGCCTTGGAATCTACTTGATGTGAATGCTGATTTTTATGTCATGTTCCCTAGCTTAGTGTCTGTTTGCTATTTCCTAATGCTAATAATATGCAAAAGATGCACAAAAATGCCATTGTATCTTTAACTAAAAGCTAGGTAATTGCCTTTTGTACTATTTCAAAGTCGCCTGTGCATAAAGATTACTATACTTATGGAAAAATTCACTATTGTCTTGGGTGTCTCTAGCAATATCTGGATTTTAAAAAGGAAATCTTACTTGGGAGCACACTAGCTTTGATTTCTCAATAAGTAAACCACCTGAAAAATTAAAATAGGAAGAACTTCATGTGAGTCAGTTTACATAGCGGTGACTTTTGAGCATTTGCAAACAGTCTCATTTATTATGTGTTACATGCAGCTTCCACAGTTTTTCTGTCATCTCTCTCTAGAGGTTTATTAATGATCTTTGAAATAAAATACTGAAAAATTTCCATTAATAAAATATTTTCATTACCAGTTTTCTGAGTACTATCTTTAAAACCAAAAATGCATGAAATAGTGATACTGAATTTGTGAGCAAAAAACTCTCCAGTCTGTCTGACTGAAGATTTAGGAAAATTCTAGTTGAAATTCATGTATGGTGGTGTCCCAATGGCTTTGGCTTTGCCTGCAGTGTCACTTTCTGTGTAGGGCTGGAGTTTTCCAAGACTAGCACTTGTTTGATTCCTTAAGCTGTAGCTCGACCAGTTGAAGCTCATCATCCTGTCTGCTTAACTCACATTGTGGGTTCAGGTGTGAAAAACGTGGAAATAATTCTTCAATAATTTCATGAGATTGCTATGTCAATATTTAATTTTGCTGTATCATCATCGCTTATACCATGTGCTTGATGGTAGCTGGGAAGCTTTGATAATGCTGGGAGTTCTCTTCTGAAAATTCCTGATTTCACAGTATCCTTAAATACTTATATTATTAACAGATTTGTGAAAGTTTTATCTACTACATTTGAGTAATATAAGTGTTAATAATGTTAATGCAAATTGTACTAGATTGCTGCAAGGGGAAAAAAAAAAGGACTGTGATAAAATCTCCACAGGAATGTGATGTATGTTTCAGGAATGCTTTTCTCTAGTCTCAGTGCTTTAAACTTTAATTTTGTTTTGATCCTCAAAATAAATATCCCTCCTGTCAATATACCCCTGCCTCAACCCTCCCATTCACTGGTACTAAATCTTTTTTTCCAGGGTGCCTGTTCTTATTTTCATAGCCATTATGCCTTGTGCCTGGAGAACTCTTTTGATCCTACCATCAAAACAGCTTTTCTGAGGCTAAGCAAGCCCTTCTCTCTTTAAATCTGTTTAATAACAGAAGTAAATGAACCAAGATAATTGGATTTGAAGTAAAAGTTGTCATTTACAAGTATTCAATTTGATTTTTTTTTTAATCTTCTTCGTTTTCCTTTTTGCACTTTTGGTGACATAAAGAAAAAGCAAAGTGATTATATTAAAAAAAAACCCAAACAACAAAAACCAAACCAGAACAACCCCACCACCAACACCCCTCAAACATAAACTAAACTGGTAATGAACTCATTTATCTTCCGAAGAACTTAAAAACTGGATTTAAAAATCAGGCCATTTATATTACTGAAGGAGTCACCTTCCTCAACTGATAAAACATTGGTTAATGTACATCATCTCATTTCTGGTTCTTTATATACAGAAGTTTGCCTTGCTCAGTTATTGAAATTTCTAGGATTACTGTTGTTGGGTGGGTTTTTCTTAGGGTGGTGGGTTTTTTGGGTTGAGTTGGGTTGTTTTTTTTTTTTTGTTTCGTTTGGGTTTTTAGCCTGAAGAACTGGAGACAATTCCCTTTATCAGTCAGGTTGATTCTGTATTTGCAAAATTTTAGTGCGGCAAACCTCTTCCTTTGGGATTCCTGGTTCCTTCCAGGCCAGGCAACCACCTTTTCATGTGCCATAAAGGCTCTTGCATAACTGTTTGGTTTTTCTTTGTCTTTCTGGGCCCTGTTGTCAGGTAACGTTGTACTCTGGTTACAGGACTGTTCTTCCTTGTTAAAAGGACATGTTCTTGGCTTGACTTGAGTGCTGTTATGGTAATAACATGCCAGGAGGCTTGTTTCCTTACAGCCTTTGCTAATAAGGTGTGTCAGGGGCAGATACTGAGTGCCAACTTCCCGGTACCTCAAGTACTGCCCTTCCTTTAATGCTACAGCTTTTGGATGCCACAATGCTGTTTGATGTTGCAGTGGTGTCACTGCAGGCTGTGTGAAGGGAGAAGGTGCCCTATGGTGCAGTTTTCTCTCTGAGAAGGTTTCCTTGTAGCAGCTTCTGCTGTGACTGTTTTCCTTAGGCAAGGTGCAGTTATGGGAGGGAGCAGCTCAGAACCTGCATGCTGCCTTACTGAACAGCAGTCTGAACAGCTGAATTTTAAAGAAATTAGTCTGAGAGGGACTGTGGCCACTGTCAACAGGCTTAACTCAAACTGACCTGCTAAACTTCCTCAAACTTAATGTTCCATTACCAAGGGTAAGATATACACAAGTAGATAGCTGCCTGTGGCAGAGCAGAGACCTGGACTGCAACTTCTCTTTCGTCCATCCCTCTGCTCCAAAAAGCGCTTCAGAAAAATCTAGTTCTATAAAGCTCATCTCGCTGTCTTGCTGAGAATGGGATCACTTATTCCAAATTTCCAGATGTTGTTTTGGCAGCATGACAGCCGTGCTCAGCTACCAGAATTCCTTGGGTTTCTTTCTGACAGACTTCTGTCTCCAAAACAATGTTTTCCATGCTAATAGCCTGGACAATGGTCAAAGGTTTTCCTAGCAGAGCTGGCTGAAAAGAATGCAGACTACTTAAAAGTCCATCTGAAATCATTTGCTACTTTGACATTCTCCTATGCATGGATTATTTTTTAACCAAATGGGAAGTCAATTTATAAAATTTTGGAGTGTTGAGGTTTTGTTTGCTTACACTGTGAGTATGTGAAACTTTCATTACTCTGAATAGGAGGGAGTCTTTTCTGCAGAAAAGAACATTGGCTCCCACCAGTCTTTTAAATACCTCTTTCATCCCTTTTTATGGAAGATTGTCCTATCTTAAGTTATTTAAAGTGGTGATTCATAGTTTCTTGTTGTTTAGTAGTGTGTTTTGGGATTTTTTTTTTTAAGCTGTTGACTGGGAAAAAATGAGGAGGGAAAGTACAAGTTATTTATCTAATCATTTAATATTGCAATTCTTATCAGTTATAAGTAATGTGAGACAAAAAGAAAGAAGATACTTCTGAGAAAGTTTACTGTGAAGGTAGTAGAACTAAGAGTCGTAATTTCAGCACATGAGACTTGTAAAATCAAGGTCCACAACTATTTTCCTAATGTGTGCCATTTGAATTTTCAGTAAGTTTGATCTATCTATTTTCTCAGAGGTCATCTGGATGGTGAATATAGGGATACTGCAGTGAAACTTCAATTTTAATTTAGGCTTCTAATACCACTTTCAGATTGTGTCTGCACTTTTTTTTTGTTACATACGTTTTAAAAGATTTTTATTTCTTTTTCATTAGTAATATGTAGGTACTTATTTCTGGGTTTCATTCTTCTCAGAAAGAAAAGCATCCTTCAAAGCAGTCTGCTTACATGGGTTAAGGTACAAATTCCATGAACCTGACAGTGCTAATTTTTCTTTTTCATTGATTGCTAGAGGTCGTCTTTTTTCTTCCCCCCCACCATGTTCCTGCACTATTGGGACAGCAAAAGTGAGAGATATTAGTAATTCTGTAAAATTATTTACAGAATCATCTTAAAGGGAGACTGCTGTCACAAATCCTTTGGATTTTTTGATCACATGTAGTAGCAGCCAGAATGCCTTTCCTTCCTTCTACATCTCTGAAGGCAAACAACACACAGTAAAGAAAATAATTGGATTCCCTCTTTCTTTATGTTTACAAATAAGTTGAGAAGAAAATGTCACAAGCAAAGGTATGATAAATAAAAGTCTGGTTTCTGTACTTGTACTTTTTTGTTTAGTCCATTATCCTTTACTGTTATGGGAAGCATAGTGTTATTAAAAAACAAACAAACAAAAAAAACCAAACCTTGAAATGCCTGCTTTAAAGCTGTTACTATACTGTAGCATATATGTGCACATGACGTTAATCTTGACGTATTGAACATTATTTGTGAAATGGGCTTCTTTATCTCTTTACAGTAACATGCTTCTGTAATGCAGTACTTTAAGAATCCTTTTCACAGAGTTTAATAGAGGTTCTGTGAGATTCCTTGACTTTTCTTGTATTTCTTGCAAACTTTCTTTTGAGTAATCCCTTACACTGGAGAATGTAACAATTTTATCTAACACTGATGAGGTTAAAGGGAGAGATATTAAAAACCTGTTTGTTGAGAGGTGGTTCTTCCTCATTCATTGGATGCTGATCTGAGATGAAATGGCTGTTGGGCAATTAAGGAGGCATTCATGGCAGCAGAGAACCAAACTTCTTGCTTTTTGAGCATAAAGAATAAGCAAATGCATTAAGGGCTAATGCTGCTTCTTACTAACGGATGGTTTAATGTGAAGGTTATCTTGGGATACTTAAAATATTTGAAATAGTTAATAACAAGTAGAGTTCTTATTTCTTTAACTCATAATTACAGGATCTTCTGTTATAGAATCATTGTTGCTTATCCCTATAATGTGCCCATTGTTCAGGGCAAGAACTCTGTTAAATGTAAACTTATCAAAAGTCTTAAGTGTTTGACTTTTAAACTGTTACATTAATTATAAAGCAGAGAATCTGGAAGCAAACATGACTGCTTTTTATCCACGTTTTATATCTCCCATTTCGTTAGGCTATTTTCTTAAGCAAGCAAATAAATACTACTTACATGGAGAAAGTAGTCCTTTTAGAATGATCCAAAACTAACCACAACATATAATATACCTAGCCTCCCACATTATTTGGCGTCACATGGAATTGGTTTCCCCTTCTGCAAACTGCAGCACCATCAACATCAAAAGAGAACTTACAATAACTTTCATTTGGCTTAATGATTCCAGTCTTCCTTTCTCTTTAATTTTTCCCAACATTACACTGCATATAATGTGGTTTCCTAATGAGAAAACACCCTTCTGATGAATGGATACAATTTCTGCTATTAATGTTTCATCAATTTTGGTTATTCAAGACAGAATTGGAGGAGAAGCCTTATTTTCTAAGTCTGGAGAACAAAGTTATTACAGTTTTCAAATTTTTACGCAGAGCAGAAGAGCACCATTGGTGTTGCACACTACCACCTTTTTGTTTGATTGACAGCCAACAGAGTTTGAATGGTTAAAAAGGACCCTTCAGGTCGATAAACTGTCTTGGTTGTTGAGTTAATAAAGGATGGTTCCAACACATGAATATGCCAAAGCTGTTAATTTGTGCTCTGGCTTTCTGTTTTACTCTTGCTTGTTCTTTTACCTCGTATGTGGCTTCATTTATTTATGGAGTTTTCCTTGCTGTTCTTTGGTTTCAGGTGCGAGTGTCTCACTGGTTTATGTGGTTTCCCCATGTGCGAGGCAGGCTCCGTTCCCCAGATAGTCTCACGTGGAGATGGAACACCTGGCAAATGCTGTGATGTCTTTGAATGTGTCAATGGTACGTGAAACTTTCTATTGCACCTGAAGAGGAGGGTTTTATGTGTCCCTGGGGGATACTAGGCATTTGGTTATTTTTATTATGTTGTCAAGATCTAAGAGAAGTGATTTTCTTGAAGTTCATTCAGTAAGAAGGAACTGGAAGTTTAGGTGAAGATACTGATGTGGGAAACTGTCATTTTGAAGTTGTCGTGCTGCTTTAGTTTCTGAAGCACTTTTCTCTGTGACTCAGGGAATTATAGTTTGAGCAAGACTCCCCTCAGTGTATATTTTTCAGATAGTCTTTTGCCAGTAGCAAACACTAGAGGCATTCTAGAAGTGAAATATTTGTTAACCATCACAACTGCTCGTGGCAGCACTGTAAGTGAAAGCATGCTGTTTAGACTATTGGGTTTGCTTTAAGGATCAATTGCAAAGTAATTTTTAACACACGTGTACAACCTTTAGAAATTATAAGACAGTGTAGGAATGTATTTATTCTCATTCTTTGCTTCCCAATCCGAATGTTTAGAAAATGCTTAAAAACCTCGAATTTGTCATGCGAGTGACTCTATCTCAGGACTGTTCTGTTATATGTATAGAACTGTATGTCTATGCTGTATGTGGTGAGTTGTGAAGAAACAATATTTGGCTATTGGTAAGGGGAAAAATACTCTCGAAGCATTGCATAATTTCTGAGCATAAAAATTACAAACTGTTGCAGTATTTATTAATTAATATTTATTTAACAATATTTGATCTTGTTTAGTGTTATTTGTATCATATGTTTGAAACAGCCTTAATTTTACAATTGTCATTGCAAATGGAGAGAGAGAGAGATTTCCCCAGGAGAAGGTTTGTGTTATTTACACATAGCAATATTTTAAATACATAAATGCTGATTGAAAAATAATAATATATATAATGATATATTATAAAAATTAAGTTTTCCTATATGAATAAAAGAATTTGGATCAGGAAGAGTCACAGATTCTTTAGCTTTTAGAGTAATTCTGTCACTATTTGGGTAAGATTGTATAAGTGCAACTTACTTGCTTTTTTGTCTATGTACACTAAAGTAATACTCATCTTTGTGTTGTATTTGTTTCATTCTGTTAAAGTATAATTTCTGAATCTGATTTAACTATGTGAGACAACTCCGTGCAATGTTTAATTCGGGTTTTACTTTAGTAGTTTCAGCAAGAAATAGGAAGCCAGTTTCTGATACGATGTCTCCAAGGTACAAACCACCGTGCTAATTGCTTCTCTCCAGTCTGCATGTTATTTGTGGATACTGCTGACAAAACTGTTGCAGTATATATATTGTAGCAGGCATGAGATGGAGCTGTTAAAATTGCGCTCTTTTTTTGTGGCATCTTCATGTCCTATTTCCAAGTAGAAGTTAGATTCATTTTTCATTGGTAACAGTGAATTTGGACTGTCTTGGACTGTTGCCCTGGGCATCGCTGCCTTATTGTGCACTGTAGCTCACTCCAAAGGTCCAAGCTGCTTTTGGATCAAGATTCCTTTTTGCCTCTCAGGCTTTCTATACCTTAGTAGCCTATGAATAGAGAGTAAATTGGAAGAAAAAATAGGAGTTTTTGAAGGGGAGATGGTGCCACAGTGGGAAGCAGAAAGGCCAGAATGGAGAAAAATGAAGGTTTTTAGGTTTGTCTTGTATATGTCCTTAAAAATCAGTTTTAATAGATTCCAGGCCAGTATCAAAATTATCTCTAAGTTCCTCTTTAAAAAAAGAAAGTAATTCTGGGAAAACTGGTCAGAAAAGTTGAATACTTTTTTTAGAAAAACACATTTGTCATTATGTTACTTCATGCTACAATCAAATTTTAAAAAATAATGCTGTATGATGTGACTTTAAAGTGCTTCAAGCAAACTTCCAGGTGCAGTTATTAATGATGCTCCATTTTGGAAAGAGGAAATAGTTATAAACCTGAAGATGATAAATGTTTTTAATAACAATCTGTGAGCAATTGTGAAACTACTCATGAGTGTGTGACATTTGGATTGTGTGGCATATCACTGGTAGAGATGACAGAATAGTCACAGAGCATGATCTGCATTGCTTTATAATTTGGGTTTTTTCAAATGCATTTAGCATGTTTAGGTGGGTTTTCTTTCAAGGGAAACTACTGCAAATAAGTCCTAAAACCTCTAAATTCCTAGAAAACTAATTCTGACAAGAACTTCTAGATAAATGTTTGATGCAGTGACAAACTGGTGTGTGTGAGTGTGTGCATGTATGTGAGTATGTGTGTAATAAATCCCTACCATTATATTTGTCAGTTTAAAATGAAGAGGAGGGGGGAATGTTCTTAGTGAAACTGATAGTTGAATTTAATATCCAGTTCTGGTTTTTTACAGTATTTTCAAATACTAACAAGTGCAGAGGAGATACAATTGATATCAGTAACAGATGGAGAAAATATCTTACGGTGATAGGCTTAGATCAATTTCTTTGCTTCATTAAAAATTGCCTTCAAAGTAAGAAGAGTCCAATCTGTAAGATCGAGGACAAGCTGTTCTCAGCAGTGAGGGTGGCTAGCTGTTGGCACAAACTGCCGGGAGGATGCTGAATTCCTTATCTTCATCCTTTCCAATTAGGATTAGATGCCTTTTTAAAGCATGTGTTTTAATCAAATGCAATTTAATGAGTTTATAGATGGTAAGTGGGGAAGTTGTATAATCAGCATTACCAACAAGTTTCGTTAGTTATTTCTGTGTTTGAAAACCTCTGAAAACAAGCAAGAGGATGGAATAAAAAAGAAATGTGCATACTCACATTAGTATAGTTTTCCTGCTATTATAGCATCTATTGAATTAAAGAATTAAAGAATTAAAAGAATTAAAGAATTCCTTTTGCAGTGAGGGGAGCAGTCAGGAAGAATACTGATCATCATTACCTTAAAATAAGGGTATCCATTACAAATTAGTGTATGTAGACTTCAAAAAATCCAATTTGTATATTTAGGTAACCCTAAAGATGGTCAGAGTGTTAAAGCAGGCCAGACTTTTGCAATATTTGTTGCAGTTTTGTGCTAATGTGATAGATGCAGTATTATATGTCCACAGTAGGTTGGCTTCACTGTGTAGGAAAGAGCTCTGCTCTAGTTGTAGAATAACAGTAGCCAATGTTGAGGGGCTAGTTAATAATGGCTGCAAAATACATGTCATGGAGAGACTCTGCAGTGTTCTCTTTGTTGTTTGTCAACGGTTTGGGGACAGATCAGTTATTCTTTTGCACATGTTTTTCCTGGATTTAATATAAAAGTGATTTAGAAGCTCTATGATATATATGTAGATTTTGTGTGGTTATCTTTGTTACTGACACACACTGTCTCAAACTAGCTTTTGGTTAGTCTGTCTGAGAAAAGTATATTAATCTGTGGCAAAAGGAACTTCTGCAGTAATTACTTCTTTTGCAGATTGTGGTGGTGTTGTTATTTTATTATAAATACGGCATTAAGTTGGTACCCTAATCTTTATTTTCCTGCTTCAGATTTATATTGGGTGTGTCCTTATGCTTCACATCATGTGCAATCTGCTGCTTCTCATAGTTTATCCTATAATTATACAGACATTATAAATCACCAAAATAACATTTATTCCTGCTTGGAAAATGATCCTGGTATTTTCATTTAATTGGAGCTTGTTGTTAAGTACCTACAGTTTATAAGTGTCCAATCTTTGCATAGGTCAAACTTCTTTTTGGATATTTTTTTATACAAAAAAATAATTTAGAGAGTCCTGAGAACAACTTTCTTATTGGAGAGAAGAAAAAAACTGCATTGCAGATAGATTACAATAGTTCTGTGTGATATTTTAAACATCATGAATGTATGAAGATATCAGAGTATTTTATGTAAAACTGTTACACTGACTGGAGACATAAAGTTGTGCTTTTTAAAGCACTGCTGTATTTAAAAGATTTCACTATTACAGTTAATGCTTACTGTCATTAGAATGTGATTCTTGTTCCAAAGGTCAGTCAATTGAAAAGGTCAATTTTAAGGCATGCATTGATTTCTTCATTTTGAAGGGAAGCATCTTTGTAAGTAAAATCATTCTGTGTTGTTAAATGGTGGTAGGAATCAATCCAAAGTTCCCTTTTGACATGATCAAGTTCCTTGTCATGATTTATCTAGGGTGAGTATTTGAGCCATCCCTGAGCATACCCTGCCTGGTCTTCAGATGTAAAAAGAGAGCTCAGACAACAATGATGGTTGCAACATTGTTATTTCTTTTTTCTCCTTTTTCCTTGTCAGGAGAAAGGTCTTTGCTGTTTAATTTGTAACTTAAACCTTGCAACTCTATGGAACTGTTGGCAAACAGTGATTTAAAATGCAATTGTGATACGATTTTGTCAGTCATCTGTGCTTAGATGGGTGGCTGGCTGTTTCTCCTAATCTTACATTCTTGCTGACCATCAGAGCAAGCCTCAGTTCATGCATGTAACACAATTTTAGCCTGAAGGAGACAGAAGTATGAATTGCTAAATTTAAATCTCTGGCTGCCATAAAATAGTATCACTAGAGGTACAACTGATACAACTAAATACATCTCTGCTTTTTGCATATGGGAATCAAAGATTTGCACAGTGGTGTTCAGTAGTAAAGTTTTCAGGGAAGAGCTACATCCACAGACAAATGTACTCATTTCTGACAAGTGTGAAGTCAATATAAAGGAAATAAGGCAACTTGGGAAATCTATAGCAAATAATTTCATCTTATTGTATGAAACTGAACAAAGAGGTTTTGTCTGTTGTGTGGTTCTGCTGCCCTGTTTCAGGGAAAGTGAGAGTCAGTATTGCTTTGTTTAAAGGTGGGTTATGCCAACTGCTGTGAAGTTTCCCCACTTGCACTTACCTGAAAACTGCTTTTCATCTAGAGAATACTAGATAGTATGTGCTACTTGTTTGGGGAAAATTGAGTGAGAGATTCCCGAGATGTGCAGTCTTGCAAAAAGTCCTGAATTTTACGGAAGCTAGTTTCTTCTGATCCATACAGAATATATTATTCACCAGGACTTTTGTCTGCTAATCCTGGTGTGGATGCTGGATGCTTTTACTCATGGGGGAGCTTATAAGGAAAGAAAATTGATTCGGCATTAAATTACAAGTATCAACAAGTGAGTCTAAAGAGATTAAAAGCTGCATGTGCAGCAAGAGTACAAGTGCTTGGAAAAAAGAGAGAGTATCCAAACTTGCCTGTTCTCTAATTAGGTATTGATGCATGGATCTCTTGAATGTAAGTTGCACTTAAAGCACATACTGACTGTGAGCTGTGCTTTAGAAATCTGAGAGAGCAATTACTAGGCATCCTGCAGCTGCTGCCTTCTGTCAGTCAGGGCTTTCGCTTCTCAGTAAGTTTCCTTGAAAACAACTGCTACTTCAAAAATACTGTCGATTTGTTTATGAAATATGATACATTACGTGTGTGAGTGGTCCTCATCAATGTGTCAGCATAGTTCAAGGTCAAGGGGACCAGGCTGCTTTCTGCCATGGCCGTGTGTGAGCTGTGATTTTAGAGTCCAGACCTGCCAAGGATGGCTGTGGAGTCCCAATCCGTTTTCCCTGGGGGTTGAGGTGTGGATTTTCATTGCCCTATCCACTGAAAGTGGGACTACCTGATGGATGCATGAAAATAACTGGCATTGATCCTAGGAAGACCAAATCACACCTTCCCCAGGACTTAAGTCTTTGACCCTTTCTATACTGCTGGTTTAGGCTGTACTAATAATTGTGTGGTAGTACAGAAGTGATCTCCTACATCAGTAAGACCACTTGATGTGACTCATAATCAGTATTTTATAGCTGCTTCTGTGATTTTTTTTTTTCCTCATTTGAGAAAATAAACTGGCATAAAGGAGGCATTTCGTTTTTCTCTGTGCCTTCTGGCTGTTTTCACACTTGCATCTCTGTACAATGGAAGAGAGCATTGGAAGAGAGATTAAAAATCCTCTTTAATCACACTTCTTGTCACCTGTTGGTGCACTTGCTCCTCACAGCAATTGCAGATCCATTATTAATCTCACAGTGCAGAAGAGGATAAAGGTCATTCCACTATTTCTAAAAGGAAATAAGAATGGCCTGTTTCTAAAGGGAGCATCAATGACTACTGAAGGGATTTGGTGGGGAATATAGGGTCAGCAAGAAAAATATTCACCTTAGAAGGAGGAATGAAGTCCAAGTGAAGCACCTCACAGACACCATCTACCATAGAGCTCCCATTATTTATTGCATTAATCTTGGCAGTGTTTATTGCACTTACTTTATGTGTGCTCTAAAGAAATAAGGATTTGACCAAGGTAACAGTCTGTCTCAGAGCAGACAACTTAATAGTCCTAGTACTAATTAAACCGTACTGCATATTTCTCTTTTGCCATCCAAAACCACAGATTTTTGTGGTGGACTTCAAATAGGCAGGTGCTTAAAAAATAAGATGCAAAATGCAGCTTGTGAGATGCAAAAGATAACAAATTGCTTGGTATGTAATAAGATTAACATGAAAGGAAGATAATCTGATACCAAAAAGGTAGAGGGATTTAATTGTTGTGGGCTGAGGTTTGGTTTTGGGGTTTATTGTTTTTAATTCAGTCAGAACATCTGAAAGGTATTTGAAAATCATAGCTAATCATCAGTCACAGCTGCATGAAAATTTGGTCTATTATAGTGAAAAAGCTGGTCAGTCTGCCAAACCAAGTCAAATGTTTTAGATCCTCTGAACCTGTATTATACTTGCCCTAGTCAAGTTGGGAAAAATGTGTGAAACAGTGCAAGTCATTACCAGTTACATTTAAAACAGGAGGGAAAAGGAAAGCACAGAAAACTGAAAGCCAGACAACCTGTAATTCCTGGTAAAAAATACTTAGTCTGTAGATCCATATAGATACATACAATGTAAATAAATAGATGAAAAAGATGGGGTAGGGATTGTGAGGACCACAGCTGGATGTGAAACCAGACTCAAAACTCTACAGTGGTTCACTAGGAGTAGGAGAGTTGTTCAATGGGAAGTAGAGACTGAGTTTTAAATAACAACATTATTTTTTAAATAGAAAAGGACAAAACCTAATTCACTTATTTCATGTTGGTTAATGAAACACAAGATGCTAGATAGATTCTGTGAAATGATATGACATATACAAAGAATATTAGATGTCAAATGGTGCAGTTCTGCCTGGGTTTAAAAGTTAAAAAAAAAAATTGAGTAAATACTTGTAGTGTTTACTTCGGTGAAATAGTAATGTTTTTTGCCAAAATGAATTGTGTTGGTAAACTAATATCTTCAGTAATGTTCTGGCTCAGATACTGCTAGATTTTTAAGCTTGGACAAAGTTGCCAATTCTTTGCAGGACAAGGTTAGAATTCAGTATTTTTCTCAAAGCACAGAAGGAATGGTTAAACCTGTTATAATGCCAAACCACAGCCTCGTGTTACAGATTTGGAGATTTTTTTATTTTTTTTTTTTTCTTCCCCACCTGCAATTTTTAACTTCTCTCATGCACCAGAGGCTTCTCACAGATGTACTGGCAATGCATGGTGGGCTGTGCCGGTACCTACTAGTGGTACTGAGACTGTTTCAGATGTCTGTGCCCTATTAACAGCCATGGCTAAAATGATCACAACATATATTTTCTACTGTGATGGACTGACGGAGACCACTGAGATTTAAACACATTCCTCTGTTATAAAGAATATGTCTTGCTTCCAATAATTGTTTGGCAATCTCATCAAGAAAATCTGTCACTTTTTGGGGGTTTTAGAGCATAGCCACCAACCTCTGTGGCCCCAACTCCTCCTTTGTTTTCCTGGTATTTTCCTGTAGTAGGACTGCAGGATGTTAAAAAGCAGCACTGCTTAATTTCTAGAAGGAGTTAAGAGAAAGAAGGGGGATAGCCTTGTGGAAAGCCACAGAAACAATCGAACACTAAAAAAATCATGACCTGATGGAGAAAAATTAAAATTGCAAGAAAGGTGTACATTTTATTTGTAAGAGAGGATGTAGGCAGGGACACCCTGAGGTGTCCTGAGGATGAGTCCTCTTAGCAAGACATTTACACACTGGAGGATAGAAAAAAACAGTAGAACATGAGACCTCGAAGATGGGAAATGTCATGAAGCTTAGGGGACGCTTCCTTTCTATTTGTTTGCTGTTTCTGTCTAACCTGAATTACCCCTTCATGAGCATGATTTTTGCCCTGTTACAGTAGATAAAACTACCTATTAATTGCTTAATAGGTAGGTTGCACTGTCTCCATTACTCGTGGTTTTAAAGAAAATATTAAGACAGGGATGTATCAGGTGGAGCTGAATTTGAGTTTTCTCAGCATCCCAAGTATCTTTTAAGATCTTTTACAGACTGCAGTTGCCACAAGCTAGTATTTCATTCCTTTAAGCTGTGAAAGTATTTTTGAAACATTTTATAGATAAATGCATTGATTTACAAATAGTAACAGTTTTGTTTTAATTCTGGTTTCTCTGTTTCTGGATGACCTTTTTAGAATATGCAGGACCAAAGGACTTTCAGAACAGTCCTGTAATTGTGTTAATAGGGAATATGCTGCAATATAATATGCTGCAGTAATAGGGAATATGCTTCTTAGGGAAACTAAGCAGTGCAACTTGAAGAGTAAGAATCCAAACAGTTTTTTCTATCTAGCTTGTTTTTATATGCTTGCAAGGAAGCAACAGCATACATTTGTCCTATAACATTGTTATGGGCCGATTCCAATGACACATAACCTTCTCTTTTTTAAACTCTCTATCAGCTCAGCTTTTGAAAAATGGAAAGCTTTTCTGTGTTTTGTTTATACGGACACAGGATTCAAATTTATCAGTTTCCTTCCCTTTCATTTAACAGAAGGTTCACAGTATTTACCCTAGTTCCTTCCAAGGCTCTGGTACAAATACTTCTGTATACTGAAGGACCGTCTGAAGTCCTGGAATCATGAACCTTTTAATCCTTTAAACAACAGAAAATTATTTTGAATCTTTCTTCCACTTTGGGAGAGCTGGAATTTCTGATACTACAAAAGAAAATGTCCAAACTTGCCTACAGACAGCTGATGCCTGAAGCATCTCATATGTAACTGTGTGCAGAATGGCTGCCTCACAAGGGATGGTTTGTCAAACTTGCATGTGTTTCTCAGCTGTTCTGTGACTCTAATCAAAGAAAACTATTATTAGGAACCTACAGAAATCTCAATAACAGAAGTTTTACTTTGGACCAGTTCAGCTCATAGAACTAATATGTATTTCATTGGATTTACATGTAGAAGGTAAAATACCTTTGAAAACTAATTTGATAAAACAGATTGTGTCCCTTTGCAGTTCAGATTGATGATAAAGGTTTTGAGAAATGATCAGTTTGTGTAGAGTGAGGCTATGGAGTTTTAGTGCCACCTTTTTGAGCTCTCACCCCCAGAACAAAAAGGCTGTGGCCGTGGGATCTGTGGAGCTAAATTTGTGTCAGAGCCACTTTTCTTTTAACTCTGTGGCAGGAACTTTAATGCCAAATAAAGTCAATCTTAGTCATGCTTGACTTTATATAGGAGCAGAGATGTCATTTGTTCTTCCACTGCCAGAAAAAGCCCTATATCTTTCTGGGGACCGTCCCCTCTGTCCTGGCTTCTTTCACAGATGGGCAGTTTTGTGTCAGTGCTTGAGCTGGATCAATCTTGTATTACTGGGTTATCTGAGAGCTAGCAGACACTGAATTTATGTTCACAAATGGGCCTGTGTCTCATGCCCACTGCTTTGTTGTGGTAGTCTGCATCACAAATGGGATTTGGAGTCTCAGATATGTTTAACGGGTTTGTGCTATGAAGTTTTGGCAATTTGAATTACTTTGTGACACAATGAAGCTTGAAGAATCCTACCCATAGTTTTCTCTTTTTTGGCAGAGCAATGAATTCATGAATTTAGGAAAAGATGCATTTATTTAATGTTAGCTTTAGGTTCTTTTATTCCTTGGTGACTGTCGTACTTAGATCAATAAGGCAATAAAATTGGCACTTAAAAAACAAAAACAAAAACACAACCAAAAACATGGAACTGAAAGATCTTGCAGCATATTGTGGTGGAAGAAATGCATCATTATCATTTCACTGTGTGTTTCTCACTCTTTCATCAGGCTTCCACCTGGAGTATCTAAAGCTTGAGTTCTTTGTTTTAGTGCTTGTTTTGGCTTGACTTAGTCTCAAGACTGGAGTCTTACATATGGTTCTAACAAAAGTAATCCTTGTCTCATAGCTGGATGTATAGGCTTAGGTCTAAAGTTTAGTCTGGATGTATGTGCTTACCGTAAGCCTGGATGATAAAAATACACATGTAGTGAAATTCTACAGTGTTTTTCATTGTAGGAATAAAACATTCTGTTTCCTTACAGGATTTGCAGTTACTTGCACGGTCTTGTTTGGACATTTAAAAATAACAATAATAATTAATGAGAGATGATGTTTCTACTTCTAATGAGGCAGGAATTCATCTCTACTGTTCGGGGATGGAGGAATCAGTAAAAATCTGGAAAGCTGCAGTCAAAACAGTGAAGCCAGAAGCAAATGGATTAAAGGCCTTTTGAGTTGTGTTGGCACTTTTCCTTTTTGAGAAGGTTTTTAAACTAACAGCTTGAGCTGCATAAACTTGAAATATTTCTCAAGTGTTTGTTTATGTGAATTGCTTTCTAATGAGGTCATAGCTGTTTTCCCGGATACAGTGGTATTTCCTCCTCTTGCTCTTATTTTTTATGCTGCTTTCTGCATTATGCCTTGAAGACAGAACAGGCATATAAAAATCAAACATTGCTCAGGATACTTCCAAATTTCAACTCTAATGCTTTACAATCACTACAAATGACTCAAGGCTGGAGCTCAGTATCAGCATATGTGGAAAGAAGTACTTGAAATGCTTTAGAGTTTTAAAGAAAACC
Source organism: Cnemophilus loriae (assembly GCA_013397755.1). NCBI lineage: Eukaryota > Metazoa > Chordata > Aves > Passeriformes > Corvidae > Cnemophilus > Cnemophilus loriae. The sequence goes on along the minus strand of VZTF01007742.1, from coordinate 417,307 downwards.
TGTATCATTGTCAAGATAAATTCAGATGTAAAGATTTAGCTCCCAAAAGTTAAAGAGAATTGGGGTGGGTTGAAAGAAATCTGCAAACACTGATTTTTCATTTAAATATATTTCATCTCCCATATGAGATTGATCATTTAGCAAAAGAAAAATCACCTGACCATAAAGTGGGCACAGATTTCAACTCTGTGTGGCACTACATATATAAGTAAATAGTCTTTACCATCTGTTGTACAGAAATCAGTAACATGGACAATTGTCCTTTCTTTTCTTTGCTATTTGCTTCAAATGCAGTGAAGCATGTTGGGTTTATCTACAGTATTTGATAATGTTGTTGCTGAAATAAATAGCTTCCTGTTTGCAGAACCTTTGTTTTTTCTGACTGCTAGATTTACAGCTTCTGAAAAAAGCAGACTGGTGAACTAGATACTGCTGTACTTCAGGTGGCTGCTTTCACATGTTTTGGGCTAGTGTCATAAGAGGCCAAAATTTTATTCTGAAGTGAGGAAGAGGGAGGGGGCTTAAGTCATTGAGTAATATAATGATGATACTGTGAAGTCATGATTTCCTAATGACTGATGTGTGGAGTACTACAGTTGAACATAAATTTGGAGTGTTTTTTCTACAGTGTCTTGAGTCACAATGAGTCAGCCCTGAGCCATGGAGCTGCACAGTGTCATATAAGGAAGGGGTCAGTTGGGCTGGTTGAACTGAGTGGGCTTTGCTGGCAATAAGTGATGGAGGTGGGTTTGTATATGTGGGGTGAGGTAACTTTAAGGTTAAAACCTCTATGAAGACCTTATGATATATACATGATGTGTAGATCTTCTTCATAATCTGGAACCAAATCTCTTTGGTATAAAATATTAATAATAATGAGTAAAAGCTGATTAAATCTGCAAACTGTTTCATTGGTTTAATTAGCATCTTTTTTTCCTTTGTTTTGAATGTTAATAAAGTAAATGGGCAATGTTCTTCCCAAAATACTTCAAAATTTCGAGAGGCTCTTAGTTTCCCACAAAGTTTGGATTTAATTACATGTTAAGGCTCTGCTGTAGATGGAGGCATACAAGAAATACCCATCTTATGTTTTTGAAACACTAAAGTGATCATGTAACTATTATCACAATTGAGTTTATTTTTTTGTGGGAGGTATGGTTGTGAGCTGGATATTACAGCTACAGGTTGCTTGAAAAAAAGAAGTGTTCAATTCTGCATAACAGATCATGCAGTCACAAATTGTTTGGGTTTTGGTGTTTTGGGTTTTTTTTTTTAACCTATCAGTTGGACAGCTTTAGTGCAATTTATCCACCTGAGTACCAAGTCCTTCCAAGAGAGGAAGATTACACTTAAAAGACATCAGAAACCGTCTTCTTAAAACAGAAAAAACGTATTGTTTCATGTGCTGAAATTTGGAGTAGCTTCAGGCTCATCAAGAATGAGAAATATTTAACACTTACGAAGAAATACCAGTGCTGCAGCCTTTGCCCGGAATTTTATTTTTTTTTAATTAAGACTTTTAATTGTAGGCAGTTGCTCTGAAGGTAATTTTGAACAGCATTTTATTTTCTTCCATTGTTGAAACAGAAAATAAAATATACCATGTTCTTAAAATGAAATTGTGTTTGAGTTTACAAAATGAAATAAAAATCAACTGTCTCTTTTATATCTTTTATATGTTTTTGTCAGTAGCAACATAACTATTTCCTGTTTAACAATATCCGTGTAATACTTTTTTTCTTCTTCTTCTTTCAGAAGTGAAGCCAACTTGCATATTTAACAGCATGGAATATTATGATGGAGACATGTTTCGGATGGATGCTTGTCGATTTTGCCGGTGCCAAGGGGGAGTCTCTATTTGTTTCTCTGCCCAGTGTGGTGAGCTACACTGCGACAGGTACTACGTGCCAGAAGGAGAGTGCTGCCCAGTGTGTGAAGGTACAGTCTCTTTTTAATCCTGTCTGCTTTTAATTCTGCTGCCTTTTTTTTAATGTGCCCGCTCAATGGGAATGAGCAAATAAGGGCTTTTGTTCTTCTGGAGTTTGCAGTTTCCTCTCTAATTCAGTTTATTTCTACATTTTTGCTGTGCCTGAGTGTGCTGTCATGTTCTTTGCAGTGCTTCTCTGACCTTGACACTACTTCCTAGATGTGGTCAAGTGTGCAGTGCTTTTTGGGGGGCCTTCTTGACAAAGGACATAAAAAGCTGCTTCTAATTTCTGCACAGACATTTAGACAGGCATCTCCAGAGCTGCAGTTGTGGCCCTGAGACAAATTTCAATTGCTTTGCAACCTGCTTCTTATTCTGTTCAGCTAGAGTAATGCACACAACTTCTCTACAGTTATAGCAAAGCAATGGGGCAGCAATGCGACATCAATGTTTTTCTCTTCCTCCTTTGCCCCGCTGACAGCCTTGAGAGGCCTTGCTAGGCCTGCAGCCCCCCTAGAAAGGGCTCTGTGGGAAATTTCACATTGACCCTCTCTCTTGTACTAGAAATTATTGGAGGCATCTTCTGCAAGCGTACAACCAGAATTCCAGCAGAGGAAGATAGGGGTGGTGCTGTGCTCTTGGATCTTTCCTCAGTGGGGGTCAGGTTATGGCCACCAGGTAGTCAAAAGGCCTGTGAAGCACTTTTAGTCCCTTGGTTTAAATGTGAGCATAGGAATATCTTCTTAATAATTGAAATCGCCTGGAAATCTGAAATCTCCTTCTCAGAGGAGAGGAATCTAGTAATTAATGGGAATTTCAAACACTTTGCAGTCTCCTTAATATCAGTATTCCTGTAGTTCTTTGCAGGAGCAAATAAGCCAGAAGATCCATTATAGTCATGTTTTATTCCAAGCAGAGAATTAGAAAGTAAAGTACCTCATAAGAATACGTCTAATAGAGGCAGCTGTAAGAGCTGGACCTTCTCACTCAGCACAGGATCTGGTGAAAAATGGCTTGTTTTGTTACAAGCTACTGAAAGCTTCAGAGATTTTAAACCCAAAATCTGTATAATAAAATATTGGGTGGGTAAGTTAGGAGGTCATTTTTTAAAGAGTATTTGTAAATTTTTTATATTTTGGTGTATAAATTACATATTTTAGTGTAAGTTTGTATCAGGTTGATTCATGGTGTTCACATGTAGAGAAACTGAAATGCAGATGTTGTAGGCTTAAGTATTCCAGAGAGATACCAATCCATGTTTGTCCTGAGTTTACGAGCTGGCCTAGACATTCATTGCTGACTATAGTTGAAGGCAGGATCCTAGATTTTTGGTGTTTCCTGGTACGGTTGCACCTACACTTACAAGAGCCCTCATGCTGTAAGAAGAAAAAAAAAAAAAAAAAATCTGTGCTATACTGTCATTTAATGACAGATTGAAAAAGTCTAGAGAAGGCATGTCTGATGTGGTGAACCACCCCCAAGGAAGTGCAGATCCCCTCCTGAAGAAATTGCTGTATGAGCTGCTGACTTTATAGAATATATAAAATCTCTTGGGTTCATTTCCTATAATTACTATTTTTTTCTCATATGTGAACATTTCAAGATTTGGCATTATGAAATCATTGTGACTATATATACAGATATATAAATAATGTATCTGTATATCTGCTCTGTCTGTCCTCTCTGTCATATTCAGATATGGGTGCTGATTTTCCACATTGGTCTCGCAGTTCTAGATATGTCCTTTTTATCCTCTTTGATGATTTAAATATTCAGCTACCTTATTATTTATCAATAAATTGTTCTGTCATATCATCATACCATGTTAAAATTTAATTTCTCCTTTTTTTGCAATGTTTGAATCAGACTAGGATAAAAACCTGATAACATTTCATTTCAGGCTGATGAGTCAGGGTGTATCAGTCTGCAGTGGAAATTTCTTCTTTAAGACAGGTCCTTAGTAAGAATAAAATTGATAATATTTTATAATTATTGAGTAGTCTTTTTTTTTCCTAGTAATGGCTGTGGCTTAATGCCAAGTTGCAGGGTCCTTCATCAAATCACCTGGTGCTATTTGGCTTGCTTGTTTCTGTTGTATGTTCTTTTGGTAGGGGTTATGGCACTAAATGAAGGAAGTCTGATTTCTGACTTCTGAATGATTGGATAGTAAGATACATGGTGGTTTTTACTAGAAATCCCTCTTGATTTAGTGGCATTCTTTTGAGTGAGCCTAGACAGCTGGCTCCTTTAACATATTATAATTGTCCTGGTTCCTTTAAACACTTAAAAGAAAAGAAAAAAAGGTGGCTCTGGTCCCTTTTTAAATAACTTGGGTAAAGCTGACACCTAAATTGACAAGGTTAAGTATTTTAAATGGGCAGAACATACCGGCCCACCCGTTCATGCTTTTCTAGTTGTTGAAGAAGTGGCATTTTTTCTACCTGCTCTTCTTACGTTGAGTATTTCATGACTGGTTTTCAAGGTGATCAGTTGCTTCCTGCTAGTCTTTATTTGATTATAGAATTATCAAGAAAAATAAAGCTTTCTTTTCTCCAAGAATTCTAAAATGGCAAGTGGTAAATTTGGTGTAGTACAGGCATAAGCCCTTCTTGACTTAATTCCAGGAGGAGTTCTTTCTCAAAGTTCCATAGGCTGTACCAGCATTAGGAGATGTAATTTGCTGGGCTCAATTTATAGCTTTAAACTCTAATGACCTTTTAAGGGTACCAGGAACTTTGTGCTTTGAGTTGCATAGAAGACTATTGCAAATAGCACAAGTCTTGTATGCCTTTTCTGTGCTTTTTCTGTATTCCTCTGTCAATCAGAATCCCATACATAAGTTGAATGGTAAAATTCACTTCATTTGTTTGTGTATGATTTCATTTTTGGCTAGATCAAAACAGTTATTTACGAATGCAAGGTCATCCTAAAACATGAAAGGTTCAAAGTTAAGAATTTAGGAAGCATTTTAATTTTTAAATGCCTTGGTTTTACAAGCATCTGGTTTTGGGCTTCATCAGAACTTTACTAAAATTCTGAATATCAGTACAGCTCAGGATGGGGATGACATTGTGTGCAGTTTCACTCGAAATGTGTTTGGAGAGTCATAAGGTGGCTTAGAATAAGACAACAGCTTCTGGCACTGCTACAGGTTTTATCTACACTCAAAATGAATTGCCTTCCTTCCAAAGGGGAGTGATGAAACTTCAAAGAAATAATCCAAGTTTCATTCAATCCTTTTTTTCCTTCAGACAGGACATCTTATTTCTCCCAAGTCCTTCCAACTTAACACTCCTGGAAAATTAACTTATAATAAATTACTTGTGCTTATTTGATGTCTGCCAAAAAAGATATTTTCGGTTGTATTTATTGCTTTTAATATATTATATTTGCTTTAATATGTAATTTGTAGTATTGCTTGCTTTGCAAACCTGATCTACTTACTGTACATTCTCAGATATTTAATTTTTGAGCCCGACAGTTACCTTTTATTAGCCACCATGATAAGTTGTATACATTCATGTAATGTATATGTCTTTTTAACTCTTAATATCAGTGCAATTTACCACACCTCTGGAGTACTGTTATTTCTGAAGAGTAAAAGCTGCTTTTATTTCAAGTAATGGGTTAGCATATACAGACTTGCATGGAACTTGAGGAGAAATCTTACATAAAGTATGCTCCCTAAAATTCTGTTATTTAAATACCTAGATCTTAATTTGATTGCCAGCTGGTAAGTGAGACTTGTGGTTTTCAAGGGGAAAAAATTTCTGCTGAAATGAAATTGAAAACTGACCCTGTTCAAAAAGCTACTATATCTCCAAAACTGGGATGAGGTATAGCTTAAGGCATTCTTCCTGCTCCAGCAACAAATGTGCCAGAGGCCTCATCTTTGCTCATAGTGTAAAATAGTGATGCAGTGCTGACACAAGCCATTCCAATGGGTCATTTAGATGTTTTTGATTTCCTTCAGAAAGTTGGTACAAACAGAGAATCAGTAGATCCAAGAACAACCGTGTTCTGAAGAACAAAATCAAAAAATTAAAACATTATTTAAAACACACATTCTCCTGCAATTGCTCTCATTTCAGACCCGCTTTATCCAGTCAATAACCCTGCTGGCTGCTATGCCAACGGTCAGATCCAAGCTCACGGAGACCGCTGGCGCGAGGACGACTGCACGTTCTGCCAGTGCATCAATGGGGACCCGCACTGCGTGGCAACGGCCTGCGGACAGAGCTGCCTAAACCCCGTCAAGGTCCCCGGGGAGTGCTGCCCTGTGTGTGAAGGTAAGAGTGGGATTTCCCCTCATTTGGCTTTGGTCTGTCATGGCTGCTGCTTACCTCACAATTCTCAGTTTACTTTAAAATTTTGGAGGATTGAAGAAGCTGGTACAGCATTGGCTGCTTACTGAATAAATTACTGAGGGCAGAAAACATAAGAGTGGTTTAACTACACCTGTATGTTGGCAATCCCTGGTATTCATTTGGCACAAAGAGTATAGTAAGAGGTGGTTAAGATCAGCATTATTTACTAATTTTTCTCTTAGCTTTGCTTAAACCCTATTAATAAATATAGGAGAAGTTAGAAGGCCAAAATTTTTATCAGTCGGTATTACTGTTAATTGGATTTTTCCTGTTTTCTTTTTCATCACTGTCATTAGATTCAACTAAAAATCTCTTTGTACAACATAGTTTGATATTGGACATAATTATTTCAGTGAAACTTTTAAAAAGCGCTATTACCTGGGAGACAGGTTAATTTTTCAAGTTTACAATTATTTTTTCATTTGTTTGTGGAAATGCATGTATATGGTATAACTGACTGAGATTTAACTTAACTGTAAGGTAAAATGCTTGCCCAGCCTGACAATGGAAATGTGAAGACTTGCAAACCGAGACATTAAAAAAATATTTTGAATTGTATATGTAAATGTACATTTAGAGCTGCATTTTATGGAGTAGCTGTTCATCAGGAAAGACACGAGAGAAATTTAGAAATGGCTCATCTAGACCTAGAGCCATCTTCACAGTACACAAACACTTCTGGGTGCTCAGTGAGTTGCCACTTAAGTTTTTCTCATTCCATCTCTGATTTAAAAAAATATATATATTTTTTATGTATCTGCATGTGTCTCAGGGCCCTTCTTGGTTTGCAGTATCCATCCAAGTAAGCTCACTGGGATACTTACTTTTCAGGATAAGTCTGAGGAGCATAAGGATTTCTTACATGTGCTCTTTAATTCTAGAATTCACATCACTAGGTATGAAGAAGGTGATTGATACAATGTGTAAAAGCTGCTGGTGAATTGTACAGAATTGCACTACTTGCACTGAATTAATTTGACTGTGAGGGAGCAGGTTAACTGCTGTTAATCCCCAGTGATCACCTCACAATGGGTATCGCAGAGCCCGTGCTGTCACTCCTCATTATTTAGGTGTTTGTGAGCCAGCTTGGGAAGGCAGTACAGAGAGAGAGAGGCTGATGGAAGTATTTTCAACATGTTAATACACTGAGAGGATTCTTTTCCTCTAATGAGGGAAGGATAGGCAAATGTCTCTATTTTCCTCTTCCAGGCTGGAGAAAATGGATGAGAGATAATTGAAATAAACGCATATATATACACGCACACACACACACACACACACACACACACACACACACACACACACACACAAATATATATATATATATTGGACTGAGCTAATTATGAAGACCTATGGGAAGCAAATACAGGGTCAAGCGTAGGCTTCCATCCTTCATTGCTAAAGGCTGCAACATAAACAAGCTGGTGCTTCATTAACACACCACACTAGTGCCTCTGCAGTGCTCTCAGGACACAAGTTAGGTCCTCTGGACTAGGCTGGGTAATTCTATGCAATAACATTTTTTACTTTTGGAAGACGATGTAGCTAGCAACTGTTTAAGTCCATAAAAGTTGTTTTGTAGTTACTTGGGTGAGTGGGGTATGGAGTGCAATCTTACTTATGATACAAATGGATGAAAACTGACACAATAGAACTGTGGACTCAATATTTAAATTAGGTCCTTGTGTCATCTAAATTATGTTTTATTAAAAAATAATCTGACTTCTTATTTGTTTGTCATGTTAGCTGTTGTATGACGTATGCTTAATTGTAGTCATCTAGTTTTGAGTATGTCATCTGGAAGACAGTGATACTGAATGGTATTTTGAGGAACTTCCTAAATTTTAAGCTTAAAAGCATCACATTTGCCTTGGCGGTCTTTTTTCAACAGGTAATTAAATTATGTAAGTGATGGAACCAACGATTAGTGGAAGTGCTTCTAGTTCGTGCTAGGATGAGGTTTCAGCATACTTGGGTACAAGTGGTCAGAGAACATCTGAAAACACTTGAATCCTCTCCTCTTTTTTCCCTTCCCTCTCCCACAGCAAACAAATATAACCAAAACAGATTATTATGATCCTTTTTTGCAAATTATTTCATTCCAGGAATCCAGATATGGGATTATTTCAAGGATCAAAAACCTGGACTGTTAAAACACAGAAGTGAGTTCAGATGCTAGCACCCAAGATTTAAAAAACTGAGTTTGCAAGAAGCAGCTTTGGATGATTTGATGAGAAATTATTCAGCATCTGAGACTTAACAATTTATCTTGAAATAATAATAAATGAAAAAAATACCTGAGAAATGAACCATCAAGGGTACCAGCAAATCTCTTGAAGTTATGTTTTGGGGCATCAAACGAGTTCAACGCTGTTAGGCCTTGTGATTAGCAGCCTGAATAAAAATATTTATATACATGAGAGCAAGGTGTTAACCTGATTCAAAGTATGAGACCTGTGTGTCTTTCTGCATCTGTTAACATTTTTCTTTGAAAGCACACATTAAGAAAATCCCAGAACATTAGGAAAAAATAACAGTGTTGGATGTTGGCTGTCTTTACTTAACACTAAAAATGTATATCTTAAAATTATTTTTTTAAAAAGGTAATGTTTGAGCTGATGGCAGCAGGGACTGGTGTGTTAGCTGTAGACTTATGGCCCACCTCTAAGGTCAGATAGCTTCATGTGTCTTAAGCCCTAAATCTGAGATTAGTAGTGTTTCCACTTGGAGTTTAATGCGTGGGGTAGGAAACAAGTACTGCCTGCTTTCATTACAATACAACTGTCACTTGCTAACCCAGTAGGGACTTCTTTAGATTTCTGTTCTCTGGTTTTCTTCTTTTTGTAAGGTTGAACTTAAAAACTTTTACTTCCTTCGCACAACTGATTTTTCCCGAATTTTAGTTACATCATTTTAATGACAACCTAGTCCCATCTAAAATGCTATTTTGTTTCTGCCATCATCCAGCCACCTGACATCTCTATTCTCTTAATCAGGTAAGCTGCATGGATCAGTGCTTCTTCTCATTTTAAATCAGCTTCTCACTCTTTTTCCTGAGCATTGTTTCTGTTGATGAAGTTCTGCTGCTGATACTCACTGTGTCGTCCGTGACCTGCAGGGGTGGTGAGAATGGGGGAGAATAAAGTCCTGGCTGGGAAGTTGGCTGACAAATCAATCCCTTGATTTTAATGATTCTAATGAAAAAGATGCTCAGTACATTTTAAGGGAGCTACAAGCAATGAAGTAAATTCCAGGCACATTTTTTTCCTAAAGAGGAATTAAAATGCATCACTGTCAGCCATTTGATGCTTTTCTGCATACCGCCTCATTGCACTTGCATATCCACAGCTTAACCTGAATTTTGCAGTGCACTGTATGAGAGAAGCGTTGACTGTCCTGTGCTCTCCAGTTTGGTTTCTCCATCCTTCTGCTTCTCTAATTTCCTACTGTTCAGGAAAGAGAAGCAGAATTCTTATCTAGTGTGGGCAGAGGTCTGGCATCCATGATATTATATAGTGTCATGTTTTCAACTGTGTATGTTATTAAAGGAGAAAAAGCAGTGTACTTTAGTGATATGTTCAGTGGGCAAAAAGAATGTAAACTTTGCATCTGATTTTGAAATAGTAGTTTACTAGTGATTGTAAGGATAAGCATACCTCATTTTGCACTTCTCTTTTGAATGACTTCCCGTTCTCACTCACATCTCAACACAGAGTATATACCGTAGAGAAATAACATACTTTTTGCAGACTAGTTTAGAATTACTTTTTTCAAAAGTTGTCTTATGTAATTGCATCATGAATATACTTTGCTTTTTGCTCTTACTTGTATACTACATTTCTTAATTCAACTGTATCTCTTACTTTTTGCATTAATGTTTTCACTTTTTTGTGAAGACTAATGCAAAATATAGGGAATAATAATATTTGTATTCTAGAATCTTAACTATGCATTAGATCTAAAGCAGGAAGAAGAATGGTACCTGCAGAAAACCCCCTACTATCTTAGTCAGTTTAGTAGCTGATGGACCAATTCATGTCCATATTTCATTTAGAAATAAGTGTTAGATGAAGAATAATAAGGAAGACACTTTATATGCTTAATCACTGTGTTTAAGCATGCATTTATTTATCATCGGACTTCTATTTACATTTGAAAGAGAACCCACTCGCCAGCAGCCAGCTTCAATTGTGTGAGCTTACTTTAGGCATATATAAGCTCTTTAATATGCAAAGCAAAATATTTAGTCAAAGATATTTCTATCGTATATTTTGGGTTGAGTGTCGAGGGATACAGGGATTTGTGTGGCATGAAACTGATGAGAAAATTCTAATCAAAGCTGCTTGTGGATCTGGCCTGGCTGTGGCTCATCCAGAGTAAAAGATTATTAGTATCAGTCACTTCTGACTCTTACCCTCTGTCTTTGATCTAGATGCTGTTGTACCTGCAGTTCTGCCAATTCAGTTATTTCTTGGCTGGTTTATAATCAGTTTCAATGAAGGTCATATTTGTTCCCCTAGATAAGTTTACATTCCAGCAGCTTCATAACAATAAATTTTTTCTTGGATTACACTTGCAAAAAAAATTTGCTGCCAGTGATCACATATAATGTACTAGAAAGTCTGTGTACAAAGATTCTTGAAATATGAGCATAGTATATCAGCACACAAATGTATTCAGCCTTGGAATATGGTAAATTCAGACCAAACTAGAACATTCCCATTCCCTCATGAAGAAAATACTGATATTCTTACTACAGCAGTGAGAAAACCGGGGTGTAAGGATTGTAGAGATTGAAGTTACAAAGAAGTAGCTGTTCACGCTTTTCTAAATTAGAGCAATTGTGATATTTCTGTTACTATACAGAGTTGATTTGTATCTGTTCTCCTCACTAAACCCTTTTAAATTCCTGCTAACATGCTGCTGTACGTGTATCCATAGTGTATAACCTGTATGTGTGCAATGCAATACATGTTCCCATGTTGATTGGATGCCCAGATTGGTTTGAAATGTATAATTTCCTGAATGCCTGCCTTGGGTTTGCTGGACTCGGGGAAGATGGTAACAGTCACTCCCCTCACTTCAATCTTGCCTGCTGCTGCTGCTGGAAGGGCAGGCTGAGTGAGGTGCTTGAGATGCTTTACACTGGAGCTCCCTGGGGAGATTGATGAGGAGGAAGAGACAGGAGCATGGGGGGGTAGGTGCACGAAGGAGAGGGTTATTTATGGATGTGGTGTGCCAGTACAATGGGTTTGTATACGGATTTAGTTTCCAAATGTGTGGGCAGCCTCTCTTGAGTTGCACTGTAGCTGGTATCCACTAGTATCTTTACCAGCTCTGTTTAATGTTTTTACTAGCCCAGGTCAAAGCTAAATTTATTTTATCTGTAGACAACAAAGCTAAAAAGAACAGCTGGTGTCTTGGAAGGCAGAGTATGAATTCATATGTGTTATAAAGCAGAGAACTGACAGCAGAAAGATGCTGACCAAAATCAACAAGGGAAATACAACGTGCTGTGCCGAGAGGAACCAGTTTAATTTTGATTTTTGTCTCAACATTGTTTGACCAGAGGTATGTGGGGGAAGGGCTGCACGTGTTCCCCTTGCAGGAGGCAGCTAGAAGATGAGGAAAGCCCTGTCTCTCGGGAGACTTTGTCTGACAGCCATTTCACATCTCACAAGGAATAGGCAGTCAGTAAGAGACCACCAAGAACACTGTGTCCTCCAGAGAGGTTCTCCAATTGGGTGGGAAAAGGTCTCTATCAATGGACTGCAGTTGACCATTCAACTGGGCCAGTGCTCTCCTGCCAGCAAGCAGACCCTGGGAGGAGCTGGGGGGTATAAATGTACTGCATCACAAGCTCCTGGGCTCTTCTTTGCCCTCACTTTTTGCCCTCACTCTTTTTGCTTGCTCTCACTCACTCACTCTCCCTCTTGCTGGCCAGACACCTGTTCACCACCTACTGTGTCCTGTCCTACCACTTCCATCTTCCTCACTTGCTCCAGCTGTCGCCTGTCCCACCTCCATGCGTTCCTGCCCGGGTTCCTCCCTTGCTTCCAACCCTGTGTCACCAATCCAGCCTGTCACTGCGATCCCCACCCCAACCCTGTCCAGGGTTCTGGACCTCCTGCCCGAGTGCCCGCTCACTCACTCACTCACCGCGTGGCCAGCCACCGGTCGCCGCAGGAGCTGCGCCTGTGGAGCCGTGCCTCTCCAGGAGCTGCGCAGGCTCCTCGGCAGCAGTGTGCTCACACCCCTGCCGCTTGGATGTCGATGGCGCACTCCGAAGTTCTGGTGGTAATGCCCGTTTTTCTCTCTGTCTCCCCTCTCTCTCTCCCGACCCCCCTTCTTCTTCCTTCTCCTTTCTCCTTTTCTGTCTTTCCTACTCTTCTTTACGCAACGCCCTTTTTGTTACCAATAAACGGTTCTCAGATATAATATTTGCCTCGTTTGGCTTAATTCTGTCCTAGATCATTTGTTTCAAAAGAACCCCCTGCAGTTCCCCCTTAGTGGAATATGATGTGCTTGGAGGAGATTCTTGATGAGTCCTGAACCAGAGTGATCGTTAAATAGCAGCTTCCAGGAGAAGTTTGGTGATTAAGGTGAAAGAACATGTTGAACATGGATTAACAGGGCCTTGAGAAGGCAAACGCCATACTGAAATTAGGATCAAGAGGAGAATTCACAAGACGTGAAGTAATCCTTTTTGCTTTCTTTCCTGTGGGTGGGTATTTCCCTGGATGACATAGTAGGTACTTGGTTCTTTTCTGTACATTGCTCCTCTGATAAAGATGGAAGCTGGAAAGCGTTGGAGAGCTATGAGAACAGTCCAAAATTTGCACAACACATCCTAGGAAGACAGACTGAATAAATTGGATTGGTTCAGCTTAAAATAAAATTATGAAGTCAGAATGTGAACATAGCAGTCCTCAAGTGCCTAAAAGGTTGTTGCAAAGAAAAAGATAGGACAAAAAAGAATGGAATTGGATTGCAAAAGAGGAAGATGGGATTTATAGGAAGGCAGAAAGTTTTTGAGGAAAACAAAATTCGTTCTGTGGCATGTTGTGACTAAGATTGTCTTTTTGATGTGTTCAGGGCACGGCAGTTGTATTTTCAGCTTCAGTGAAAAGAGATTTGCTCAGGAAATTGCTTACATGACTGAAGGCAGTAATGGTAATTCACGTGTAGCTTTCAGCATTTATGCAAGTGATGGCTGTAGCTTACCAGTAATAGCTCAATATATAGCTGGGGGCTTGGGGGAGGAGGGTGTTTGGGGTTTTTTTCAATTAAATATCAAAGTGATCAAAACCCTTTTGGCAGGACATCGTGTTACAATATGTCCACCTGAGTCACTTCTTGCCAGTTACCTGACACACCAAAGCCCATGGGCTGTGCATGGGGGGTATCAATAAAAACCCAATTTATGAGGCAGGGGACTGGCTACTTGGAGGCAGCTTTTTCCACAGGGAGAGAAGCAGAAAGCCTTTCCACAGAAAAGGCATGAAGTTAGAGACAGAGGCATATTGAGACATGATAGTGTGGAGGGGAAGACCTTCTTTCATCCTTGGCCTGTCCCCAGACTAAAGCTCTTCAGCTGGCACAGCTTTTTAAAGCATGCACCTTCTTTCTCTGGTGAGAGCTGGGAAAAGCATTCCCTTCTGTGGATCCAGCACAAAGAATTAGTTTTAAGCTTCTGATGGATGCTTCTATATAGCTTCTATTGCTCCTGTAATGATATTGGCCCTCTGGGATTTGACTTTGTTTATTTAATCTATTATCTATTTATCTATTTAGTTTGTTTTCGGGTCCTTTGTTTTCTAGACTTCTCTTCATTAAGAGCCAAGGCTTAGGCAATCATACAGGCTTTCTGTGCTTTCCCCATGGTTTTAGAGCCAATGGCTTATTTTTGCTGTGCAAGGAAGTCTCAAAGGGATCACATTTCTTCAGATGAAAACAGACAGCTAGGTAGAGGGGAGAAAGGGGTTTTTCGAGTACCTTAAGGGACCACAAAATTTTGATATGTGCTCTCACTTCCTTTGGCTCAGACCAGCTCTTCATGGGGCTGGTGTGGGTGCCTGTTCCATTGCAGCTAACCAGATCCATTGGCTATCAGCTGCAGTTAGTACTGCTGCTTAAAGAGCTGCTTGCTTCTTGCTGGGCTAACAGCTTTGCTTTCTAAGTAACATTACTGTGGTTTAAATAGCAATTCCATTTTTAATGAATTTTACAAAAAAAGAGGGAATTTACCATATGAATATATAATGGCATGTGAATAATACTAAAGAAAACTAAGTTTCCCTCAGGCCATCTGCATCTGGGGACAGCCATCTGCAAATTGGAATAATAGCTGTGCTCATGGGAAGTAGGTATTGGTTAGGATAGTATGAAAATACCTAATTTTTTTCTTTTTTTAACAAGATAATAAATACAAGTGTTCAACACTGGCATTGTTGCCAAAAATGTCCCTTAGGAAAGTCTGTGGTTGCTTCTATTCCTTTGCATCTCTCAGAGGCTCAAGCTATTCATAGGGAAAGCTGATACACAGTAATTGGTTATCTCACAGCACGTCCTTCTGCAAGAGAGCCCTCAGGTACAAGTGGCAGGGTGCCAGCATAAGCTGTGAAAGAGAAATTAAGTGTTAAACAAAATCCCCTCGGAGGATTTTCATGAATAAGACCCACAGTACTTTGCTGTCATTATGGCTGACACTTTATCTTCACAAAAAGAAATTAACATTTTCATCAATAAAGAAATCCAAACTCTAGCTGAGATGTAATTCAGTTCAGTTCCTTTAGCGTGTCTAGCACTTCATTAAGTAAAAACAGGCAGCAGAGTCCAGTGAAAAGAAATTTAATTCATTCAGGATGAAGTCAGTGGTAGTGAGCAGTGTTCACTGACATGGGGTGTGGGCCCAGAGTCCTCCTTACACTTCATGCTCTAAATTATTGTTCGGCAGCAGTGCTGGAGCTCTCAACCAGCCCTTTCATCAAAGTCAATTAAGGGATGCAAATGCCACGCTGCAGAGAATTGGGCTTACGTTTGCCAGATCATGATTTAGTATAGTGGTTCTAGAGAAGGCAGCTGAGCCTGTTGAACCACCGTGTGATGAAACCTGCTGCCAGTGCAAGCCAGTGAAATTCAGGAAGACTGTATGAGTATGAAATAACGTTTTCATGGTTTTCAGTGATTCATCATTGTATTCAGTGGAAGACTGCTGAAAGGATAAATAACCAGAGAATCCTGATGAATATATGTCAGAGGATGTCTCACTTACATAGAACCTCGTGGGTCCTCCTAATGTTTTTCAGCACCTATGGCTTTCAGCATCTATGGATTTGCCCCAGATGTACACTAATTTTCTGTTTATCTTCACCTAGTAAAAATAAGTGAATGGCCTTCTTAATGTATTTGGACATTTCTTGATAGACTTGATTGATTCTCCTTTAACAAGGTGATTATTTCTTAGTGTCATTCCACGTGAAATTGTCAAAAAAAGTTCTTATCAGCATTAAAATTCATTTGAAGAGTATACATGCCTGTTAAAACTGATTATGACAGACAAAAGGTTTTAACTTCACATTTTAGGAGTAGAAAGTATGTATTTTTGATTGCATCACTGCAAAAAAGACATATGTATACCCCCATGCATGCACCTTTGGTACATAGAAGGCTTCTTCACTCTGCAGCAATAGTCTTTGATTATAATAGTTACTTTCAAAGAAAACATATATATTTTAGTAGTTTGAGGTTGGCAATATGAATAAAATTTGAGACTAAAGGCTGCCAAACTGAACTATGTGTTTGGAGGTATTAATGAATATGTTTTCAGAGTTACTTGTGACATTAGAAAATTATATCATCTAAGTCTTTGCATACATCTCACAAATTGTTATGTGACGCTGAATTGTTGAACCCTGATAGCCGACACAGATAGCTAAATTCTGGGAAAAAATTTCCTCGAGGCATTAGGTATTTCAAACCCAGGAAGGAAATTCTTTAGCCCAGGACTTGGGACTGATGTTTTTCATGTAATGAATTGGAGGGGCGGGGAAGGCTGGAATGCAAGCTATGAGGATGGAAAACATTTAGTCACTCTTGGAATGATATGAATGTTTTTACAGGAAGCTTAAGTAAACACACATGCTGCTGCTTAGTAGGCTGCAGTTAACTTTTTTGGACAGTAGACAAAATTTAAACAAGTATGCAGACTCGAATGAAAGGCTGTTGAGCAGCACACCCTTCAGGCCCAGTTTGGAGCCAGTTATCATTTAAAGCATTAGGTAAAAAGTTGGACTACTGTTTGATTGCAGGGGTTTTTTTCCTCTTTTTTTTTTTTTTTTTTTTTTATGGTAAATGCTTGAATGCACTGATTTTGAATTTCTTTAAGTGAGTTGATACTGGTTTCATAGGATCAAAACATCTCACTTCTTTTAAAGGTGTAGTCTATGTTATGAAATATTACAGAAGAGGGAGCTATTTCACTTTCCCCAAATGTTCTTTATTATTCATGTTAGAGATCCTTCTCCTTGTTTAGAACATGATTTTTATTCATTTTTTCTTCCCTCCCCCTCCTCCCCCCAGAAGAGGATTCCACTTTATGAAAAGAAATGAGATGTTGGACATCCTAGAATCCTATTCTGTTGAGCTTATTCAGAAGAAATGTTGTGCAGAGGAAAAAGCTTAGAATGCAATAGTTATTTACTTACTTACAACTGATTTTGTAAAACCATGGAGTAGATATTTCCGTCACGTGATATTACTGAAAGTATGAAATAAAACCTTTTTGGAGTTAAAATATTGCATTCCAAATGAAACAAAGCGAAGAGATTGTTTTTCATGTAATAATAATAATAATAAAAATACCTTGCCAAGAGATGAAGCATGCGTAATGTATTAACTTTAAGGACAACAAAAAAATGAGACTGATTAAACCTGGTTGTGGCTTTTACAAAATACCTCTAAACAGAGAATTGCTCTTACAAACACCTGGAAGAAATTTTGCTTCCTGAATAAAAAAGCTAGTTTTTAAGCTATGAAGTAGATTCAGAGAGATAGTGTTAGGTAAACATGTACTTATTTTGCAAAAGGAAGGTAATCAGTACTTGGCAAAAAGCATTTAGAAGTCATCAGAAATTGAAATGTTTGTCTTTTGATTTCAGTTCCTTGATTAGGATTCATCAAGGATATTGCTGCTTTCACTGGAAATGTCCTGAGTTTACATGAAAGTGAAATTCATGGAGTCATGCAAATTGGAAAGGACCACCAGAGATTTTTCTAGTCCTATCTCCTGGTCAAAGCAGGTCCAGTGACAGAAGGATGTCAGGGCCTTGTCCCAGTTGAATTTTGAGTATTTTGAAGGATGGAGATCGCACAAGTCTCTATGACCATGTTGTAGTTTGATGACCCACGTGGTTTAAAAGATCAAGGCAGCTTTTATCAAGTTGTAGTTTCCCATTTCATGCTTGTGTTTGTTGTCTCTCATCGCAGCCTGGAGCCACCTCCAAGATTAGCCAGGCCTTGTCATCTTTGTACCCTTCACTTAAAGAGTGGCAGACAGCAGTAGGATGCCCCCGACCCTCCTTCCCCAGGCTAAGCAAGCCCTGCTTTTTCTCTCAGCCTGTCCTCATATGCCACCTCTCCAGGCTCTGGCCAGCTCTGTGGCCTGGTGATGTACTTGCTCAGATGTGTCCATGTTTCTCTTCTACTGAGGACACCAAAGCTGGACACTACTCCAGCTGTAGGCTTCCAAGTGCTAAATGGAGGGAAACCATCACTTCCTTGTATCTGCAGGCTCTGCTTCTGCTGGTGCAGGTCCCTCTTGTCCTGCACATAAACCAAAACTGAACTCTTGGTTCTCTCATCATATCTTTGGCTTTGCAGTAGAGCAGTTAAGTGTAATCCCTCTTTGCTTTCTGATACAAATTCTATGGCCAGAGTTCAGATTTTGAACAACTAAGAATATGATAGGAAGGTGGGTATAATTTTTAATTCCAGTTCAATGCTCCAGAAAGATTCTATTTAGTTAGTTAGTTGTCTTTCCTATAATTTATCTAATTAGGATGACATCTTCAGTGAATGGTTTGTTTCTAACATGCAGATAAACAGTAGAAGTAAACAAGATTGCAATAAATTGTCCCTGATTTTTTTTTCTTTGCTTTTATTTGTTTTGCAAGGCTTCAGCAGTCAATGATATATTTCAGTTTTCCGTCTCTTCTTTTTTGTTTTTAATAATTGATCAAGTTGTGTATATAATAAAATTCTAATCCTGAGAAACAAATTTTCCCTGATCTCACTGAAACATTACTGCATCAATTTCTCTCCGTATCTGAATACTTGAGCAGTATCTTAGGACCTCAGTACTCATCGAAGTATGACAAATATAAGGCACAATACTCGACCAGACTGACCATCCTGTGTTCTTTGGTATGTATTTATAGTAGTTCACATTGTTAACAGAAGAAAATATCTGTTCTTTGTACTACGAGCTGTGCCACATCACTCAGGAGAAGTGGGAGGTCTCAGAAATCAAAAAAGAGGGGCATAGGGATTGGTTTTGCTCATATTACAAAAGTGTTCTAGATTGAAAAAAATTAGTGAAAATACTATTCCACCTTGATAACTTGTTTTCATTTTTTTTTGACAACCAGTTTTTGCGTTGATATTGTTAATGCTGGTACTTAAGGACAAAGCCAGCTCCAGGCATTACTTGAATGTCACCGTCTTCCCTTCTTTCACCATAAATGCAGTTTGATTTCGAGCTGGAATGAATGAGATTCAGGGTGGAATCACATCTTGTAGTATTTTTCAGTGAGCTAGTCAGACTAGAGGTCCACCAGCAGCTGAAGTAGCCACTGTGGATTTTAAAATCATTGAAGTTGTTTTTAAGTAAATGGCATTGTAAAAAAATTAGTTCAAATATTTTTATCAACCTCACAGCAGGCAAATTAATAACCTGCACCAAAATCGAGCAGAGAAATCGGGATCAGAGAGAATATATGGAAGCATGGTGTTCTAATAGGAATCTGCATTTAACTTTATATATAAGAACTTGACATCAGCAAAATCTTTGCTCCATTAAATAATCCATTGTTTTCATCCAGACTCTCTTCAATCCCCTTCTCTTTATTTTCCTCTCTCTTTCTTTCTACAGTGTAGTTGTATTGTTGGTAAAGCACACAGGCAGAAACAGCACCCGTTTTTCCCACCCATTGTCTGTGCATTTGTGCACTGGATCTTTCTTCAGCCATTTCTACCAAGAGCAGCAGTGAAAGCCCAGTTCAGATCGTGTGGTGGTACATGCTTTTTCAAGCTTAGCTACTGCTTGCCTATTCAAATAGCCAGAAGTCTGGCAGAGCAGATCTGGCTTTATTTGTTGAGTCTTGTCTAGTGAAGTGAAAAGGCCTGAATTTATTTTTTTTTCCTGGCTGCATTTTTGCACATGTGGGGGTAGGGAATGAAATTATTTCTTTTGTCCTCTGCTTGCAGCTCATTGAGGAGCAGGCATGCATATAAAATTACTGTATCTCGGGGCTTACCTTTAGGGAGAGAAGGGAGAAAGAAACAGATTTGTAAAGCTTGACTGGAAACACTGAGGATGCTGAAAACAGGCCCAAAAGTGGAAGGTAACAGAATTATGAAACACAATAAATACAGGACAAACAAAAACTTTTCAAATTAATATAACAACAGTTTAATTTCATCTCTTACAAGAAATACCATATTACTGCATGTATCAACGGCACAAAAATTGTGTCAATGTGTCCAAGGCAAGGGAGCATCAAAACACAGAGGTTTAGTTTTGGAAAAATCACCAAAAATTATACAACAAATATATATAGGTATATAGATAGATAAAATTATCAATATATAGGCTCATTTTCCTAGATATTAAGTTATACCTGCAATTACAGGGAAGTTATCTTGAGGGGTGGACTTCAGTGATGGGGAGTAAAGCACAATCCCCTTTCTCTCTAGTTTTAGTTTACACTCAAGTGGATCAATGAATACTAACTAACCTGCACCTCGGCTTTCAGTAAGGTTTTGTAGGCTTTTTTTATCAACACGTTTTACCTCACATCTGCAGTCAGATGGTAAAGCTGCAGCCTCCTTCAGTTCTCCGGCTTGTGTTAGTGTCAGTGAGCTTTGCTCTGGGCAGCAGTAATGATTCATATGATTTGTAGTGGTTTTAACTACCTGTGAGTACAAGCATTGCTGTGGCCTTTTTGTCATTTGAAGTGTAGGTTTTGTGGTGGCTGACCAGTAACCTGAATGTAGCTTCAGGGTAGCTCTTGCATTCTGGTCTTTTGCATGTTTAGGATATTTTGCTTAGAGAATGGAGTGATGCTAAAAATCAGTTTGGTTGCAGAACTAGTTTATATACTCAGAGGCCTAAACAGCCAGGATTAATTCATGGAGTGTATCATGTTATTGGTATATATTGCTATACATTGGTATACAGCAATGTGTTCATGATTCCTAAACTAATGGTTTGGTGAAGTTGCAAATGTTAAGTATTAGACATGAATGTGATTTATTCAGATACTTTACTGTGAATTTGAAAACGACTACAAAGAGTTCATTTAGACTGAAAGAAGTCTAGTTTGGAAATCCATGGATTTTAAAATACTTTGCTCGTTATGGCTGTTCTTCTACACTACATGTGCAAACTCAGAGCTGTGAAATAAAGAATTGATGGAAACCAATCTTTTGACCTCCAACCTTGTAATTTATATTAAATCCCTAAAAAAAAAAAAAAAAGAATTTTTTTTTCATTTAAATAAGAAGATATTTGAGGGATCTAGAGAGACATGATGCCATTATGTGGATTTCCAGTTTGTGTATGAACAAAGCTGTTGGTGCTGTTCTATATATTTTTAAATGTATTGCTGCTTTCCTACTAGAAATTATACAAGCAACAGAATGTGAGTGTTACTCAGCAAGTGCATAATCTGAACCATGACCTCTGAGATAAGTTTGAAATTATCTAATTTATTTGTAGTGTCTTTAATGAAGTCTTTTCATTCCAAACTCTAGTTAGCTGACCTAATTTTAAAAGGATTAAAAACGTTCATCGGCTGTATAAACTGTTGTGCTAGGAAGAGGAGGGCTAGAGAGAAGCTATGAAAGCTGAAAATTGTGAAAGACAATGAAAGAAAAGTTCATTCTTGTAATAGGATAATTTTCAGTTGACTGGAAGGTATGGGTGCAAAAGCTGCCTGCTAGAATGGAGCCAATAGGCACAGAAATCAGTATTTTGTTTGACAGTGTATACTTCTAACAACTTAACCTATGTTGGGTAATATTTTACTCTTACTCTAAAAGTAAAGACTAGCTGCCTATATGTAAAAGTGGCAAAGTCTGTGGTCAGAGGATGAAAGATGGCAAGTTGTGGCCACCTCCAGTCCATATAATTTCTGCATATTTTCACAATTTATCACTTTAAGTATGGAAAACTTTTTAAATTTAATTTCCTATAAATCTTCATTTCTTGAGAGGGAGAAACAGAGTATACTTAAACAGTTGAAGCACTGAAATGAAAGCTCACTGTTCTTTAAATCATGCAATTTTTGTTTCTTGAGTATTTTTTATAATGTTAATAATGCTCATAACTATGAATTCATTGATTCTTCAGTGCCTGAGTTCTATGAAAAACTCAAAATAGACAAAACTAGTCTCAGAGAGCAAAATGTTATTCAAGAAAAAATAGGTATTGCTTTCCTTCTGTATTCTGTTTTATGATGGTCATTTTGAGGTTTCTTGTTATTTCCATAAGTTTCTGGTTTTTGTTTTATTCTAACAACTTTCTATACTGGAGCACGTTAATATTACTGTCTACCCTATGTATCAAAACAAATTTCATACTCCAGCATATTTAAATGGTGTCAAAAAGTAAGTATTATACTGTTGATAAATAACTTATAATTGGCAATAATCTTTTCAACTTCAGAAAGCACAATCTGGGACTGCAAAGTATACTGTAAAAAGTGAATTTTTTCAATAAATTCCATGGTAAATGCTTTCCAGAGATCTTTCGCATGCAGTGCATCTTACATTGCCTTTTGGTATTCAGAGTCTCTTCTGCTATAAATTTCAGTAGAGGTGATGTTATTCACACAGAGAAAGATTTGACTACTGAGTTATGTGTTTGACGTGCAGCTTGGTAGTATTTATCAGCTTTAGAGAAACTCTGTTTGGTTTCTAAAGGAAAAAAATCTGCATGAAGTTTTGATGAAATACTTCTGGAGAAAAGTGGGCAAAATAAATATTTTGCACTCAGTTTCAGACTGCATGTGCAGGAAAGCTGATTTCGTAGTGAACAAAAAAAAAAAAGTGGTATTTTTTTCTGTTACAATACTTCAAAAATTTTCTGCAGCTTCATGCTCTTTTCGTTGAGTGTACGTCACTTTGAAACAAAGTCTGTTTCTCAAATTGTTTCTAAAGCACCAAGAATATTCATCAGAAACAAAACTAATTAGAATTACTCTCTTTACTATTACATTGTATATGGATTTTAGTGAACTTAATTAAAATATTCAAGAATCTCAAATTTATTTGTATTCTTTTTTCTTACCCCCAGAACCAACGTATATCACAATAGGTCCACCCACCTGTGAGGCTTTGGTGAACTGTACTTTGACCGAAAAAGACTGTATTTATAGCTTCAAACTGGACCAAAATGGTTGTCGCATTTGTCAGTGCAAAACTAGTGAGTATGCAAAAATACGGTGGCTTCTACCTTTTATATCAAGCTGTATGTGAAAATGGTAGTATGCTGGTTTTTTTTCCGTTCATAATGTTGATTATATGTTGTGTTAGTGTGTGTGCTTTATAGTTGTCCATCTTTAAAGAATTGGTTCCTGATTTCTGACATTGCTTGCTTGCTTAAAATGTGTTCGGAGGAAAATGCACAGTGTTTGACTTGAGGTAAAAATTTAACAGCTGACTAGAAAAGGTAGCAATTTGGGACCTAATATTCATATAGACTTTGAGAAGTCTTATCAAAATTCTACATTTCATTTTCCTCTGTTTAAAGAATTTGAAGAGCATCTAGATTTCTGCACTTCAAGAACTCCTATTGCTAAACAGCCTATTTTCAACTTAGCTTTTTTCATCAAAATTTAGATTTTGAGGATAAGTGTTTGAAAATTATGTGCTTGGGAGGGGGTGTTGGTCTATATACAAATATATCCATATTTATATTTATTTCTATAACATATTCTTATATTTATTTGATATACATATATAATATTTTAGTTAGCATTTATGCAGGCTTTAACATCTATTTCTTCTCAAAGGAAAAACACCGTGCCTTGTGAGAACTTTGTGTGTATCAAGAAAAACATATTTTCTGTATGTGTTTCCTTAAGACTTCAGTGTTTACAGATGAAATATAAAGCAATATCAGGTTGGGTTTTGGAACTGGCCAACAAAGGACACCTGTGAAGTACTAGTCTCAGCTGCAGGATGCATCTCTGTGGCTGCCAACCCAACCTAGGAGTGGGTTTAAACTCTCTTTGTAATGTTTTTGTAGTTTTTCAGCTTTTTGGTTTTTTTCAGCTTTCTTGCAGCCTCTAAGGCTTTCACAACTAAAGTATTACTGCATTCGTCTTCTTTTGGCTTCAGTCCACTCATTCTTAGCCACTTTCTAAACCAATATGTCTATTATTACAACCCCTTGGGTCCCAAGTAGAAATGGTCAAAATAAAATTCTTAAGTAGAACAAACTAAAGAGTTTTAGGAATGGGTTGGTGTTGGAGAGGACACCTTAACAAAAGTAAATATATGGCAAGCCATAACATCATCATGGCAATGCAGAAATAATACCTTTGATTACAAGTTGTATTCGTGGAAGGACGACCTTCCTTAGGTTACATCCAAGCTATCGCATACTTGCCTTACTTAGTTCTTCCAAGGAAAACATTAGAAATGTTAAGGTCTGCTTTTAACACTGTAATTTGATTTTCCTTCTCCTTCTGTTATTTTTAAATTGACTGGGGAGTTTCACACAAACAAGAAGATGGACATACTTGGCAAATTTCATCGTCTATGCCTGTGTATGCCGTCCTTCCCTCCAGTTTGGTGCACTGGAGACACACCACTCCAAAGGATGATTTCTTTTGTCCTGAGTTACCAGATTGCATATGGACACAAACCACGTCTCAGGATGTTCTTGCTTAGAGTATTTCTGATTAAATAGTGAATAAAAACCTATTCGGGGAAATTTTTCTCTTGCCAGATTTGCTTGAAATTATCTTCATCTTACAGTAGCAAACTTTGGAGCAAACTTAATAGTATCATTTGTCATCTTTTTTTTCAGTTAAATAATGTGACTAGTATATTGCTTAAAAATCTCAGTCATTTAGAAAGAGGAGACCTTTATTTTCTAAGGAAGTGAAGAAAAATAACAGCTTGGAAATCTTCATCATTTAGTGGTTATCAATCAAAATGACAGAAACTGAATTTTTCTGTCAGGTAATATCTCTTGCTTGCAAGGCTCTGCTCTGGACAAATGAGTGTGTGAGAAATGAGAAGAGAGGAGTCTTAGGTCAAATATGCTGAAAATGTACTGTCCTAGCTCTCTGTGTTTTGAGATCCTGTGTACTTTAATGTCCAAACCAGTTCAGTTGCATCTTGGTTCTCTTAAGGACATCAGAACATGTATTATCTTTAGCTCGTGTAGACTAATGTGGACTTTTGGGAATATGACTATCTTTATACTGCATCCACTTGTTTTTTGCTGATCTAAGCTGCTCAATAGAGTCAAATTTAAGTGCCTCAGTAAGGAAGCCACTGTGCCCACACTACCATTTGAAGTCATCATATCCTAATTCTACTAATCTATTTCCAATAAAGTTTCATTTTTTGATAATTTCTCTTTAGATATCTCTGCTGAAGGTTTGTTATACTTCAGTTATTTCAGTGAAAATAAAAGCAAAATGACAGAGTGGAAGAACATAGAGTGAAGGTGTAATTTGTTCTTCATTGTTATCTTCATTTACATTCATGTAGCCAGACATAAGTATAACAGGTTTATTTGGAATGATTATGTAAGTACAGGTGAATGAAACTTGTTTGGTGCTTCATCGTAATTTAGTTTCAAGTCTATCCAGCCTGGTTCAAGCCAACTACAGATGAGAAGGAATAAAGAAGCAAATCAAAACATTTCTAGAGTATGATTTTAATAGAAGTAGTTTACTTTGTCTTTTATCCTTCTTTCTGTTTCTGCAGTGAACCCAAAACCATGCTGTAGCAACACACAGTGAAAATGTACATGCTGTAAAGTTAAAGAAAATTTTTTTTAAAAGTAGCAGAGCCAGACCATAGTTGTAAGAGAAGTGAGAAAAAAAAACACACTGAGCAAAGAGTGAGCATAGACTGTTATGGGAAGAAAGTTCAGTAAGTACAGATGGAACCACAACTGATGAGACAGAAAAAATGATCATACTGACCAGAAGCATCTAGAAGCTCAAGTAGCAGTACATGACAATAAAAGGTAAAACGTATAATCCAGAATCTAGGAAAAACTGCTGCAGAATACCAAGAATAAAACTAAAACAAGTAGGGAAAACATAAAAGGCATTACCCAAAAAAAAAAAAGTATACAGTGATACAAGAGCAAAACACAAACAGAAAAAAGTAAATAAGAAAAAAATTGTAGTGTGCAGCGATTGCTCTTGTGTGTGGAGTGTCTAGGCCTTTACTTTCATAGGGAGAACCGGAGTGGAATGAAGTCTTTAGGAAGACAAATACATTCGGAGGAGTCCTTGTGGAAGAGCAGTGATCCGCTGTTTGTGAGGCAGGACTCCTGTTGCCCCAAGGAAGACTAATGGGCATATTAAATAATGCCTGCTGATTGCAGTAACATAGGATTTAAAATCTGATTGGTAGTTGCTGCTGCACACGAAGTCATTCTTCAGCAAGCGTCTGCACTGCTGGCCTTGTCTGTTCCCTGGATTAGTTTCATGGAAAAGAAAAACCCTTTAAAATCTCTCCTGCGACTGAGACTAGTGTTTTACCCCAACTAAATTGAACATGTAGTACTCTTCAGGATATAAGTGTGAGCATGTATGACTTCAATGTTTTTTTTAACTTTCAAATTTTACTAAAACGGAATTAAATTAGAGTGTTGCTGTCAATTTTAAAAATTGTTTACATTATTTAGGAAGCTTACCTTTGTGGTTCCAAGATGCAACTGTCATCCACTTTCATTAATTTAAGACTCCTTAAGGAGAGATGCAATTGTAGAAGGCTGATATGAGTTGTTTTCCGTGCACATTATAATGCATCACCTTCCACTTCATGTCCTGGTCTCTTTTGTTTGTCAAACCAAGTCATGCAATCACTGTTCAAAAATAAGAAATCCTGGTATATTGTGTGTTCGCACAGTTGTCTCAACATGAAACCACCTTTTCCCCAAAACACGTTCTATGGATACACACAGAAATCATTTTGGAAGTGTTGGTACCTTTTCCTTTAATCAGAATAACATTTTCTACCATGGAGTTAAAAGGAGGCATTATCATTCAGTCTATACTAGCACACACCAGAAGCATGATCCTCAATATTCTGGCAAGTCACACCATCTCCCTTTACAGCTGATGAAGCAGAGCGAAATTCCAGCATGGACTTTGGGTTTGGCAATATGTGTCTTTATTTAGTTGTCAAAGCATTCAAAGGCAGGATGGGTAGGTTTGAGAAAAGGTAGGTAGGTTCATCTACAAGCTCTCTATAAATAGCAACAGTTAAGGCTCTGAAAAAGCATAGGGACTGATGATGGGAAAAAGCCTAAGAAAACTTTGCAAGGACTGCAGCAAGAGAACACATCTCAGCTCATTGTTTTTGTGTGTTAATTCTTCAGTAGTTAGAGTCCTAACCTTTCAATCTTATAGCCAAAATTTGAATATTTAATTCCTGTATTTCTGTAAGTAATCCATGCTCAGGGATGTCTGTTCCCAACACTTAAACTCACTCAGTGTTAATTTTTCTCATTTAAATAAACTTATTTTTTGTTTATTTCTATGTCAAACTGAGGTCAGACAGTCATTGCACACTAATCACACAAAATGTACTTCAGGCAATGCAAAATTCCTGGAAAGAGTAAAGTAAAATATAAATTAGGTAGCACTTTTCTGTTTTAGTAGCAATTATCTTCCAGTGTTACTTTGATTTCACAACAAATTCTATGGAAAATAAAAGTTATAAAATAAAAGTCCAGGTAATCTTTCTTAGTGCAAAGGAGAGCACATATTAGATTTTTGAATAATTCTGTAAGACAGAAAAAGGGTGTCTTATTATCCTTCTGCAGTGATGTCAAAGGGAATAGCAATTACGTGTAAGACCTCAGTTAATGAAATAAAACCATGGAAAATTTAGGATGAAGCACGTTTCCTAAAAATGTAACGCTCAGATCAGAAAAAAAGTACATATTCTGAGTAGAACAAAAATATTGACTCTAAGCACACATGCAAGGCAGTGGAAGTGCTCCCTGAAGAGGATGGAATTATGATGAACAACTCATACCAAATAAATATTATCTGTCTTCTCACTAGAGTGAAAGTCTTCGGCAGGATCTCTGAAGATTACAAAATATTGGAGTTAGTGCTTACAATATATCTAGTGCAATAGAAGCAGATAAGAACTTCACTTGGCTTGACTTGTGAAAAAAAAACAAACCAAAACCAATGCCCTTGCAGCATGGTCATTCTACAGTAATTCCACCTTTGTGATATCACTGCTACAGTTTCATTTTCATGAATTCATGTGTTGTATGTGAATCCTAGATTTGTTTAGAGCACATATCCAAGTGGTTAATTTGCCTCAATGGACTCACAATGATTTCTTTAAACAGGGTTTTCTAGCATCACAGCGCCCAGTCCCTTCATTTTTATCCAGCTTTTGTGAATCTTGATTTAAGTCTAACAAAAGGAGGGAGGGTTAGTGTGGATCTGTGGAGGCAATATATTCAGAGAATTCCAGTTACTGTTAAGTAACCTAGTTTTCTCCTTCATAAATTTGCCTCCCCAGATCCCCACCCCCGAAGATAAACCAGCAGTAGCAATCCACACCGAGAGGACGGCTGAGGAGTGCTTAATTGTAAAGGTACTGTGAAACAGTTCTCCTGATATGATCTGTCCTCAGCATCAAGAAAATAATGCTGGTAAAGGTATGTAGCTAGCTTTGTGTAGCCACGCTACAAATTTTCAAAAATGGACACCAGCCTAAGCCAAGTTGAAATACTGACATAATCCTTGTCATGCATCTATTAATATTCTCTGGCAGTTATTTTTTTCATCTGTGAATTACAGGACTGAAAACTACAAGTATTTCAACATAGAATGCATTTTCAAAACTTTTCAGAGTAAGATGATTTTCAGTCCTTACAGTATAAATATCAGTGTGTCCATAGGTAAAATAACATATTGGAAAAACATAAATATCCCAGTTTAAGAGCCTAGAGGTTTTAAAATACCATATATATGCTAGGAAAAAGAATTTTTTTTTTTTTTAAAAGAGCTGGAATTACAATCAAGCTATTAAAAATTCAAGCAGAAGACCATTTTTAAAGCTAACATGCAATTCATGGAATTGAATTTTGTTTACTTTTCAGGGGTTTTTTTGGGCAATATTTTATAACACTCCAAATATTTATAGGTTCATGTGAGGTAGGGATGTGAGCACTCTGAAATTGGGAATAAATCATGCATACAATGGTTTGAATTTAGGGCAAAGATCTGTGATTCCTTTTGAGATGCATTGCCCCTGAGATGCCATACCTGAGAAGGAGAGGTTGTGTTGTATCTGAAATATTCATTCCACTGCTAAGTTAATTCTACCAAATGCAGACATTGCTAACATATCATGGGGTAGAATATTGTTGTTGTCTTGTTTGGGGGCTTGGGACCTCGACTGTAGTAGGTCACATGAGTATGTCAGCTGTTACATGCTGATTTTTGAACATGTTTTTCTTTCCTTCAGCACCCAGTGACTCAGTTTTACAGATATCAGACAACCTTTTCAAGCTAGAGTTGATGTTAGTGTTGAGAGTAAGACACTTAGTGGAAAAGAGTTTTAAAACACCACATAGTTTGTGTGTAGCATGCTGTGTAGAGCCTCACCATATCTTGGTAATTATCAGTTCTCAAGACTTTCTCCTGCAGTGTTGTCCCATCCTCCATATCCCAAAGAGATTCCTCTTAAACAGTGTCATGCTCTTCCAAAAATCTCAGTATTTGTTTTATTATAGTCTGCGTGTATGGAAGGGTTTGGAAGTTTGTGGAGGAAATGGGGGAAAGAAATCACTGTATTTAAAAGGAGTTTATGAACAATGGTGACCAGGCTTAAAAACGTCACCGATATCTGTTTGCTTGTTAATAATTCACAAATGGCTTTTTTTGGAAGACCAATTAATCTTTAGCTGTTCTTTCTGCTTATATTTTTTCCAACAGCATCATCTTAAATTGATCCAAATGAATCCAATAATTTGAAATTCAAGTCAGCATATAATGTGTTTAAGTGTATCAAACTTCGAATTTGTACTCCAGTACTGCAGTCTTTAGAGGACTCAAAGTCTGTAAGCAATAGCTTTTGCCAGTATGGTGAGGACTAGTGAAGACTGTGACTAGACTGAATTACCAACTGGACCTGTTGGTAACTGACTTTGCTGCTGCTTTTGCAGTCATGGTTGCACATGGCACAGAAAACTACACGGTCTTGTTGTGTGGGTGGGATTCACTGCTACAAATACTCAGTCCATGTTAGTCCTCAAGTGAGTATTAGTTCTAAGCAGACTATTTAATAACATCATTGGTTGAGGACAAACAACCTTTCCGTGTTTAGTGTCCTAGCCTTCTTAATTCTTTCAGCATTTTGTGTGATATTTCAGCTAATGTCCTCACATTAAAAAGCTAAGTATTTGTAGTAAAAATGTAGTTCTAGGAGCCTGAGATGTTGAGGAACACATTCATCTTTTTCTAAAGTCATAGCTCATCAGTATCATTCTGGGATCAACCAATATCCTGCATCTGAACTGTGAGCTTGTGCAATTTTTTTTTCCTGTATTGGCATGACGTTATTGACATGTCATGTTTTATAAGAAAAATTCATGAACATGTTTCTACTAACCATGTAGAGCTCTACTCCCCATCCAGGTATTTCCTTAAGCAGCACAATGAGAGATGTCTTTGCTCTAATTGATTTCCTGTTCATCATTTTGTTTCTGTTTTAGTCTTCTACCTCCTATCTAACCATCAGTTTAGTTCCCTATGTGATGTCACTATAACTAATCAGTCACAAAAACAAAAAAATAGCTTATACTATGTGATCAGAAGCTTGATTCCCATTCTGTTAGAGTTGCAGTGATGTGCAAGTGCATAGTGCAGTTCTGTCAAACTCTGAATGGTAGTTTCCTTCTGCAGTAGCTTTTAAAATGTTTGCTATCCCCTTACTTCAGCCTGTCTGGTAGCCCTGATACACTTTTGAAGCAGTTATTAGATCAGCTACGGCTGGTTCTCTTCTCTGCAAATACATTCCAGGATTTGGTATTCAGTTTCCTCATGAAATTTATCTAAGCAGAGGTGGAGAACACCCTCAAACAAATACCCTCCTAACATTTTGTCATAATGAACTTCCTCAGTTCATTGCAGTTGACTTTCATGAACTAGTTCTCCTTGTTCCTTAGTATGTGTCACTTGAAATGCAAAACCTTAGCAAAAAAATCCGCTTTTACTTATCCTTTCATAATGAATTAGTGATTATTTTAGTAATGATTAATTTAAAGCAATCGCTAAGGCTATAGAAAAACTGTCAGGATAACAATTGTATACATTGAATTTGATCCACATTTCAATATTTAGGTTTGCAATCTTTTTCTCTTTTTCTTCTTTCTTTCTCCGATAGCTACGCTTTGCTTTGTGACATTGGTGATTTGCTTAATTTTCCGAAAAAAATACCTGGCTTAAAATGCTGGACTGTGCTTTTCAACAAGTCTGTGTGCAGATATAAACTCTGTGTACCAGATGGTACTTCATTTAGAGACTTCCTGCCGTTGTCATGTTTTTAATAATGTTTTAATAGGAGACATTTAGATGATTAGATGTAGAGTTAGAAAGCAGACCAGAATTCACATTCTTAGTTTCATGACACTACATTTCTTCACAGAAAATTTTTTTTCAAAAACTATTTAAAATCTATTTCACAGTTTGTACTGTCATACTATCAGAAATTTAAGAGCAATAACACGTTAATTTCAGTAAAAAGCATCTAATCAGCAATATAATTTTCAGCAGCTTATTAGAAAGACTGTGAGCAGAGGTCTGTGGAGGTTATTCTGATCACCTCATACATAACATTGACATAACACTAGAAAGTCCATACATTGACAGTTGTCTGCATTGACTTCAGCAAACTTTCCCTTTATGTTTGACATAGCTGGAATTTTGATGATTTTTCGTATACTCGTCACTGTCTGTTCCTGAGAGGCAATGGTGATTATTAGTCATCCACCTCAAGGCTCAGAAGAGCTTTACTTTCTTGGCCACTTACAAAGTGAAAATTCTTTTGAGGATAACTCACTGTGTAAAGAATTAAGCAAGGAGGATATTGCTTCAAGACTGGATTTCCTGGTTAGTATGTCAGCTGACTATTTGAGTTTTAAGTATATTTAACATCATAAACTACTTGGGATGAGACACTTGGGATGTCTTCCTGCTTGTGCAGCACTGCCCTTAGACACCCTGGGCCTTTTAATAAAGTATATTAATTTTACATGTAACAAACTTGTTTTGCATCTCTGAAAAGCAGTTTCACTAACCAAATCAGAGCAGAATAGAAGACTGAAAATAAACAATTTGGCTGTGGGATTCTGAGGCATCATTATTTTGCCATCTTCTATAAGTTCGTAGGCAAACCTGGATGTTGTTCTTCGATAGCTCTCCTTAACAGCTAATCTGGCAACAAATAAGATAAAGAAATATGCTGACTAAAAAAAAAGGTCTTATTTTTTCTGTTTTTTAGATATTTTTTTTAATTGTTATTTACAGCTCTTCCTTTTACTTTTTAAAGATTCCTATTTATTTCTGCTGTGCCTTTGCATATGTACCTTCTTTTTTCTTCACCTGTCTTCATCTTGATCCTACTGTTTATAGACAGCCATGTAAACATTTCATCTCCATGACGAAGTATGCTTCAGAAAATGAATGGCTCTGCTCAGCTCAGCCTGTGCAATTCCAGGCTTACTCACTGATCAGTTCTGAGCATCTGCAGATGTCATAACTTACATTATATCAAAGGTCATAACTGGACTTAATTGTTTTTGGAGATATCCTAGTGTACTTCTATGTACATTCTTTATAAAGTTCAAGCCTAGCTTTAAAAATTATGACTATCTTATAAAGTCTTGCATAATGAAAAGTTCAGTTAATTTTATTATCACTGTGTGTTGCTAAGGAATAATTCTGTACAAACATCCTAGTATAAAAGCTCATAAAGGAAAGACAAATTCTCATTATTTTAACTTGCTTCAAAAAAAGTCTTTGTATTACACATAACTCACTCTTTACCAGAGAAAAATATCAAAGTTTCCTCTGCATTATAATGTTTTAAAATCAGCATTAGTGGCTACATATTAGAAAGATTAGTATTCTTGGTAGATCGACCTGACTTAATCCTCCAAAAATGTGTAAAACTTCATGAAGATCTTTGTATGGGTGTTTCTCTCTAAAGCAAGAACCTGAGACAAGGGTTACAATTGCTGTGCAAAGGTTAGATCTGACTGAGAGGAAATGCTGAAATCTTGTGATATTGGTACTCTGCTTCCAGACACAATCTCTAGAGGTTATGAAAGGATCTGGGGTTTTCTTTTTTCATTTCTTTTTCATATTCTGAATGGCAAAAAAACCCCCAAACTTGCACCCTTTTTGCTTCAGACACCAAATTTGCATAAAAGTGGAGAGCTAAGAGCCATGACCCTGGTTATATTCATCCTATTTAAACTGAGCTCTGTTGTTTGGGATAATGAGACTCTTATGTTGTATTGCACTTGCACGACCAAATTCCACCGCAGAAGTAGGCAGTGAATTTGCCAGTTTTCTCTGAGGTTTTGGTCTCATTCTGATACAGTAAGGAACATGCCTTCTTTGCCAAATGAGCATTAACTTGATAGAATAGATAAGGAAACATTGGCTTAGCCACATCTTATTAAGTCTGTATTTTGCAATCTTAAATGCAACATTACAAAAACAGAAGAGGAAGCATTTAAGTAAAGCAAAGATTCCTTCTCTAGTTTTCTTTCAGTAAATTACTATGTTGGAGAATAAGTCAATGTTAGTAACTGATCTCTTCTTTGGGAAAAACTGTGTCCCTAAATGTTCATCCCCCTAAAGGAAAGTGGTCTTCAGGGCTCAAATGAGTACCACATCTGGAGGAATACTCTTCAGCTGACCTCTGTACAACCAATACTTTGTAGTGGTGTGAATGTTTCAGCTAGAGATCAGACATCCTTTAAATATCAGTCTTAAAGTCAGGCCTTTGGATATCACCCATCATATTCTTCTGTTGAAGAATCTTAATTATATTTCCCTCTTTTTCTATTTTGATCTCACTTTGGCTGTTGTAATAATGGTCATTTCTTTTCCTTCTGTTTTGCATCCGTATTGTAAAAAAACCTGTAATTTTCTGTTTCCTCTCACCTCCGCAACCAATAAAAGAACATTGTATCTCACAATATGTTGAGAGTGGTCTTTCTGGCATTTCTTCTTTCAAGCAAAGCAAAAAGAAACTGTTCAATCTCAAAATAGTAAATTGCAATGAGAGTGAATATAATGACCATTATTTATCTCTGTACCAGAAAAATTGAGGTGCCAGCAGTTCAGCATCTTCCTTATGCCACAAGAGTCAGATGAAACTTAGTACTGGACTTCAAGAGACAGATGTTTTAGTCTAGCATCTCTAAGCTTAGATCACATCTTAGGGTATCACCATTATATTTTTAAAAAGCAGGTCTTAATCACGAAATACAGCAAACAGTATAAAGAATAAAAGTTTTTAATATATCCCACCCTTTCAGTTCTATTTAAAATTAGAGGAGAAATAAAGATGATCTATATTGAACAAAAGCCTGTTCAACCCATATAATGTGTGGCAAGTATGTGTTATTTTAGATGTATTATTAAAAGCCAATGGAGTCACAGATGTTGGACTCCATTGCCTGTGCATCTGTTCATAAAATCATGTTAGTTTGTGGTACCAGGTGGCACTCCCCAAGTTTCTGAAGGAACTGAAGAATGCTGTAGTGTCTGCTCATGCAGTTTGGGTCATTACTGGAGAATTCTGTCAAATATTTTAAAAATAAGACAGTCTGAAGGTAAGGCCTAGCAGTATTAAGAAAGTTACAAAGTAAAAGGGAGCAGAAGGTTTAGTCTGCTGAGGATGTGTTTGATATAAACAGTTTTCATATTGTGATAAGCTGCGTGTGTCCTTTGCAGGGGAGGAGCTGTGCACCGGCCTCATTTCGGGCTGTTCCTTGGACTGTTCCTTCGGCTTCCAGACTGACGCCCACAACTGTGAGATCTGTCAGTGCCGGCCGCGGCCCAAGAAGTGCAAACCCATTGTATGTGACAAGTACTGTCCCTTTGGATACTTGTACGTATTCTCATTCTGAAAGCACACTTAATGCAATCCCTGTGTGTACTGAAAATACGCAAAAATCCAGGCATATGTACTTGTGTTTGCTTTGTGGCAAAGCGGGGAGAAGGGTAGGAAAATAGAAATGGCGTTACAGATGTGAGAGTGCAGTGCTCTTCAAAATGGATTTTGATCAACAGATTTAGAAACAGCAGCTCAAAAAACCAGCAGATTGTAAAAGCACAGCAGTGCTTAAATTTTTTTGAAGAATTTGACAAACAAGATGAGAAAGCTACTTACAAGTAATATCTCTTACATGTAGCTTCTTGAAATTCTGTTGGCATGCTTCGATAACCTTTCATTTTATAGCCCATTTATTTTATTCAAATTATTATCTAATATTTCGAGTTTCTTTTAATGTTGATATGACAGCGGGCTAGTTTTAGTGAGACATTTCTGGTAATTACAGGATTTGTGAAGAACTACTATATCTCACCTATGTTTTTGTAAATGCATTCAAAATCTGTATTTGTGGTAGACTTCGTTCTCGATAAAAGTAAATATTTGTGGTATTTATTCAATTGGGGTACAGGTATAAAAACTGAGCTGGTCTTTTGTTGCAGAAATTTCTTAGTAATTAGTTCTGGTGGTGCCTATATATATTTTTTACCAGTACATTTTATTTTTTTATGGGTTCATTCCATGTTACTGCCTGCTTTTCATAATAGTCTAATTTCTACCTTATGATAGCAGATCTTCAGATAACATTCATATGTAATTTTTTTTTTAGGATTTTTAATAAAATTTACTATATTTGCAACTCCTAGTGTTTAACAGTAATACTCCTTAAATTTCTGGTTCATTTTAGGGTTCTCTTTGACCCTTGTTAATAAATGTTGCAGGCTTTTTAATAGCCATCTTTACGGTGGTGTGTCCTCTTAGTACACTGAATAGTAAATGAGAGAGGAAAACAGTTTTAAATTAAGGAGTTAATAAAGATATCTTCAGGCATGCTGACTTCAGGAGTGGCTGAGAGTTATTTTCAGTTTTGCAAGTGAGAAAAAGTAGAACCAGAGGGAAGTTACAGAAAAGGAATCTTGCAAAGAGCAGTAAGTTTTAGTCTGTATGTATCATGCGTTTAATATGTTGACCTACAGAGGAAAATTACAATTTATGTATGTGGTTTTTGTACTTAGATAACCTGCACCACACTCTTCTTTCCTTTTTTTGGAACTATTTGTAGTATAAAGGGCTAAAGTGGCAAGAACTACTTTAGGATCATTTCACTTCGAGTTTTACCTTGGTGTGAAAATTATTTAGATTTGCAGTTGTACAGTCTATTTGTTCAGTTTAATGCTACTGTGCTAAATCCCTTTTTAAAATACCATGGATTTGACTTCCATGCCTGTTATGATCATTAAAAACATGGGGTGTAATGGAGGACAAATCTCTATTTAAATGTAAAGATTTAGTCACAAATAGGACACAAAAGAAGGAAATATTAAAAGAAAAATATATTAGAGAATGAACAGTTAAGGAGTAATCATCATATTTGTGATTTTTTTTTTAAGACTGTTAAAAGTTAATAATTGGAAATACTGAGTTTGTGCATCTTTAAAGAAACCAAAACCTTTTCATAATTGTTTGAAAAAATCTGCTAGATAAAGTTCACTGTGTGAAAGCTCTACACATTAATGGAAAGAAGCATTCCTTTTGATGGGATAGGAAGACAGAAAGTCTTTCATTCTCCACTCTACTGTATGACAATCTGTTATTCTCAGCCTTTTAACTAAAAACTAAATAAAGTTTTCTACAACTTGAAGCCAGGATTTCTAGAGATTTACATAATTTATTTCTCCTCTATCCTCCTAGATCACGTTCTATAACTTCCCATGTCTTTTCTTTGTTTTGTACATCTGTGCCTAAAGTTTGAATAGTATTATCTGCCTTTGTGAAAAAAGACAAGGAAACATTCAGCATAGGATCCACTGAATGGAGGGAGCCCATGCCAGGGATGGAGACCTGTACAGCCCATAAAACCACTGAATCTAAGGGCGACAGTTAACAATAATTTTCTTTGCTCATCAGTCACTTCCTTAGAGGGGGATGTTCTTGCTTTAAAGATGTAGATATTTAAAGTGACTTGCTGACCTTTTACAAATTATTTTGGTCATCTAGGAAGAACAAGCATGGCTGTGAAATCTGTCGGTGTAAGAAGTGCCCCAACCTGCCTTGTGGTAAAATCTGTCCATTGGGCTTCCAGCAGAACAGTCACGGCTGTGTTATCTGCAAGTGCAGAGGTACGTGCCAGTGCATTACCACCTCTAACTGCAACTTGTTTTCAAAGCAGGTGGAAACCAGAGTAAAAGAAAAGCAATACTGCACAGAATATTTACAAATTGAAATATGGTAACTGAGGGGGAATCAGTTCAACATTGCTCAAAGGAATGTATTGTTATGCTGGTGTTTGTTATTATCTGTTCATCTTGGCTTCAACAGAAAGCTTCAGCTCTGCTTTCATCTCCCACTACAAAGTCACAAAACGTTTGTTCTCATTAATAAAAATTGGATCAGACTCTTAATAAGCTACTACTAATGATAAGCTAGTTGAGGGCATTTTTTTCAGTAGTGATGTTCGTCTTGGCTTCTTCACCGTTGCCTTTTCTTTACAAACGAGTGTTGGATTTGCTAGATATGCAGTATATCACCTAAAACTGGAGTGCTGTTTCTTGGATGCTTTTCAGGCAATCTTAATGAATAATGAGTAGAGAGAACAGGTGCCCAGGAGAAAGGACGTGGTATTCTTATTCTAAAAATTTCACATGTGCCACATCCCAAACCTGTAACCACCAAGTTCAAGGTGGATATTGAGATCAGATGTTCATTTGCTGTGCTGCTTTTAGCATGTCTCTTCTTAATTATATTTTCAGATTATGTTTTGTATTAGTCTGGATATCAGACTTCCTTCATTGCTCATCTCCATATGTTGCATTTAATAACTTTTTGGTTTTGCTGAGTGTCTCCCTGATCGTAACTGCTCCTTCATGTTTATTTTCTTTGACCCTTACTTGTGTGTTTTGATTTCTAGCTGTAGTCAATAGTACTTTACATATATATATTTACAGTATTATTGTAGTATTATTGTTGTCATGATCATAAAGATACCAAGCTGTGAGCATATCACTTCAACATCACTTCATTAGCAGCTTGTCAAAGAATGATTAGAACAATCACCAGTATGTTCTGGGGAAAATGTGAGTCCTTGTTAAAATTTTGACCCAGAATCCCTAAGTAAGAGGAAGGGAAGGGTAAATCCCCTGCCTGTGAATTAGCTCCACTTTCTAAATTGCTTCTGCCAGAAATATCTTATACTAGGATTAAAAGAAGTAGAACCATAGAAGTACAGGCTAGAGTAGTACTCTGAAAAACTGAAAGTCCACTTCTTTACCCTTGCATAAAATAGAGTGTATCTGGATAATCCTTGACAGATGTTTGTCTAAGATTTAATTTATTAAGAATCTCCACTTTCAAAAGACATAATAAACCAGAACAAAACAGAAGGAGAAAAAACCAAACCTTTCTAAAATAGTGTTTTCCTGTGGTTAGAAACATTTGACATTTTAAAATTAATTTTCTAAAATTACTCTCCCTTTATATACATTGAGCTGGTTAGTTCTTGGCCTGAGCTTAGCAGACATATGGAGCAGCTAAGAACCATTCCCTTTAGAATTCTTGCAATATTTAAGGAGTTGTAACTGGAGACTCATAAACATTTTTTGGGTGGGAAATGGGTTTCTAAGTCAAACAAATCCAGTTGGTATGGTTTCTCATCATTGCTCAAAAAATTGATATTGTACTTTAGCCATAGTAAAATCTTCAAACTAGTAGAGGTAGTAGTGCTGTATTTAAATTTACAGTCCTCCTGTACTTGTATGATATATGGAACTTGCCTTTTCTGCAGTGGTATCACATTACAGAATTCTTTTCCTTGTAAACTACTGTATCTCAGATAATTTTAACCATACCTCTAGTTAGCCAGTTACTCCTATTTTGTATTTAGACTTTAGATTTTTTCAAAATCTATGCTTGATGGCTGCAGGGAATGTTACATTATTAGCTTTTGTACTAATTGCTTTCACTTTTCAATTTTTAATAACAATTTCAGTTTGTGAACTTAATTTTGAATAGCTGCCTATGTGTGTTTCTCCAAATTTTGGATTGTACTTTATAATATTTCAGGAAAAAAAGTCTGATTGCTTCAGATACCCTTTTCCCTTCCTAAATAAATGAAGTCTTACTATCTAGGACTTCTGAGTCTCAATAATCATTTTCATATAGAGCAGTATTCCAGTGATATTAATTCAAATCATAATTTAAATACTCTGATACCAAACTATGAAAGTGTAGTAACTGAATTTAAGTTTTTTTCATAGTATTTCTGTTCATGCAAAAGGATGAAGACTGTTCTAAGAAGTATTTTATCCTTACGCAGCATTTCAGTTTAGTTCACAGAATGGTATACTAATGTAACTTCCGTGTATTGGTTTTCTATTCTGATAATGTGCATCAAACTAACATTGTACCATCTGCTTGTGAGATGGTCTTTGATAGATCTGCGAGAGCTGAAGAAGTGCTGATCTACACACTAGTGTGCGAAAAAACCAAAAACAATACCCAAAAAACACCCCAACCAACCAAAAAACCAACAAGAAAAAAAACCTGAAAACTTATTAAAATTACATGTAAACATTACTACTTCTCTTACATCCTTTTTTAAAAGAAAATTAAATTAAGAACTTAGTACAAATAACCTTATATATATGTCAGCAGAACATGGTTGACATACCACTGAAAACAAGTCAGTTCACTGACAAACTGATCCTACGTCCTTCATCGTAATAGTGATGTGGATGAGGGAGTGTTTGGCTCTAAATTCACTCTGCCGATTAACAAAGAATATATTGAGGCTGAATCCTGCAGCACTTAAATACCCCTTAAGATACAAATGAAACTTTATCCTCCCTAGACCAACTGCTTGTGTGTTCTGACAGAGTGCAAGTAATGCCACTTGCATACAGTCTAAGCTACTGTATTCTCATCTCAGTAAAAGCTAAAAGAAATGAGGGATGAAATTCTCACAATTCTCTTCCAAATATCTCATTTATCATAGTGATATAAACAAATAATTTCCCACACGAAGTACTTTATGAATTATTTCCAGTATCTACCATTACCCTGTTAGCACCTGATTGCAATTTTTTATAATTTGTAAGACCACCCGTAGCTCATTTAAATGTTTTTATATTCTACTGGCTATCAGATACATTATAGATAATCTAATGTGCTATGGTATTTAAATATTTCATTTTAAATATGCTTCATGCTTTCTGCTATTTCCCTCCATTGCATTTCTCCTTTTCTCTTACATTATTTAGACACTACTGCATTTCTGGTTGATTAAAAAGGTATAGGTACAACAGAAGGAAGTGATCACATTTTTCAAGGAAATACATTCTACTACATCTTATTGTCCCCTTCAATATACCTTTTAGTTGTTTCCTGTGTGTCGTTACTTTATTTTTAAGTGTAAATGATAGAACTATTATTTACTTGGTCTTATATGTGCTTTAAAAATAAATGCAATCCAGACACGAAGTTGGTGTTTCTTCCTAAGCAACAGATGCTTATCAGGACACCTCGTTTTAATTTGATCTTTTCCAGAGGCAACAGCTTCTCTTATGCCTCCTGTTAAAACAGGCTCCTGCCTGTCCATGGATGGGCGCCGGCATGAGAATGAGGAGAGCTGGCACGATGGCTGCAGGGAATGTTACTGTCATAATGGACGGGAGATGTGTGCCTTGATCACCTGCCCCGTTCCCAATTGTGGCAACCCCACCATACATCCAGGGCAGTGTTGTCCATCATGTCCAGGTAACACATGATTTCTTCTACATGCTTTGTAATGGAGTTTCATTTCACTTGTGTTCTGTTTCTTAATACATGAAAATAATCTCGTGCATACTTCAGTGGTAGGCCTATATGAAGGTTTCTGTGCCCAAATGTAACATGATGAGTTGCTGTCATTAAGTTCTCAGCTGTGGAAAATGGGAACTTAAATAATGAAAGGATATGTAAGTTGTGGGTCCTAGCATTTTAATCTTTGACACATTGGAATCTTTAAACTAGTAAAAGTAAGTAAAAGTTTCTAGTCTGTTACCTGTAATAGCAAGTATTGTAATAAGCCATTACTTTTTCATTTTCGATTTTAAAGTGGAGTTTTATTAAAATGTATCTCCTGATGTATGTTTTACAACCGTTCAAAGATGTACACAAACGGATGTCTTAAGTAATTGAACATTATGATTCTGTGTTCTGAGGGGAGGCTCCTATGTCACCAGCAGTAGATTATTTCAATACTTTCGGTGGGAAGGTGAAGTACAGTTCATGTTGCATTCCAATAAAATTTTAATAAGTGTTAATATGAAAAACATCTATGAAAAAGTATGAGTAGAGTGTAAGATTAATGCCCTCTGTTTTCAGAATTATTCCTACAGTATTTTATGTGCTAAGTAGATTGATTTGTAATACAGTGATATTGTCTATGACTTTATTGGAACTCATGTTAGGAGTCAGAACAATGAGGCTCATGACGCTTCTATAAATAGCAGAGCAGTTAGACAGTACTGGCAGGATATAAGCAATTATGAACTGTTTTGAATTCTTTGTAAAGAACAGGAAATCCTAGGGGCAAAACAAGCAGATTCTCTTTCTGAAAGTGACAGAGAAGAGTACCTCCTCCCTGTGACCTAAGATAACCGATCGCTTTAGATTGCTTAGACAAAGGGTGATCTCCAGTCCAGTTCACACCTTGTGGTAACTGGAAAAACTCAGTAAGGCCCCAGAAAGATGCAAGATTCCAAAGGATCTGTCTCTCAGCCTTTTCACAATGATTTGTGTCGTATTGTAGGAGATGGTATACTTCATATGGATGGGGGCAGGTTAACATATCAGTTAGATACCTTAGATAAACAAAGAAGATTCAAAATTTAAAATGTATGGTGGTTGTTCCAATTCCAGCAATTCTGTTGTTAGGTCCCCAAGAGTCATCCCTGACTTCATTCTAGTGTCAGCATACTTGTGCTTGATTTACTGAACACGTACAGAACACCTCAGAGCATTCAAATAAGAGTAATGTTAATTTTGGTCTTTCAGCTGACCAGCAGCTAATTACTTTGTGTATGGAGAATGAGTTTGGGTAAATTCATTCACAAGCCTAACGTTCAGTTTGTGGAAGAAAGATCAATATGAAGTTAGCAGAACCTGTTATCTCTCACTATACATTTCTTGTGGACAGGATGAGCGTTTGATTCTGAGCACCACTAATGTTGGTCTCTTTTATAAAAGAGCAGTTGCTTAGCCAGCAGTGTCCATTCCTCTGAGAGAGAGGGTCTGCATAGGTTTCTCTGTCTGACATCAATCCTGCTTTCAAGACACTGGCTCACCTAGCTTCTGTGTTAGCAAAGTCATACGTGGTGTAAACTCTTACAATGCTAGGGCAGACACTGCATTTTAAAGATGGCATATGTAAGTGTAGGAATTACTATGGCCAAATTAGTC
This sequence comes from Cnemophilus loriae, assembly GCA_013397755.1. Lineage (NCBI taxonomy): Eukaryota > Metazoa > Chordata > Aves > Passeriformes > Corvidae > Cnemophilus > Cnemophilus loriae. Next base: position 374,779 of record VZTF01007742.1, on the reverse strand, counting down.
TCAGTGTGGGGTTTGTTTCCCCAGTGAGGTCTTATATTTGTTAGAAATGTAATTCTGATTTTATTTTGCAACACAGTTAGTTTGATTTTTTTCTGAAATGCCAAGAACGCTTGAAGTTATCTCTGATTTATATTAACTAGTCTTTATTCAGACTGATTGTCAAATTGTTTCTTTATATATTTCCCATTTTTCACAAGATGCCATAAGTCAAAAGAGCTTCATTAAGAATAATTTATATATGTATTTTCAATAATAACAGAAATTCTTCATCTCGTGTACAGTTGTTAGTTATAACATTCACAGTTTATTTTGCCTGTCTTACAATTCTGTTTTTCCCAGATGAAATAATTGTGCAAAAGCCAGAGCTCACCAGTCCATCAATCTGTCATGCTCCTGGTGGGGAATACTTTGTAGAAGGAGAGACATGGAACATTGATTCTTGCACACAATGTACATGCCACAGTGGACGTGTCCTGTGTGAGACTGAAGTCTGTCCACCTCTTCTTTGTCAAAACCCCACCCGCACACAGGACTCCTGCTGCCCGCAGTGCCCAGGTATGTGCTGACATCCAGCTTTCATCAGAGCCCTTCCTTGATCTGAGGATGTCTGATGTTTCAGTATGAGAATGCTTCAGTGTGTGCTCAGGTGGTTGCTGTGGTGCCTTTGTTCTTCAGCGGTTTGGAGTGACAGCCTGCAGTCCTCTAATTCAAATGCAAAACTTGACTGTGTGCAAGAGAGATCTTACGTGTAAAGGGGAGTTGTGGCCCTGAACTTTGAAAATCTTTGAAGGCAATCTAATAATGTAGGGGTTGTGTGAGAACCAGAATCCTTGGAAGGTTTATGAAATATGCACTCGTTTATGGAGACATGCAGGATTAGAGAAACTTTGAAAGCAGTCAAAGTGTTAGATAGAGACAGGTTTGTTTCTTTTTCTTTCTACATGCCTTGGTTTCTTTGAACCTTTTTATTACTATCTTGTCTATTTGGGATTTGGTCTCAAAAATACTTCTGTTTGCTTTTACCTTCACGTGGTATCATTCTGAGAGTGATTTGAAAGCAGCTGAGCAATATCAAAGCATTCCAGCCTGGCAGGTGTGCCAGACTCCTCCTAGACTGCCTCACAGTGTCAAGAAGATAACAGGATTTGCTTTCCCCCAAGGAAATATATTCAATTATAAATGAACATAAATTCCTATTTTACATAGCAAATGGGGGAGTTTATTGCAGTGGAAATTTAGTACAAACCTGTGAATTGCATGTAAACTCACTAAGAAGATAAGCCTTTATTAAAACCAAAATTAAAAATTTTACTTTAGGAAAAAACAGAAGTTAGGTTTTGCCATTAGGTTTTGCTAAAAGGTTTTTATTTGGGTTTAGGTGTGGGGCTTTTTTTCTGACAAAATATTTTCAGTAAACAAGGTAGCCAGTTCTCCCGAACTGCATTTTTTTCATTATTATAATGAACATTTGCCTACTTCAAAATACTATTTTGGAGGAGCTGATCTTTCCTCACTGGCTATATAATAAGCTTAGTCTCATGGCTTAATGCTATGAGACTGAGAACTGATCCCAGTGCTCTTATGAATCCGTTCTTTTCTTCTCCTTTTCTCATATTTTCTCTGCGCATACAGTCCTGTTTCTTGACCCATAATGTCTGTTAAAGTACAGCTTCATTGCAGGAATATGTCTCCCCCATGGATGGGCATGAGAATTAAAGCAAACCATTGCCATCAGGCTAAAGCATGATCAAGTTCCATTTGTTTCTCAACAGCTTATAATTAGCTCATCTAAGTCCACTAGTGAAGGTGACAGCAGCATAATAGCTTTTCACTTTGCATCATTCAAAGACTTGGGCTGACATGGTAGAAGATGGGATTCAGGTTTTAGATTTAAAATTTAATCTCTCTTGTTTGAGATGAATTCCTATACACCATGCAATTGAGAGCATTCAGAGTTGCTTTCTGAGGGGCTGCTTCTGATGGTGATTGTTTTTCACTTTGCTGTCCTTTTCCCAAGTTTTTTTTTCTTTTTTTACTTTTTTCTTGCTTTCTTTTTTGCGTAAAAAAAGAAGTCTCAATAAAGGTCTAAATAAGCATTACACTAGAGCATATCATGAGGTCTTCATCCCATGTAAGGACTGAAGAGGCATGAGGCTCTGTCCTTCTAGTTCTGAAGCAGTGAGCCAATGTGTAACAATTCCATTGTGTTCTTCAAGAGTGAAGCCTCTGTTAAGGAGCTATGAGAGAAGTTACCCACTGTATGTTAAACGACCTGTTTATGTTTACAGATGAGACTCTTCAGCCCTCCCCATCAAGCAATGAGAGCATGCCAAGTTATTGCAAAAACGATGAAGGTGATATTTTTCTGACAGCTGAGTCCTGGAAGCCCAATGTCTGCACTAGCTGCATTTGCATGGATGGTGTGATTAGATGCTACTCCGAGTCTTGCCCACCGGTATCCTGTGAGAGACCTGTTTTGAGAAAGGGCCAGTGTTGTCCTTACTGTATTGGTGAGCACATAAAAATAGTTGTTAACTTGCTTGCTGTTCCCTTCTTGGGAATAAGACAGAAGTTTTATTTCCAAACTGAAATGCTTTCCCTGTTCGGTGAAATGTAGTCTTCTATGCCACCAGTGGAATTGGAGAGTGAAATCTGCATAGCATAGGGAACCTTGAGGATCATGATTTGTGGTTTTTAGGTAGAAGCTCATAGAGATATACATCTAATTTGCCTACAAACTCCAGAGGCCATCCTCCTGGAATCTTGGAAAGACACCTTATTGGATGAAGACATTACAAAAAAATTATTTTATTTAAAGGAAGATCTGCCAGGTAACACATACGTTACATCAAGATTTATGTGATAATATGAGGAAAACATTAATTATGACTGCAGAAGATGAGCTTAAGCATTCTGAAATTTCACAAAATGGAGAACTGTTAATGAGGCATCTAAATTAAAATACAGGAAAAAATGGAATTTCATTAATGATAATATCTCTGAAATAAAAATAGGGAAAAAATATGTATTTTTAAATACTGAAAATGCATAAAGAATTAGGGTCATGCACTGGTGTTGAATTTGGAGCTGAAGTAAATGGTAGATGCTGTAGACAGTGAAAATTGCTAGGCATTTTTAAAGTAGCAAAATTGGAGATTAGTGATCACTTTTCCATTGTATGTTGAATAGGAGTATTTATGCACAGATGACTTTTTTGTGAGTTCACAGTAACTACAAAGGCTGTAGAATGGAAGCTGCTGATAGAGAAAAATCGTATAATGTACTTAATGAATTCAAGTCTTTGTAGCATTGTTGGAAAGCATTCAAAGCTTACTTACCTTCATTTGCAAAAGTAGTAGGGGGAGATACAGTAGAAAAGAACAGTAAGAAAGAGTATAAGAAAATTGATGGGTTTTAAATATTTAATTGAACGTGCGAGTCAACTTGCTCACCTATAAACAAAACAGTTCTTCATCAGAAAGATGTCAGAAAGATTGTGAAGTATGTTCAGACATTGATACAACTCTTGAAATCTTTAAATCATTGCAGATAGAATAGCTTTAATAAGAGGTGATACAGTTTTATATGATGTACAAGGAGTTCAATGTAAGAATGCCTGGAAAAGTTACAAAGTATCCAAGCTTCAGTTGCCTTTGGAACCCTACTTAGATTCGTGATGAGGATATTTTGAAGGGAGAGTACAATGTTATCCTATTACTATTTCTTCTCATGGTTTGCATACAAAATGGGGAGAATTTAAAGCTTCTTTGACAACTCTCTTTCTGCAGACTTTTCTTCCAGTGAGTTTGAACCATAAAATAATTTTAATCCAAAAAACATTTTAACATTAAAAAAATATAGTGTTTGAAAAGCTGGGCAATCAAACCAGCAGAGTCAGAATATGAGGCTTAGTACTGGACTGGAGAATTCTGTGGGTGAGGAGGGGATGCACCAGAGGAGCTTGTGCAATGAGCTACAATAATGAAAGCTTTAAAACCTTGTTGCCTACATCTTGCGTGTCAGGTCTGCAAATATATACACACAGCATGTAGATATGGCTTTAATTAATTTACTTTGAATCCTATATAGTTGTATAATATTGCAAATACTTAAATGTGTGAGCTATGAAAGCTAAATGATTTTTTTTTAGTAGCAACTGCTCAGCAATACAAAATACAGAAGCCAGATTTTAATTGACACTGAGATATAAAGATTTTCAGTGACGCTACATTTTATTAATCCATGTTGTCCTATTGTAGTCGGAATGTTTTGTGGTTTGAATAACTGAAATTCATGGAAACTTAACTTTTTCTATGATTTCTATTAACTATATATACTCTTGCATGTAAGAGGAGTCAGGTCATGCACTTAATTTTCATCTTTCTGGTTCTTACTGGTTTGCTCTTCATTTTTGAGAATTTTTGTGAAGCACATCTTTGTACAGATTCTTTCTTACTATTTTCGTGTAATACCTGATAAAATGTTTAGAATCATAGAATCATTTAGGTTGGAAAAGACCTCTAAGATCAATAGATCCAACTGTTAACCCTGCATTGCCAAACCCACCACTAGATCATGTCCCCAAATGCTGTCTACACATCTTTTAAATCCTCTAGGGATGGTGATTCAGTCACTTCCTTGGGCATAGGCAAACTCTGTGGAAACAAGCCTTCTTCATTTATTGGAATTTCCAAAATTATGCTGGATTTTAGCGCTGCATTATTCTATTCTGCTTCTTTCTGGATCCAGTTTGTATAGATTCCAATTCAAAATTTTACAGTCTTGAATGCTTTGTTGTTTGAATCTTCAAATTCATCCTGTGTGTTCAACATTTGTCTTTTTCATGCAAAGAAGGATTAATTTGGAAAGATAACCTTCTAGTTAAGAGAGGATAAAGGGATATCTATTTGATTAGAGACAAGATTAATCTTCTGCAAAAAACAGACCAATGACTGTTTGTTTACCAGTCATTTACCAGATGCGACTGATTTCCTGGTGCAGCTAGAAGAAATTTGAGAGAAGCAGGTAGAGCTAGACACTGAACTGTGTTTTTGTATATGGGTTTCTTACTGCAAGTCTGTCTTGTTTCCACTGTCCTTGAGCACCTGTTGGTGTTGTGGCCTTCATCTTCATCCTTGTTTATACTTTCATAGTGGTGGACACCAGAACAGAAGACACTTACAGGATAGTACTTCATTAGGACTTAAAAATCTCCTCTTGAGGTTCAAAGGTACAACACTGTAAATGTGATTTTACCTTTGTTCATTCTTCTAAAAAATATTTGCTGTATTAAATTGTGATGTGTTCTTCACAAATCTGGAAAACTGTCGGCAAGTTAAAGGACTTTTCCAAAGGACAAACCAGCTGCTGAATTGAAGAAGGTGTCCTAAGTGAAGCAAGGTAACATTATGGGAGCAAATCTGAGTGGGCCAATAGTGCTCAGATTTAGGTCTGCATAGGTAACTAGCAGCAGAGGAGCGCTCAGGCTGTGTGCCTCGCCCTGTCCCCAGACACACCTCCTTCCTAACGCAGGGTTCTGCTGGCTCTATATGCCAAAATCATCTAGTGAAGAAACTAATGTCCTTTCTGCAGCTTGAAGCCCCCTTTTCCTCGCACTCTTCCTTTCCCATGCTCACACCACATTCACTTAAAAAATCTACTTTGAGAGGTTGGGACCCATACTAAAAGCCACAAAAGCCATGAGATACCGAGGACCTCAAGAACCATATGTGCTTTTCAGATAATTCCATTAACATTTTCACAATAATACTTCTTGCTGGTCTTCTTTTGTATTTGAATTTACTCTCTCCAGATCTGTTGGACTGGTTTGCTGACTGCTAGCCTCATTATTACACATTATGTCACTCTATTATGTTATCACTAATTAAAACCTTTACTGATGGCCAAAATATATAATAAAGCTGACATAGGGTAAAAATGTGTTACTGGCATACTTAAAGATGTAATCTGTGTGAATGTGTAAGCCAGTATTTACCTGAAAGTTTAAGAAGTTTGTGATTTCATTCTGTTATCTCATTCATATGTTTAATGTGCAAGCTCATGTCATCAGCAGGTTTCATAACAATTTTTGCCTCTAAGAAACAAAGGTAGCAGGAATCTAGGATGAAAATGAGGCGCTGCTTGGCTTTTGGAGTTTCTGTTGTGTGGTTTTTTGGTTATCCTTAAAGTGCTCCAGCACCAAAAAACATCCCAGGCTAAGCAATTCATTACTACCTTCTCAGTGAAATAGGTTTACTGCAGACCACCTAAAAGGCTTGCAACATTAAAAAGTGGTGTATTGAATGCCTAGGCAGAAAGATCACATCGATTGCCAGTTTATATAGTATTAACCATGAAAAAATATACTGAGTTTAGTTATTGCTCTTTTCCTAGGGTTTTCCGTTGATGCAGTTGCAGGGAATTGTCAGATCCCCTTCAAATCTGTTTTATCATTACAGTCTAAGCAATTCTAGTTACTTCACCTGAGAGTTTCTTCATCCTTCTTGGCACCCTGCCTAATCTGCTTTTTTAAGTATTCTAGACAGAGTTCATCATTCTTGAGCTTTGGTAGTTAGAAATTTAGGTAGTTAGGAGTTTGGAGTTTTTTTTAGCTTAATAGAGTTTACTAGGAAATAAGGAGGAAGATGAGTAGTTGGCAGTCTCAAACAGTCAAAGAGAATGAATTTTTCTTAATTTTCACAGCACTTTTGATCTCCTCTTTTCATGTCCTGATCATCCATCCTCTAGCCTCTTGCATTAATAAAATGAGGAGAAGCAGCCCAGGCTAATTCTGTACTTCATAAAGAAGCAGAAATTACATTTTTTCACAAAGATTTTCTGGAAGATGAAGAGAGGATCCTTTAATTACAGCTGGGATTTCTTTGTGGCAATTGTTTCACTTTTGTGTTTAGGAAAGAAATCAGATTTGTGTGTAATTGGCTGTTACTGCATGATCACAGCAGTGTTTTGCTTCCATAGAAGATACAGTTCCAAAGAAAGTGGTCTGCCACTTCAGTGGAGAAACATACGCAGATGAGGAACGCTGGGACATTGACAGCTGCACACACTGCTACTGCCTGCAGGGTCAGACTCTCTGCTCCACTGTCAGCTGCCCACCTCTGCCTTGTGCTGAACCCATCAATGTGGAGGGAAGCTGCTGTCCCATGTGTCCAGGTAATGTGATGTGACAACCCAGTTTATTGTGATGCTGGTTCCCTAGGGCCAATAATAAGTTTTTTTAATTGGGTTTTGAATGTCAGTCCATATTTGAACAGTATCACAAAGGCCACAGACTTTTAGACATCAGGAAAATTAATATTCTTAACAGATAGGCACATTGTGCAAAAAAATAGTTTGAATTTCACTTATTCTGAAAACTGTGAACTGAAAAATTACTTGCTTGCTTCTGTTTTGTCCTTTTACAAGGCTGTGGAAATACATTAATGAAGTGGGAAAATTCATATCCTTACATCTCTGCAGATTATGTCACAGTGATTAACACTTCTGTCTTTTCTGAGTCTCTTGGTTACTTTTCAAATATCACATTGCTTTATTTATCACTTTAACTTGGCTTAAAAGCAATGTGAAATTTTCTTAGCTATGGGCACAAGGGGCATAAGAATTGCAAGTGGTTTTTAATGTGAGTCCTGATACACTGCTGCAGAAGTTTGCTCACCTTATTCAGTCAGCTGGTAGCTACTTCTGACAGGACAACTGGGGAGATTCAGCAGTACCTCCTCTTGCAATTCTCCTGCTTTGAGGATTACAAAAAAAAACAAGGCAAAGGAACCAGTAGGGACTGTTTACATATCAGCTGAGAAGATGTAACCTTCCCTTCATTTTTGGGGGGGAGGTTTTGTTGAGTATCACAGAGGAGTAAGCCTGTAGTAAAGCATGTATTCTGAGATGGTATTTTCAAAAGCAAGTTTGTCCACACCAGTCCTTCATCCCATTCACATTATGATAATGATAACGGCAACAGGCATGTATCCCATGTACAATATGGAATAAGTTTTCAAACAAAATCCCAGGCTAATGATGAAAATTCTGAAACAAATAAAATAATTTAAAGGACAAAGCACTGCAGATGGGCAAGTATATTTCATCAGTTAAGAGCAGCACTGAGAAGTTAAGCAGCCTATAACTTGTGAAACACATTTTTCTCATTTCACAGAGATGTACGTACCTGAACCCACTAACATCCCCATTGAGAAAACAAATCATCGAGGAGATGTTGAACTAGAAGTACCGAACTGGCCAACACCGAGTGAAAATGATATAATCCACATTGCCAGAGGTCAGATCTGATATAAACTGGGATAACTTAAGACTGTGTTTATTCCCCATGTTTTAATGCATCTACTTTTTCTATTCAGGTAGCATCTGTATAATGCTTTGAAAAGGTGGTTACCTGGGAATATTCTTCAGTGCATAATTCTTACATGCATTTTGCTTTGAGTAAAGATTAGTCAGTTGATTAAATTATATTTATACATTTTGGTCTCATTATTACTCCGTGTTCCACATAGAAGAAACATCTGTGTTGGTATGATGGAGTTCTGTAAAATTAAGAATACAACAAAATGATGAATCAGAAGTGATTATACAGTGTCTTTTGTGATTCAAAAACTGGAAAGCAGGCCATTGGAGTTGATAGACCTTCATTTGATCCATTTGACATTCTCATGAATAGATAAACAAAGATGGAAAAACAGGTACCACAGGCCAACATATATCATAGCCAAATATCAGACCTTATACAAAAAAACACCTCAGGTATAGTGACACACAGCTAATAAAGTTGTCTAAGGATGTAAATTCATCTTTTGTTTAAAAATGCACTGTAATATTATTCCAATGTAGAGGAAACAGTCTGTGCCACCGTCTTTGTTAACCTTTTCTAATTGAAAGACAACCTAAACTATGTATTTTTTTTAACCTGAGGATGTCTTTTTTTTAATCTGAGGATGATCTCATAGCATGCTATTGTTTGGAGAAAGGATGCGTGAAATGTAACTGCTTTACAAAGTTGTAAGCTTACGCTTTTATAATTACAGCATTTTCATTTCTCAGGCATTAGTAGCTAGCTTGCAACTATCCTGCCTGGCGATTATAAACACACACTAAAAACTGAGGGAATTTTGTACATGTCATTGAAAGTTACCATTCTTTGCAATTACACACACAACTTGCTATAGTCTACTAGACTGCCAGCAGTCTGTTTTCACAGGCTGAGTGCTGAAGGTATTGTAATACGCTCTCAACAGGTGAGAGAGTGAACACATCGTACTTGTCCTATCAGTTTTTAAAAGTAAAAAAAGAAGAAATTACTTTCATCCTAAGATTTCCAAGTTCTCCTCAGCCTGGAAACACAGTCTGATTTTTTTTACAAGTGGGAATTTGGTTGTGATCAGATAAGATCATGCAAACATAACTGAGTTAAGAGGTTATTGTCAGACTTGGTCGTTACTGTGCTTTAGATTTCCTTTTATCTCCTCTCTTTTTCAAGGCCTTTTCCTGACTAATATAGATAGGATTGCCTCTACAAGATACCAGCTTTTGGTTGTTCTAATTTATGTAAATAAGGTGACATTGCAGGAGAGAAAGTCCAAATCCATATGAGTGACTAGATGTACAACTGAGACTTTTATAATTACATTCTTCCTTACGGCCAAGGCCCATTTATAATTACTAACAATTGCTCCCATTTGCCCTGCAGACATGAACCATCTCCAGGGAGAATACCGAAGTGGCAGTGGGCCACACCCCAGTGAAGATGCATCCGTCAGCTCTGTTGCCTTGGTTACAATCCCAATCACGATAGCACTGTTCCTGATCATCGTCTTCCTGCTCATCAACCAGAAAAAGCAGTGGATTCCAGTGTCCTGCTACAAAGCTCCAACAAAGGTGCCGTGTCTATTTCCAGGCTTTCCAGTTTTTACGAAACCAGGAACAAAACATTGTGGAAAATGTTAAGCAATAAAGAGGCTGTTAAAAGTCTGGGAAAAAACCTGCTGCACATCTGGGGCAACCAGGTTAAGCCTTTGTGTGGTGCTGAATTAACAGAGAACAGTTAAACCAGCCCAGCTGGGATATGAGAATACCAGAGCTCCGTTCAGAAGATGAAAAATGGTGACTCCGAAGAGAGTGTTGGTCTGTTACTATGTCTGGCATAAGCCAACTTTAACGAAAGTCCAAACTCTTTCATTGCCAGTTTGATTTTGTTTTGTGCTTATGGACTTGAACCATTTTGACTTTTTAAACTCTGTGTGGAACACAAAAATTGTATGATTTACTCAATATTTCCTTTCTGTTTTAACAGCCTTCTTGCCTAAACAATCAACTGGTATATGTGGACTGCAAGAAAGGTACCATGGTCCAGGTGGACAGTTCTCAGAGGATGCTAAGAATTGCAGACCCAGATTCAAGATACAGTGGATTTTACAGCATGCAGAAACAGAACAACCTACAGGCAGATAATTTCTATCAAACAGTTTGAAGAATTGCACCCTTACCAAGGATTTAAGAAAGAGAGAGAGAGAGAAAGAGAGACAGTCTGCTATTAAAATAAAACTAGAATTGTGCACTTGCTTAGTGGATTGTATTGGATTTGTGACTACATGTACAGCTCTAAGACCTTTCTGGGATGAGCTCTGACTCCTGCAATGTGCCAGAAAAAGCATTCCCACTTTTCCTTGAGATAACTGACCAAGTGTTTTCTTAGAACCAAAGTTTTAAAACTTGTTAAGATGTATTTGCTTGTAACATAGCTATAGAGGTTTTTTGGGAGGGGGAATCAGGGGCTAGGGGTAGGCAATGAAGTAAAAGGAAGCTTCAGAGAAGAAAAGCTGGTCATGCTTGGCTGGAGATGAAAATACACTGCTGAACAGCAGGATAGTGGTTTTCCTTGTTGCTCTGAAATTGCATCTGTTGCAGCAAAAGCCTAACCCCAGGTGAAAAAAAAATATGAAAAGGTCTGATTATTTTTTTCCAGCTGTTGCTACAGTAATATACTCCTAGAACAGAATTTGTCACATCACAGGTGTGGTGTAGCTGCAAATATTTTTCTATATGATGAGAAGCTGCAGTAGTTAATGAAATAGCAAGGAAAAGATTATAGCAGAAAATAAAGGGTGGGTTTATTAAGGATGTATAAAATTATACCTTGTGCTGCTTTTTGTTTTTATTTTTGTTTTTATTTTTTTTTTCTTCAAAGCTGATTGGCTAGATTAGCCGGACTTCAGCAGAGTTAGCAAATGACTGAGGCCTAAGTAATTCCTGATATGAGCACTGGATCTTTTGACAGCAGTATTGAAAGGAGGAAGGAAGGAAGGAAAGAAGGAAGGAAGGAAGGAAAAGTCAAGAACACCATGCAGTTCCAGGGGCTTTTGTTTGTTTGTTTTGTCTGTTGTGGTTTTGTTTTGTTATTTTATATCAATCTCTGGTTGTTCATACAGGAGAAGGAAAAATATTTTTGTTGGACAAAGCTCTTGCGTACAAGAGAGTAAAAAAGAGACTGTTTTAAGGTTGTTGTTTTTTTCCTGTTGATGTTCTTATTTACTGGTATGCAGATTTAGAAACTACTTCCATGCTAGGAAGCTGCTTAATTTTAATTGTATATTACTCAAGCACCTTTTTTGAAGCTCAGAAAAAAAAGGAGATCATGCTTCTTTAAACTTTAGCATTATAGGAATATTTATGTAAATATAATTATGCTAAAAACAACAAAAAGTATTTGTATGTTTGTGTATATATATGTATATACAAATGCATGTAGGTATACATATGTATATATACGTGCATGTGTATATACACTATACATATATATACTGTATATATAAAATACTATGTATACAGTATATATTTTTTCTATTTTTTTTCTTGTTGAATGTATTTTTATCCGAGAAAGATTTTACCCAGAGCAGAAACAGATAACAGGCATTCCATATCAATGCTTAATTGCTTGTGAGTTTAAGAAAGACAAGAAAAGAGCATCTCATTCTACCTACAGTTTGATTTGATTTGATTTGATTTGGATTTGATTTGATTTGATTTGAAAGTGTTTGTGTGTGTGTGCGCGTGTGTGTGTGTGCACTCTTGTGTTGGTGTGTGTTCAGTTTGTGCACGATTATAGCAGTAAGCGTTGCTCTTGCTACTTGCTACATTTCAGGGTGTTTCTTATTTTTCTTTTCCTGCTTAGCCTTAAAAAGGCTTTTTAATGAATGCATTGGCTAGAGACACTGATGACAATATACATGCAGCACTAATCAACTCCATAAAATAACACGATCAGCTCCTGGATTTTGGTTGGTTTTGTTTTTCTTTATTTTTTTTTTTTTCAAACAATTGTTTGAAACAACTACTGGAATATTGTCCGCATAAAGCTGGAAGTTTGTTGTAGCTTGCCTCATTTATAACTCTGACTGTATAATACAATGTTAACTTTCCAAACAGGTCTTGGCACTTTTATACTAATTACCCATTTGTGCATTGCCTTTTTTCTTTTACAAATGCTTGTCATAAGAGACACAGATACCCAGTATGCTTAATGTGAAAAGAAAATGTATTTTTTGTAAAGGAACTCTCAAGTATTGTTGTAAATACTTGGTCAGAGATTGCTGAACTTTAAAACTGAAAAAAAAAAAAACCTAATTTATTATTATAATGACCTAATTTATTAATCTGAAGATTAACAATTTTTTTGTTTTAGAATATCAAAAAGGTGTTCTAGCTGTTTGCATCAAAGAAAAAAATAGGTGTATCATTAAGGGTCAACATTTTTTCTGCTTATATTACTTCAGTTTCCAACCACCAATAAGAAAAAATGTAGTCTCCCCAGTGTTTTGTACTCAATCTGAAGATGAAACAGAGATGTTTCTGTCCAGTAACTGCAGAGATTTTGTCAAGACAAAACATCCATTCCTTGCATAAGAGTAAGCAGTCTTTATCCAGAAATTGTAAATGCTTGCTTTTGTTTTACAATCAAGGCCATATTCTGAAAATATTAGCAGGATATAGGACATGGTGTAAAATGTTTTTATTATTATTATTTTATTATTATTATTTTAAAGATATGATTTATCCTATGTGCTGTATCCATTACACTCTTTTACTTTGGTTCCTGTTGTGCTCTTGTAAGAGAAATGCAGATATAATTTTCTGAAAAATAGATGCATATGTGGCACTCGGAGTGCACTGCGGTTCAGCAGATTGCTTGTTTACTTTTTTAACTGTAAGGCGGTTTCTTGTAATTTGGCTCTTGGCAGCACAATAAAAAATTTTAAACCTATGGAAGCATGTTTTCTTAAATGTTCATATTTATTACTTCTGTACACTGGTCCTTGAGACATTAGTTTGTAGTTTGATATTATGGTGAGTAGGAATTCATATTATTGTCATGCCGACCTGAGATCAGAACAGTTCAGAAGGCACTGTGGGTAAGGAGGAGTTTGCAGGTACAGAAAGTTCTGCATATTACACTAAAGAGCACTGTGGGTAAGGAGGAGTTTGCAGGTACAGAAAGTTCTGCATATTACACTAAAGAATCTTCACATTAGAGAGCTTTGTGGGATCCCAAATAGTTCCAGCGTACAGTAAAGATGAATCAAATGCACAGTTTGGCCTTTGCCCTGCCATGGCATTTATGTGGTCTAGTCTTACCTGACAGAAAGCCATGATTAACCATACACGATTCTAATGCGAGGTCCTACAAAAAGTGTATGGGATCAGAATTTGCACTTCATGGACTTTCTACGCCTCAGATCATTTGTTTATCTATTAGCCTATAATTTTTTTTTTCTTCTAGGAATTTGTAAGTTAGTTAACTTGATGTCCAAGTTCTGGTAGGTAAGATCCTGAGGCAAGGTGGTTTTCAGGTTAACTACTTGCTCTGTGAAAAACTGCCTCCTTTCTTTGAACCTACCCTCCTAATGGTTTCATTTAAAATCCCTGACACTGCATTCAAAGCAGCAGTAGCTCAATATTTATATGCTACCTATTAATTTAGAGACCTGTATCTTGTTTCCATTTTTTCTTAAGAATCTCGGGACTTGATTCTTTGGGAGTAGTTCCATACCTTATGGCCAGCCTTGCCCTTCCTTGTACTTCCATGTACATCCTTTAAAGATGAAGGGTAAGGGAACTGAAAATGTGCACATTGTTCACGTGGTACTCCCAGAATCTAGCACGGTGTTTACTGTTTGGATTGTTACTGACCGCTGAGTCAGTGTTCTTGTAGAGCTAGCTGCAATAATACAAAATGCCCAGTAGTTACTGCAAAGCCCATAAATGACTTTGACTGAGATAGATCTGTACTTATGTGCATCCCTTTACATTTCCATACGCTGCATTTCCTCTCCCTCACTAGTTACCTGTTCCAGCATTATTGCTTCTTCGCAAGACTAAGGCTATGGAGGACTTATATCTGCTAGAAGAGCATCTTCTAACTCTGCAAGCATTTTGGGTTTTCGTCAGAATGAAACAGAAAACATCATTGCACCAATCTATAAAACACTGGGGCATCCACATTTGAACACTCAAAAGTAGCTCTGGCCTCCAGTGCCTTACAATGTCTGAAAGGATCATATTTGGAATGCCTATTTACACTAGGGTTTGTCAGCTTGTCATAATCCTGAGTAGGATAGGATGCAAATCCTTTAAATTACCTCAGTGGCACTCAGATGCTTAACAAGGAATGCATTTTCCATTTGCAGTGTTGCCAAACATCAAGTAGAAAGTACAAAAAGAAACTTAAAGGAGGCTGAAACCGAATCAGGAAGTTAAGCAGAGAAAATTCCTGGTACATACTTTAGGATGTCAAAAGTTCATGGCGCCTCAAAAAAAATACAAGATAAAAAAAGCCCATCCTAAGCTATTGTGCATAAGGGCACAATACAAAGCTAGCAAAGGATGGGCACGGGAGTCACAGTGCTGGTAAGAACAAAGTATCTCCAAAGCTTAGATTCTTGCGTACTAGGTGACTGAATGGAGGCATAAATGATAGTAAGAACAGGTTACAACAAAACTACTGCAAATACTCCTATCACGGCAGAGGCACTGGAACTGGGTGATCTTTAAAGGCCCCTTCCGACCCAAACCATTCTACTCCTCCGCCTCCTGCCCGATGAGCCGCCCCCACTCGCCGTGGGGCAGTGAGTCAGGCTCCCGTGTGCACGGACCCCGCTGNGGCTATGGCGGCGGCGGCGGCGGCCTCGCAGCGAGACCCCGGCGACTGGCAGGACTTCTCGGGATTCCAGCCCTCCGCCGGGAGCGGCCCCGAGGCCGCCCGCGACAAGGGCGGCTGGGGCGGCGGGGATCTAGGAGCGAAGCTGTCCCTCTGCTTCGAGCCACCACAGGCCCGGCCTGGCGGCGGCGAGAGCCGCGTTCCGCTGCGGCCGCTCACGGAGCAGAGCGCGCTGCAGGACGACGAGTGAGTGCGGGCCGGGGGCGCGGAGAGGGAGCGGAGGGGAGGGGAGGCCCGGCCTGAGGGGACAGCGCGGCCCCCCGGCCCTGCCCTGCGAGAGCGCTGCCCTTGGGCCTTGCCGAGCCCAGCAGGGCTTGGGGGCGGCGGGAGCGGAGCCTTTCCCCGCCCCCGGGGCTGCAGCTGGGAGCCGCCGGACCTCGGCAAGAGGGCACGTTCGGCGTCCGCGGTGCGGGTTTGACGTGGAGCCCTCCGGCTTTGCCCCCCTGACTGCCAGGGAAGCGTGTGAGCATCCCAGAGCTTCTTACCCCGCCGAGGTAGCGAGAAGTACTTGTTCTGAAGTGCAGTGACCAGGGTTAGTATTTGTTTAGTTTCTTGCAAAGTGCACGCTGTCTTAGTGCTTGAAATTAAACATGGAAAGTGTGGAAAGCAGGTGAAGAACCAAATCGCACCTGCAAGTCCGATAATTGTCTGGGGATTTTCCCCCTGAGCAGTAGAGCCTTTGTGAGCCACGCTGCTGTACAGTTTCTAACATTACTTTACTAGTATTTCTATTCCTTCTTTTTATAGTAAATTTAGTCATCATATCTTCATTAAAAATACTGTAGTCTTACTTTAAGGTAACTAAGTTGTATGTCTTGTTCTAAGAGAAGAATAAAAAAAAAGCCTCTTAGCAAAATACCAGATCTGTGGTGTAAACAGTGAGGTAAGTTCAGAGAACCATGAATTACGTTGGGCAGTGATGAGGCTCTGTCCGCCCTTCTGTGTCTGCCTCGGCCTTTCCTGTGACCTCCTCTGAGCCTCAGCTAGGCAGCCGTTGGAAACATCCACCCACGGCATAGTGCCTGGATGCAAGGCTTGGCTGGGGACTTGCGGAAGCAGCCTGCTTACAGGGCTGCTGTGGTTAAACGCTGAGCTGGTTCACCAGTGTAGGTCTGCGTGTGCAAGCCTCAGGTTTGCACAGGCCAGCCTCCAGGCCGCCCAGAGAGGATGTACACTCTAGAAACAGTAAAGACTGACCGAGGACAAGAGTGGTGGGCTGAGCTCTGCAAGAGTATTTCCGGAAAAAAATTAATTCTTGCAAAATTTTAGTCTGATCTGTGCATTTTTCATTATTCTGTGATAAATGGAAAGGAAAAAAAAAAGAGAAAAGATTTGGCTCAGAATTTGCTATTCGGCCTCTGCTAAACAACATGAGGAATGGAATTTATAGCTCAGCTCAAATTTCATTGAAGAAAGGGCTCATCCACCCCCAGAAAAGATTTTGAGTATAGTTATAGAATTAGTATGGAAGCTGTGTCTTCATTTATTGTTTTGTTTCACTGCTGTGCATAGCTTTAAAACACTAAAAATACTGTCAGTAACTTGCAAATGAATATTTAGAGATGAAAATATAGTTATTGATAGAGATATATGATCATTAGGAATATGTTTATTGCTGATCAGTTGCTGCTTGTTTTGAGGCCTGCATTTTTATTCCTTTATTCATCTCTCCAGGATTTGGAATGCTTTGACTGATAATTATGGTAACGTGATGCCAGTTGACTGGAAATCTTCCCACACCAGAGCTTTGCACTTGCCAACACTGAATCTTTCAGAAAAAGGGGTAAGTTCTGATCAGCAGAAGTACCCTCTTTGGATCTTTGGTACTCAGCAGGGAAATAAAACTGCTTGCATTTGTATAAAAGACTGTTGTTATTAAGTGGCTGAAAATATTTTTAGTACTTGCCATTACACATGAGAGCTTTTTAAAAATCAAAGAACCCTTGATGTATGTTTGCATCTCCTTGGGTTGGAATAATTTGGGGTTAGTTTTAGGTGACTGTTCATTAGAGCCAGAGCATGATAGAAAAAAATGTAAAATGAGAAAGTGTTTCACGTAAAATCTTTCTGCTGTGTGATTCGTGTTGAACACTGATCTGGGTAAGGGAGGAAAAGAGGCAGGAGTACTCTAATTTCGCAAATCCAGTGAGGACTTTTTAAAGTTCATGTAATTCCACAGTCAGATGGCTTCTTTAACAGGAAAGATGGCCCAGGAGACACTGAAGTGCAAGAGTTTGTTTTGTTTTCCTTATTTAAGAGTTAGAATAGTTCTCTAGGGTGGGAGCAGGGAATTAAGAGCTTCAGAGAGGTTTATAGAAAGGGTTGTCCTCTGATGATCTTAAAAGTGGATTAAAACACTTCAGGAGGAAAAGCTAGGAGGAATTCCCATCTCTCAGGTTTTCTGAGGAAACGAGTGGCTTTTAAACACGGTGAAGTTCAGTTATGTTGTAAAAATATCTGAGTGTGAGGATCAGGTAATGTTTTGGCTTCTGCCGTCCATTAGGTAATCAACAGATGCTTTTTACTGTGACAGGAGCAAAGATTGTTCTGTTGAAAAGGATACTTTGGGGTTCAGTAGAGGAAGGTGCAAATTTGGAACTCACTTTCTTGATTTGAGTCTCATGATTATCCCTTGAATTTGACTTGTGTTTCTTCTAATTTTTAATGGGTCCTTGTTCAGAGTTTATAAGTGGTTTTGGAGTAATTAAATTCTTACATTTTAAGTAAAAATACAATCCCGCCATGCTGTGACCTTGTGTCAGGAAAAAATGGACTGGAAGACTACTGGATTTCTTGATAAGGAACAAAGTATAACATATAAAAAGAACCGTTTCATATAGTTTTTGTAAGTTACTTGCAGGAAGTTATGAAGCAAGTACATAAAAAAGTGTGAAGTGGTGTTGCTGGATTAGAAAGAATCTTAGGTATGCCGCCAGTAGAGAGAAAACCAGTTCATGGATTAAACGTATCTCAAGTTTTTCAGCTTTCACTCCACATGGCATGCCTTCTGATGTGTAAAGACTGGAGAGCATTTGACATACTTTTCTTCTGCTTCGTGTTCAGCAGTATTGCTGGATACGTGACAGCACATATGGACCAGCTAGTATCTTGTTTTAACTTCCTTACAGTGAAAACTAACAGCTTAGCAACACTTCTCTGATGCGTTTGAAACTAATAATATGCTACTGAAGTTGTGCTGAAAGCATTTCTCCTCCTGGTTTTAGTAGGGAAAAATGTGAGGTAAATAAGGCTGATTCACCTGATCTTAGTTGCTTCAGGTGACAAGTCTGTGCACACTTTTATACGTCTCTTGACAGTGAAAGAGAAGTAGCTGGGTAGAAGTGGTGTGCACAGTGGTACAAGGAATGGGCTTGTGCAATTCATTGTTTGTTTTATTTTTGCTAGATTACTTTTAACTGGGTCATTCCCTTGGTAGCAGGAGGACAGAAGGAGGCATGGAGTGTGGCTGGGTGGAAAGTCAAGTGTTCCTTTTAGTCCAGATTACAGCTGATGCCATTTTTGGTGGTTTATTAGTCTATATTATCAAAATATGTTCTGAAAGTCTCTCAAAATGTTTCTGGAGATGTCAGGAGAAAAAGCAGATCTTCTAGATAAACTGTTATCCTTGCTTACTATCCCATCATTGTTGGCATAATCCTATATGCATGAGGAGATATTTGAGGACTGCAGACATTTAAAAAATGTCAAATTGGAGTGTATCTGTGTAGTAGGTGAAGAGAGTCATAGTGGAGCCTTATCATTGCACAGTTACTGCAATTCAGGTTCTGGAAAAAAGTGGACATTTGACTTCATTCTGAGGGCTGAAGAAGTGCAAATTGTATGTTTTCTCCTACAGATGAGCTATCTGGGGATATTGGTTACAGGTTCCAAATGAATCTGAAAACTATTAAGGTTTCTGAAGAAACTGAGAAAATTGGAGGAATTACAAGAAAAATTGAAAACCAATACTGTGAGACCAAGAGCTTTATTCAGCCAGTCATGATGCTCGTAGATTAGCCCAAAGATCAGTTGATGCAGTTAAGCTGAAATGTCAGAGGTTAGGGGTTGCAGCTTTGGAGGGCTTTTCTAGTTGGAATCTAGTAATAGAGAAAGTACAGAAACAGTTTTGTAAATAAACCAGAATATATCACTGTGTGAGAGTAAAATATGCCTGACTTATTAAGGAAGGGACTTAAGTCTCTTACTTTATATATATCTCTGGTTTGAAAGGATGAATATCATTTGGTGGTATATATATAGGAACAGTGTTACTTCTCTTTCTTTCTGAAACAACCCTGAGATATTCAACAATACGTTTCTTTTAATAATCTGGGATGATACCAGTGTTCTGATACCACCATTCAATATCAGCTCTTCTCAGCTTTTTTTCCATATGTTTTATTATGTGACAAAGTAGAACCATAAAAGCACTTAGAGGTTTGTGTAACATTAGACGTTATAGGCAAGTTTTTCACCCTGCATACACATTTGTCGATCTTCAGTTAAGATTTAAGTATTTACATTGGCTTGACAGCCTCCCATGTAGATACCTGCATGTCAGTGTGTATATGGTCTTTATATACTGACATTATTTAAAGACATGAAAGATTGACAGCTATTTTAACTATGTCCAATTGCAGTTTTGATTTCATTTTCCAGGCTATTTGACAGAAAGAATTACTGATTCTATTATTATGAACCAAAATTCAGTTTCATTTTTAAAAATCAGTATTAGTTCCCTTTTTGTTTTTTTGTACATGTACATGCATTTTATACACTCACATTAGGGGTGTATATATATTTATATAAATACACCTTTTCATGCTTTTTAGGTAAATGACAGCTTGAACCTTGACCTGTCAGATGATGAAGAGCTGAGAGAACAGCTGGATATGCATTCTATCATTGTTTCCTGCATCAATGAAGAACCACTCTTCACAGCAGAGCAGGTAAAGTGTTCAGCAAAGACAGTGTTGTCAGTGTAGAATGTTCTTTTAGTCTGTTATAATTTTTTGTTGTTGTTCTTGCTCTTCGCTGTAGCTAGGCTTCTTGGTTGTTCTTTGTTTAGGGTTTTAGTAATGTGTGAGATACCATTGCATCATTCAAGTTTGAAAAGTGTTTCAGTACTTCAGGTGAGCTTGATAGCCCAGGGTCTTTGAAATCTTTTTGTATTTCTTACCATGATTTAGTCAGAAATGCTACTAAATTAAATATATGTGTTAAAAAGCAAAAATATTTTCAGAATCTTAGTGGTATGGTAGAGTTTGTAGTTTTCCAGCATGACTGTGTGGCAGTTCATAGTGTTGTTGTTAGCGAGAATTCTTTGACGTTTTTGCCTAACATGAGAGCAGATCAGTATTTCTGCTACTAAGGTTTCAGATTACTTCGTGTCTAAAGGCTTCAGATCCATGGATTTACTTCAGTTATCTTGAAAATTGCTCTTCTGAGTAAGGTTAATGAGAGTAAGGTCTATTAAGATCCTGCTTTGGTAAGCAAGCGCAATAATCTATTTTGTTGTTGCTTAAATGGTTACCTGTGAGCTCTGATGAACACGGTTATTAATAGTACGGGAGACAGGACTGCTTGAACTGCCTCAGCTCTTTTTTACTGTGAGTTGGATCTCAGCACTGACTGCAGCCTTTAAACTTCTAAAAGTTGATGTGTTATTTATTCAGATATCTAGTTAATAATTTAGCTTGTACAAATGTGGTCATTTATGTGATGTAAAGTAAGCTATCTATGCACAGAATTTCTGTTGTCATACTTCCTGTCTGGCTCAGGTCTTACGCCCAGGGATGCAAATAAGCTTCAGGTTATGGTGGATCAGTTCATAAAACTTCTCATGAGCACAGTAGATTTTCAGGCTGTTCGGAGGGGCTTTTTGGTTTTTGAGAGGTTTTTTTGTGATGTTTTCTTTGGGTTTTTTTGTTTGTTTGTTTTCATTTTGTTGGTTTTTTGTTGGAGGAGGGAGGGGTGTTTGTTGTACATAGAGATGTGTGGTGAAATAGGGAGTGGGGAAGGTAATTGATTTTTGTTGTTGTGTCTTCTTTCAGCTGAATACTTAGGAAAGATACGCCAGCTCACTCTTTAATTTAGTTCTCTTAAGCAGAATTGTGGGTACCTTCATATAGAAATAACCCTGTAGTTTCAACACACTGTCATCAGCAACTTACTGTTACAAGGTGTGATTATTCTCAGAGAGTAAGAACGGGGAGGAAATGTCAGTATGATTTTATTGATCCTCTTCCATCCAGTCTTGGTGCTAGTTTCATCCAGCTTTGCTTCAAATTGCAGGCTATTGCTCTTCATGTAGGAGGGTTTTCATAAGGGTTTTCATTTTTCAAAGGTGATTGAAGAAATAGAGGAAATGATGCAGGAATCTCCTGATCCAGAAGATGATGAAACGCCCACACAATCAGATCGGCTCTCTATACTTTCCCAGGAAATTCAGACGCTCAAGAGATCCAGTACAAACAACAGCTACGAAGAGAGTAAGTGGTATTTATTTAGTATTTTTGTTCTTATGCTTACTGAAAACAGTTTAAAGGGTAAGTTTGCCATGTGTTTGATTTTTAGCAAATCCTTCTTATGAAATATCTGCATTTAAAAATATTTCCAAAATGTCCTGAAAGAATAGCCTAGACTTAGTATATAAATAGAGGACTTATCCTTGTCTGCTTTCTTATGACTAAGAACAAAAATAAAACTTCATAGAATTTAAATTTAAAGGAAGTACTCTGAAGGTTGATACAGTGGAATGAGATTCCTTCATGGGTGAAGTGATAAGTTGGTACTTTTTTATTAAACTTTGTTATTTTCCGTAAAGTGAGACGCTTTCTTGGTGCCAGTACACTGTTTAAGATAGCTAAAGCTCTTGAAAACTGTGCAGTAAATAAAGCTTTACCATACCTGTGGTACAGTTTCAAGCAGTGCAACATAGCTTGATAGACAGTAACACAAAAATTAGGCAACCATTTCTTTTTTGCCCCATAAGGACCATGCATGTTTTTCGGTCCTCCCCTTCCATTCCTCTTCAGAAAGCTTAAAAGTTAAAAATATCCTTTATGTCTTCTACTCAAATGACTGTGTTTCTCTATACAAAAGCAAAGGAGAAATTACATGAATAATTTAATTGTAGTAGGTTGAATTGTATGTAAAAAAACCTGTGACTAATCAGTTTCGTGATGGAAAATTTTGTTAAATCTGTGCATTTGTCAACATGAATTCTAGAAGGTAGTAGGGACACAAAGAATATTTGATAGATGATCTCTCTTAAAAAGTTTGGTGCTTTCTTTCCTGTAGTCTGGGTCAACAATACAAACTCTGTAGAAGATTCAGAAAACTGGCTGACCTCTTGTGGCATGACTTAGAGTTTCTGCTACATTTCAGATTTATGGAAGAGATTCCAACCATGAAAATGGTCTCTTAACTGTCTCAACACATAAATTTCAGGAATGTGAAAGCAAAGTGTATTGTGTTCAGCAGGGCTTCCTGCTTTTCTGACAGTTCCATATGTCTTTAGGTTTGGAGCTAATCAAGCTTGCTCAGTATTTCATATCATATTTATTTTGCTTTGCCTCAGGAGTCCATCTTGTCATGCATCTTTATGGTTTAAAGGTCAGTCTCGACTAAATAATGCCTTGAGTTACTTTTGCAGATAATTTAACTTTGCTTCACCAGTTTCTCAGAATCTGCTTTCATGTCTTTTGGGTCGCTATTTTATTAAAAGCTCTTGCTACCTATTTTTAGTGTGTGATGGTGCTTCAGAATTGCTCTGCATCTCTCTGAAATTTTTACAGGTTTTTCCTAGAAACTGTCTGGCTTTTATGGGATAGATCAGAGATGTTCATTCATTTAGGATTCAGAGCAGGCAATCACTTGTATTTACTTTTTTCTTGGGTAGGAAAAGGCATACATTAAGGCAGTCAAAAAATAAAGCTCTGGTTACACAAGTGAGTTCTTCAGCCTTCTATCTAAGTTTCAGTCCGTGTGGTCTTCAGTATTTGAATTCCTCTGTCTCCACTCAGCTGCATTAGCTGAGTATTTCCTATAATGCCCTTCGAAGACTTCAATAATGACAGCTGATCTGTCATCAGTCAGGACTGCAGTTGGGTAACCTGCACCTGTGTTTTTGGAACAATTGTTTCTTAGGCTGTCAAGCTGGTTCTTAAGTGTTGGGACTCAGAGGTGCTCTCTCAGTACTGGTACAGTGTTGGAACGGAGTTTAAGGCCTAAGCTACCTTGAAAAACTGTGGCTCCTTGACAGAGAATTGTCTTGACAGGTTTCATTGCCTTCTCTTGAGTTAAGTAAGTGGCAAGGAGCTTTCTCCAATCAATTTCCACTGCTGTAATTTAAGAGAAAAAATTCACATTTCACTTGCTACCCTTGATTCTTCTAAAAGCTACACTTTTTTGTAGTTTGTGGCCTTACTTGTATTTTTTAACACTTGTCTGTAGGTGCTTTCCCTTATAAGAATTCTTGTAGACATGATATTTACTGGACTAATTCAATGAAATAATTGCAATTAACTGAATAATTGCAAGCATCTATGCAGTGTCCTTAAACAGATTGTACTCATCAGTGTAATCAGGGCTAGTTGTTTCTCAAGTGCCAAATAAGATTATGTTCTTTGACACAGCAACTGCTGGGACTTGCCAGCTTCCTAGGTGTGTCAGACTTAAACTGGAACAGAAAGCAGTCCTCAAAGATATGCTCTCTTCTAACCCAAGCAAGCCTCAGAACATTTTCTTGGTCATAATTGCACTCTCTGTAACACATCACCCAATAGTTCAGAAAATACAAAGGCCTTTTATTTTGGACAGTGGGTGCAGAGAAAAGTAATAGTTAATAGTTGTGTCAGAATTTTAGCACTTACTTCAGCTACCAGCATAAACTACCAGCACGCTCTTCATATTTGCAGATTATCTCAGATTTCTCAGAATTAAGAAGAAAGTTTAACCATCTTTTTGTTGCTAATCTTGTCACCTTTGGGATGTATTTATTCCTTTAGGAATATTGTTTTATTCTATGTGGTTTCAGAACTGATTTTTTTTGTTTTGAGAAATTTCAGAGTACTTTTTTCTTGTAATCCCCAGAAGTTTTCTCGTGCTTAAAATCTTGACGTACTATTTTTTACATGAACTGTTTGTAGGAGTGAAAAGATTGTCTGTTGCTGAATTAAATGAACTGCTAGAAGAAATTGAGACTGCTATTAAGGATTATTCTGAGGAACTGGTACAGCAGTTGGCTCTACGAGATGAGTTGGAGTTTGAGAAGGAAGTGAAAAACAGCTTCATTTCTGTCCTCATCGAAGTACAAAACAAACAGCGAGAACACAAAGAAACAGCAAAGAAGAAAAAGAAGCTGAAAAATGGTAGTCCTCAGAATGGCAAACAAGAAAGAGGTCATATGCCTGGAACAGTAAGAAAATTGTTATAAATCTATATATATTTAACATTTCTTTTGTTTTTTTCACCTATGGGAAGCAGTAGTCCTAGATTATATTAAGATACCTGATACTCCTGCTTCCATGCCTTCATTCACAAACAAGGCTTAAGCTCTTCGTATTGAGAATTTTTTTTCACAAGGTCATATATTTTACTCTTCTCATATTCAGAAATATATTTTTTTAACTGTTTGCAAATTACCCTGGAACTAGCATACCTTTCTTGCAAAAAATACTGTCTTTGGATGTACTTCTCTGTGTTCCGTTGTCAGTAGGCAAATTCATTTATCTGTTTGGTTTCACTGTGTGAATTTTAGTATGTGTTAGTCTTGCAGGAAATTCGGTATTATTGTTGCTGTAGTTGCACAGATATTTATTGATCATGCTGGTTTCCAGGTAGGAAAAAAGTGAGTGTCTGTGTCCAGTTACCCTGGATCTCCTAACCTGTGACAGTCACTACATTCAACAAGAGAAAGGGGGGAGGCCAAAATGTAGTGCATCTGTACAAGGAGGAGATACTTTGTTTTATTCTTTACAGAACACAGCAAGAGAAGGAAAGTAGAGTTGAATAAGAGGAATCAGAGAACAAAATAAATTAGGTTATTAGCTTGTCAATGCAATTTTTTTCTTTCTTACCTGTCTAGTAAAATTTAAAATTAATTAAGTGATATATTAATGCTTGAATTTCTTAGTGCCTCTTATGGGATGCAGAAAATGTGGTTTTGTAGATCTTGGCTAAGTCCCAGAAAGAATGCTTCAGTTCGATATCAGAAGGTTTTGGGGTTTGCTTTTCAAATGAAAGGAATGAACATTTATAATAAAATATTAATACTTCAGAATTTATTTCTAAACTTAAAAGCATAAGATGCCTGTGGTATAACCCAAATAGGGTTCTGATCTCATCTGTCAAATGAGAGGTGTTTGTGTGTGCAGCTAAGTTTTAGTGGAACTTTAAAAAAGTATACGTCTGGAAAACCATACAAAATTGTCATCCCTTTACAACAGCACAGTGAATAGTTCCTTTTTCTTTCCCAGTCATGGAAAACCAAAAAGGGATATTCTACCTAGAAAGAAAAATAATTACTTCTTTTTCAAACTTGAATCAAGTGATTCATAAGCTGTTCTGGTTAGTTTAGAATTTAGAAACTTGAATGATGCTTTCAGGTATAACTTACATGGTCCCAGTATAAGACATTTTCGTATTTGGTCACTTCAAGATACAGACGTGTGAGGTTGCTTTCTAAGAGAGATTGAACAGACTAGCTCACAGGTGAGACTGTAGCTGCATGTGTGTGATTCCTTTAAAATAGATTTCACTGTCACCAAGGACAGATTTGAGAGCCCTATCCCAGAAAGAGGTGCAAGGTTCAAGATTCCTTTCTTCAACACTCCTTTTTTCCATTTTTTTTTTTGAAAGTGCTGAGAATATGCATACAGATAGTATGTTCTAGTAGCTTTGTAAAGACTGAGTTTCTGTTAATAAATAATGTATAATTGGTAATTTTGTTAACCATAATGAAGTCTCATTTAAATACAAAGATTAGAAGTAGAGTTAAATTTTCATACTCTTAAGAAAATGAATTCTCCCATAGATACTATAACTGAATATAAAAAAAAATTAGGTATTTAAATTTTTTTGTCCTTGATACCGTCTTTGGGTGAATCAGTTCTAAACTTTTACCTCTCTCACAAGGGGAAACTGGGCAGCAGTTAAAAATAGTCAGGGCTTGAAGATACCAGTTCTTTCAAGTAGGATATCTTAAAAGAGTTAAGATGGCGTTGGCAAAATTTATGTCTTTACTGACCTTGTGTGCTTTAGAAAGTAAATGAATACTGTATTCCAGCACATTTCATTCCCCTCACATAAATAAATACATTCAGATAAATATGCTGAGGTGTGCTTGTCATACTGCCCTATGTCAGCAGCTTGGCTATTTCTTCTTTTTATGTTCTTGTCACTTGCTGATTTTATATCTCATGGTAAACATCAAAACTATTCTGATTTTGATTTTTTTTTACTTCTCCAGCAAGCAAAAAGGATTACAAAGTTCAAGGAAAAATGTGTAGTTGGATTATATACAGCTTTTTCTTTACTTGGATTCCATGATTCCATGCAATGGAGCATGAAATCAGTATGGGTTATTAACTGATTGTGTATGTTTTATTGTATTACAGAAAATGGGGAATACTAATTGTTGCTTCAATTGTGGAAAAGGAAGTGTGAAAGCCTAAAAAGTTTTAAAGAGGTGGAGCTGAAAATGACTACCTCTGAACAGTGTTTCTAGTACGTGCTTAAAGTCTGAAGAATTGGTGTCAATAGTGTCTATAAACATACATTGTTCAAACACAAATGTTAGAAGGGATTTTATAGTGAGCTGAACTTTGAAAAATGCTATTTTTAACATTTCTAAATGAAACAGCCGTAAAAGGCAAGTCTCGATTATCGGGTCTGCTGTGCGAAGATTTTGTTTGAATCGATTTTGGTGTAGAAATACTGCTTAACTGCCATTATAAGATTTGCTTTTTAATTTAAAAAATTTGAGTAGATGAGTGAAGAAATAGAAATGTGCTGAAATACACCTTGGAGCTTGTCTTTGCCATTTGTCTTTCATAGTCTTGATAAATGCTGATTAATAGTCTTCTGAACTTTTCTCTGTCCCTTGTTTTTTCTTTCTGCTATGTTTTCACTACTTTTAGCGCTTCAGCATGGAAGGGATCTCAAATGTCATACAGAATGGCTTCCGCCACACGTTTGGAAACTCAAGTGGAGAGAAACAGGTGCTGGGCTATCTTCTGCCTTTTTTCTCATTCTCTGCCTGCACTTTCGGTAGGAGCTGAGATCTTGACAATTGACAGTAGTTGAAGATAAATGCTGAAACAGGAAGAAATAGAATAAAATGCTGGAATCTCTGCTCCATCCCTAGCTCAGGATTCTGATCAGCCTACAGTCTCTTTCTCTCCTCAACCGCTTAAGAGATTCAAGACTTGATACCCTGATGCACTGAGCTAATAACCCATATTTCTTACCCCAGGCTAAAACTCTGTTTTAGCATAATGCATGTTTTAGATACATGCATGTCTGTAAAAGTCAAATAACCAGTTAAATAATGTGTATCAGGTTAGATGTAGTGTTTCAGCCTTCAGCATTAGCCTCTTACATAATGAAAAAAGGTTTTGTTTTCATTTTTCTTCAGATGTTCAGAGCTGTTACATCTAAAAACAGAGTAGCACCTGGAAAATGTATAGATGGTATTGTCTTTTGCTTTTGAAATCCGTGTTGTTTTAAAAGCAGCCGAATGTGTGCAATGCAGATTACCAATATAAAATACAGGAGCTAGAGGCAAGTTTGTGTCTTTTCATTGGCTATTTAAATATTGAAATGTAAAGCAGAGAGCCAGCTTCATGTAGATGTTGTGTGTACCTTGGAAGCAAGATTCTTACGCCTTATTTCAAAGTAATAACTTGCCTGCTGTTTCAGATCTGTAGTGTGTATTTTACTAACTGCATTCTGAATTTTAGTGAACTGCTAATGCTTATGCTGTTGTTTAGTCTTCTGGCACACTACAAAATATCGGTATTTCACATTATTTAACGTGCACCCACTATTTTAGTTTATACAGTTTTGTCAGAGGAGTCCATTAGAGTTAATTTTTTTTCCCCAGTGAGAAGTCCATTGAGGCAATAAATTGACTGGTAGTTTAGAAGTCAAGGCTGATTAGGCTTTTGTCTGGAAGATGAGTGTTGTATCCTGCAGAGGAGTTTGGGAGGTAAAACAACTCCTCTCAAGTCATTGTGCAATCATGAGGTTAGAAATCAAAGACTTGCCCACTTTCTCAGGCAAGGTGTATGTATAAGATTTTATGAATACGTTGATCCAGCTATTTGTTTTTCCTCAGCTTTGGGGATCTTGAACGCATGCACAGAGCTTACCTAACAAGAGTTTTTGTCACTCTTCATTATCACAGTACTAGTAGAGCTGTACCTGTGTGCTGGGGTCTTTTTCTTTGCTATCTTTACCATAAATTACAGCTGTTTATACCTGTATCTTTAGCTATTTTAAATAACCTATATTTGCATAAAGTGAGCTTATTTAGCTATGCCACCCTGTCATACTTTTGGTTAAAGTACTTTCACTGCCTCCTATGTAGACGTAAGTAGCATAATCATATGTTAAAAGTAGCAGTGATTGAATAACTCTTCCAGTCATTTTTTGAGTTAATTTACTAAAGTTATTCTTCATGTTGATCATACTTTTCTCCTGATTTATCTTTTTCTATATCCTTATGGTTATGGGGTTTTTCTTTCCCCTTCCTGTATCCTAAAGCAAATCATGGAAGTAATATGAGCATAAAATTAAATATAGGGTAAAAAGGTAGAAAAGATACCAGCCCTGTTATGATTTATTTCTGGAAATCCATTTTTTTATGGCATTGATTTTCTGTTTGGGAGGGTTTTGTTTGATTAGGGTTTTTTGTTGCATTACAAAACTCTGACCCTGCTTATGAGGTACTGGTGTAATCTTATTGCAACAAGTTGCAAATTAAAAAAGTATCAAATATAAAGTTTCTTAATGCTGCTCTCACAATACAAATTTGAGAGGTTTTTTAAGAGTGTTATTATAAACTCACATTCAGGTGTTTTCTCCTAGCAGGGAAGACTTAGTTAGAAATCTGGAATTGTGATCAAAAAAAAATGCAAGGACAGACAATTTTTTGTGTACCCGGGAAGCCAGAAGTTCCTACATATAGAGTTACAACATAAAAAAGTTTGACAAGTTTGTACAGTTATTTCAGAACTCTTTTCCAATTTTTAACTTCAATGGTATTTACCACTTTCTACTACCATCTGATAGTGGGTACTTCTCTTTTTAAATCTTAGTCCTTTTTTGTGTGCATGTGTTTGAGATTTTCAACATGTAAAGAGAAACTTCCAGTTGGAATTCGCTGTTCCTGTCTGATAATGCAGTTGAAAAAAAAAGACATTGAAATGTTGGTAGCTCTTTCTGTGATCGTATTTCCAGAAGAAAATTCAAGGCAGTCATCTTCATTTTGATTTTCAGGCATAGCAAACACTTTTCATGGGTGATGAAAAATTGCGATGGGAATTGCTGCTTTATCAGGTCATCAAATCTGCTTCAAAAATTTAGAGGTCACAGATTTAACACTTGGTCATGTCAGTAAAGTACACTTCAGTCACTCCTTCATTCTTTTCATAATATGTTATCCTTCACACAGCAATTTAGGAAATGAGTTTTTATAGTGCTGCTATAGAGACTGATTGTTACAGCTGCGAAGTTGATGAGAAGGAAAATATTTCTGGAAACTAAGAAATTCCTTTTTTTGGTTTTTAATTGCTACTATTAAAGAGGAAAAATGGAAGGTGAGGTTTAAAGGAGTAGGGAAACAGGGTTAGTTGATATTTGATGCGGTGAAATATCCTAGTGTTTTATTGTCCAGGTAAAGGGTAGAATGCCACTTAGTTCTGAAGGCTGGAAAAGACAGCCAGAAATCTGATTTCTGTGTTAGTAGATCCACTTTCATCCCTGCCATTGGCAGATTCAGCAGCCTGATATCTAGCTATCGATTCTGGCAGTTTTATTAAGAGCACAGTTCTCTGGTGATGCTTGTTTGTTACATCTCCTGGAAAAGAAATCGAAAATTGATTGTCTCCTGAGAAGCATTGCATACTTTCCTCTGCTGTGCTGAGTGGACATGAGAAAATGCCAAAAGAAAAGGGAGGGAGAAAAGCATCCCATGTTTGTGGAAGGTCTTAGGGAGGTGTCAGTACCTCCTGTACAAATGATGAAGTGCCACTGAACTGAATCTGTTTGGCTTTTGGGCAGGCAGATTATGTGGTTGGGCGTGAGGAGCATGATCCTGCTGTAAACATGGCAGTGGCAACCCTCAGCCTCTTTCTGCAAAGGGCAGCTCCTCACCAGAGGCTGAGTTACACTTGGCTCTCGCTGAGGGCTGTTACCAGGAGAGGAGGAGACCTCGTACCTTGTTTGTAACGTGTTTTCTGCTTGTTGCCTGGAGAACTACACAGATCTCGAGCTCAATGACACGTTGAGGGTTCTTTTGCCTACTGCCTTGTAGCTGTTAACCCAGAGTAAATTTCCAGTTCAATTCTTAAAAATTGGATTGAGGGAAATTTTGGGAAGCTTTTCTATTGGGGAAAATTCCTGCTATTTTAGTACTTTTGAAATTCTGACCTCTTTAAGAAAAATAAGCATTCATATAGGCTGCAAAGTAAGATGTCACCTAAAATGCATATAATAAAAGACCAACAGGGTTACATCAATAATTTGAAAATTAATCTTAGTTGCACTGCAGGTATGAAAATCTTGAAAGATTTAAGAAATTTTGTTGTGTTTGCTTTTTTTTTAAAGCAGACAAGAATTAAAGATTTCAGTAAATAGAATTAAAAAGGATTTGGTTTGAAACAATCTGTTAGCACAGCCAACTATTAGAACTGGTAAATCAAATTTGAAATTCTGGGGTATTATGTTTCGTTAGGCTTGCCTTGTTCTTTTTGGTTGAAAGTGTATAGCAGCAGAAGGTGAAAGCCATCTGTTTTAATTTTCACCTAACTGTGGGGCAGCATAGTTTTCTTTGCAGAGAGGGCAGTTAGCTGCATGACTTCTAGTGGCCGCATAATTTAGAAAAAAAAAAAAATTGGTTTCTGTGATAAAAGCTCTGAGATAGCAAAGGTAGAATCTTAATCTATTCTGAAATATGATTATTAGTGGCTAGCAATTTCAATTGCTACAATTTTTACAAAATAAAATGCAAGCAACAAAGTTGCATGAAAGGACTGTCAAGTAACTCTGTTTTTCATTTGACAGTACTTAACAACCGTCATTCCTTATGAGAAGAAAAATGGACCTCCATCTGTTGAAGATCTTCAAACATTGACCAAAAGTGAGCATATGAAATTTCACTGATCCTCCCCTCATTGTATTTCCAGTTATGGTTGCTCAAAGCTGATGAATCCATCCAGTTACCTCTTCTCCCTTACCCCATGGCATATATGTAAAGATGCATGATTTTAACCATACATTTTGGTCAGCTTAACTTGTTTTCTGAGCCTTCGTGGTAGGTTTGTTTCCTGGCTGTTCTCTGAAACCTTGAAGGCCAGAAACTTGCATGTATCAGGAAGTAAATGTTCTCACATTTTGATGTTGGCTGCATGTCATGCAGTTTGGTCTTATAGTGCCTAATATATCCCTGTTTGTTTACATTTGCTGTGCTTTATTGAGGTTGTTGTAATGACTTTGACAAAATGCAGAATATGTCAAGATACTTTGGACTAGTTCCATAATGATTGCACTTGATTGCCTTTAAATTAGCCTGCTTCTCTCTCTGGTTTTGGGGGGGGGGG